>OY783195.1:9417703-9464990 GCA_963678675.1 Xiphydria camelus
TCTCTCTCCCTCTCTCTCTCCCTCTCCCTCTCCCTCTCCCTCTCCCTCTCCCTATCCCTCTTCCTCTCCCTCTCCCTCTCCCTCTCCCTCTCCCTCTCCCTCTCCCTCTCCCTCTCCCTCTCCCTCTCTCGCTCTCTTTCTCGCTCTCGCTCTCTCTCTCCCTCTCTCCCTCTCTCCCTCTCTCGCTCTCTCTCCCTCTCTCTCCCTCTCTCCCTCTCTCCCTCTCTCCCTCTCCCTCCCTCTCTCCCTCCCTCCCTCCCTCCCTCCCTCCCTCCCTCCCTCCCTCCCTCCCTCCCTCCCTCCCTCCCTCCCTCCCTCCCTCCCTCCCTCCCTCCCTCCCCCCCTTCTTATCTATCTATATCTATTCTACTCTCAGTAAATCCACCTTATTCGACTTCCCCTCAAAAGAAGCTCTATCGAGTGGTACAAATTGCAAAGTCCATAATCATTTTCGAGCTATACATCGTCCATACCGTCGCTAATTTCGCAGCTATCGGGCCTTCCCATCGCGCGTGTTTATTGAAATCTAATGTACCTACCGCCGTTTCTCGTGCGAGAAAGTGCCTGCAGAAATGACCGTACGCATATAGTATAAAACGGCATACCTCCGCGCAATGGGCGAGGATGTGTGGCGCTGTAATAGCGGTAGGTAGACGACTGGCAAGTAAAACCGCGTCGGTACCTATACGTACTCGAATACAACCACCCCACCTATGCCTCATGCATTTCTAGTTCCGTGGATACGGACCGTGTCTACGGTCATCGCATAAAACATCCGGAAGGTAATACTTCCCGTAACCAAATCGTATATGTATATACGCGCTCTACTAAAATGTGTAATCGTTCACTCGTATTCCATTCCATCGGTTACGACTTCACGCCGCACCCCAGAGTCGGATTGTAGAACGGAATACCTTGTATTTTGTTCATTCGTCGCACGAAAGCGCCAACTCGGGTTTTTGCGAGTCAGCTATGCTCGTCAATGTCACGCTCGATCGATTCGCTGTACCGAATGTTATTTCGCGATATTTAATATTTGATTAATAAACAGTAAAAAATAATATGTTCAATCGCACACTAAAGAAAATGTATAATATATTTTTGACCGAACGTAGTAAGGTCTACTGTTCAACAGGGTGGAGCGAAAATTCTTTCGTGTGTCCGTTTGTTTGTCTCGCGAAAACTTTTAAACGCTTTTTCCGATCTTGATGAAACTCTTCACATATATTTATTGACCCTTAGCGCATTGTAAGTTCGTTGGGGGACACGTTCGGAAGTGTAGAAAAGGGATTAATCGCCCCCAATGTGGGCGGAGATAATATATAAAATAACGTTTTCTGTAGTGTAATGTTAAAATACGAATGCTCTGCGAAAACGGTGCAAGATAGCCAACATTTCACATAACCAATTTTGTAAAGGATAGATACCTACAATTTTTTTTATGAAAAAATCTGCGATTCGAAATTGTTTATGTGACATTTTGGGCTATTTAGCACCGTTTTTCGCAGCGTTCGCAGTTTAAAGTTGTGGAAAACGTTATTGTATATACTATCTCCGCCAATGTTAGGGATGATTAATCCCCTTTCCACTCTTCGATCACGTCCCCGAACAAAATTACGATGCACTGAGGGTCAATGAATATATGTATGTGCCGAATTTCATCAAAATTGGCAAGTGTTTAAAAGTTATCGCGAGACAAATAGACAGACAGACGGACACATACCCGACTAGAAATTTCATCAGGTCAACCAGATCATATGGCTGGACCCGATCAGGTCCCGACAAGGAATTCTCTATTAGTTTTTCCTGACTAGGTCCAGATCAGGACCAGATCGGGATATCCTGATCACGTGACGTCCGATGTCACGCTAGTTTTTCCTGACCAGGTCCAGATCAGGACCAGATCAGGATATCCTGATCACATGACACCCGATGTCACGCTAGTTTTTCCTGACCAGGTCCAGATCAGGACCAAATCGGGATATCCTGATCACGTGACACCCGATGTCACGCTAGTTTTTCCTGACCAGATCCAAATCAGGACCAAATTGCGATATCCTGATCACGTGACATCTGATGTCACGCTAGTTTTTCCTGACCAGGTCCAGATCAGGACCAAATCGGGATATCCTGATCACGTGACACCCGATGTCACGCTAGTTTTTCCTGACCAGGTCCAAATCAGGACCAAATTGCGATATCCTGATCACGTGACATCTGATGTCACGCTAGTTTCTCCTGATCGTGTCCAGGTCAGGAGCAAGTCGGGATATCCTGATCACGTGACACGTCATAAGTCTCACTAGCTTTTCCAGACCACCGCCAAATCAGGATCATATTAGACAATTCAATTATTTTTTTATGACCAAATCATATATTTTACTTCTAGAAAAATCTCTCACACACTGTTTATTTTTTATATTTATTCATTATTTTCCCAGATGAAAACCGCTATATTATAGTAAATTCATTTTTGAGTTGGAATCAAATGAATATATATGATGTATGTAGTATAAGGAATGAATAGAGTATGCGGAGTGAAGGTGAAAATGAGTCGGGCTTTTCCTTGTTAGTAGGGAGGTCTAGTAGAAAGTAAGTGCCACTTGATTGCAATAAAGAAGTTCGTAGGCGCTGAAGGCGTCTAGGCCGAAGGAAATGCGCCATGGGTTGTCCGTTTGCTAAAAATAACTGTAGGTAGTCGGTGTGGAATGGAAAGGGCGAGGGTAACCAAGGCGATTGGGAAGGAAGAAGGCAGTTTTATGGGAACGGCGAAGGACGAAAGACGGAACGACGTGCCAAACCCTAGAATACCTAGACTGTAGTATTTAGTACATTAACACATTTTATTCATAATAAAGTTATTTCGTTAGCTTCGATCTCTCCAGTATTCTCCCCTCACTGCTCTCCAGCGTAAATCCCATGTATGTTATATAAGATAATGAGATAGAGTTGCCTACCGTCTATTATAACCTCAAATTGGTGCTTGCTTTGTGTACTCGGGTTTGTGTGATTTGTATTAATTCTATATTATATATATATATATATATATATATATATATATATATATATTCGATATATATATATTCCTTGCTTTTCATGATCTAGTCCTGACCAGGTCCTGGTCAGGTCCTGAACTAGTTAACCACGTGGGGCCCTCATTAGGAATTCCTGATCGGGTCCAGAGAGAGAGAGAGAGAGAGAGAGAGGGTAATGATTTGCGTTACACACCTTATCAGGAGCTAGTCAGGCATTCCTTACTTGGGCCAGGGCAGGTTCAGCCGAAAATTTCTAGTCGGGTATGGGCATTTTCGCTCTATCCTATCGAACAGTAGGCCTCACTACGTTCGGTCAACTATAGTATATTACGTAATTATGAAAATTAGCAATCAGCTGTTCCCATGGCGACCACGTAATACGCGCCATGCGCAGCTTATTGTACTTTCATACACCGGGACTTTCAAAAAATTATTACAAATTAACCGTGCATTTTGTCATGTAGGTTCTCGTATCAATTTTATAGTAAATTTCCCCCGCTACAAATTGGTAGCTTCATTTTTTTGATTGAGTAAATAATATAGGAGAAATGAATGATTAAAGTGGCTTAGGGCCAAAACTTGGATAGTTTTTAATTAATTATCAATTTTCCCAGGAATTGACAGATGATACATTTTGATATGTTAATATTGAGACCTCCAGCTATCGATTGGTCTAATTTTCATGCCCTGAAGCCCAACTTCTTGTACACCATATATCCAATGTCTAGATTGATTCCACTAGAGGCAAAATAACAGCATCTCTCTCAAAAAGCATTTTTAACTAAGTACCAGTATTACCTGCATGAGCACCTAATACAATTACGCATATGGGATGTAACGGATTTCTTGAAGCGAAATAATCGGTCAGCCATATGAGATGGCGCGATGCGTCCATTATAATTTAACAAAGAGTAAATACATTATACGCGGATGCGCGCGCGCATAAACTCATTGTATTAACGGGGAAGCTAGCAGATTATCAATAACAAGAGGAGTGATTCAATTATGTATTTGTATCTTTTTATTTCCAAAGCTACCAAATATAAAGCTAGCAGTTGGAATTTTCTGTAATAAATAACTTTGAAAAATGCAATTGCACCGTCAATAAATTATCGCATATAAGTTGCTGTTCTCATTTATATGATAATAGAAAATAAACTGGTCGTATTTGAAACCGATCTTCTCGATTGGTAGTTAAATAAATTTAGCAAGTATGCATTTATCTAAGCTGGCTCTTGGAAATATAATTACGAACAACCAAGAGAGAGTTTTCTGGGTTCCCCTTTCGAAATTATTTGTTTAAGCATTGATTTATATTTTCGATTTTTCATGGTTATTTTTGCCTTATAATAAAACATCTACTGTATGAGGCTAAGCTTACTCGTCAGGAAAGAAACTTCAATCACTATTATCTCATTACCTATAAGCTTTTGGCTCATATTTGTGTAATACTTTCTTGAAGATTACGTTTTTATCTTCGATAAAGTCTTATATCGATATAGACCGAAAATTCATAAATAATGAGATAATAATGTGACTAAAGTTTCTTTCTTGGCAAGTAAGTTTAGCCTCGCATGGTATAATAATATAAAATGTTCTCTATAATTTCATTATTCCACTTGGGGCTACATTACAATATCGTAGCTACTGCGATATTCGTTACCCTTTCGGTCACGGCGTCCTCATATGAGGACATATATTATTATTACTATATATTAGATTTCTCGCATTTTAAACAACTTCCACACCTTGTCCCCATTTCGTTACAGGTCGTACTTCGCATTGTGGTACATATCGTCATCTATGTTGGCGTAACGCAATTACAAACAATTCTCAACCAGGTTTCCCGGCATGTACTCTACAGTACAGGAATTGCGTCATTGCTAAATAACCTATGTTATGACACTTTGACAAACAAAATTTGTTACATACATAAAAAACTGTGCTTTAAACGGTGAAATAATTCAAAATTGTATACAGAAAATAAAATGTAAGTAAATTATATTTATTACGCGTAACGCACGTGCTCATAAAGGGACATTGTGACCCAATGGTTTCAAAATCAATATCAATATAAAACTCTGGAACCGCTAATCGTAGCCCCATGGGGGTTATAGGGTATGGTAGCCCTACATCCCCCATCGATGAAGAAGTTTTTGTTTTGGAACTGCAGGGGTTGGTTCAGAAGATATAGGGGCTAAAAGGGTGTCGCTCACCAATGGACACTTCGAATGTTTCCCATGCAATTGATTTGGCATGTGTCAATGCCTGGATTGAATACAGAAGTCAGGCGTCTACACTGAGTATTCCGAAAAATAAAGTGCTGGATCTGCTTCATTTTAGAGCAAACATTGCAGAAGTTGTTACAAAAATCGACAAAACAAGCACGAAAAAGAGAGGACGGCCTTCTACCGAAACCGCAGCATCTACACCATCTACTTCAAGAGCCAAAATAGGAGTGAGCCCTCCAGCGGACATTCGTCTGGACAATGTTGGACACTTGCCATTGGTAAATAAAAAAGAGTCGTTTGACAGGTGCAAGAAACCCAACTGCAAAGGAAAAAATAAATTTTATTGTTCTACCTAAATGTAATGTATATTTATGTTTAGATCGTAAGAAGAACTGTTTTTTTGACTATCACAATTTAAGATAAGAAACAACGTTATAAGTAGGTTAACAAAATACAGCTTTTTTGATATGCAGATTTTTATATTTCACCCTTATTTATCTAACATCGCAACCGTTTTTTCATACTCTCCTCATTTGGGGACGTGTTATAGCCCTGGCCAGAGGGGTGCGGTGGTTGTCTTCTATGCATGAAAAATCATAAAATAAATCAGACAATGACTTTGCAAAATCTCAATGGATTTAAAAATAAAATAAAAATTCGTGACCGAAAGGGTTAAATAAATTAAAAATTATAGGAAACCCTTCTCAAAGAATTTAGGGTGGGTACCTAAGTGAAAATCCCTCAGGAGTTGACCAAGTAAACAGGAAATAACACACGCGAGGATAATTATCATTAATATCAACCCCACCGGGCTAAGATCTGCGCGGTTATGTTAACTTTCGTTTGAATATACTCGTACAGTAAATACAGTTATAAATGGTAGGATATGAAGTAGGCTAAAATTGAGTTATGTCTTCTTCCTCGCCGCTCCAGAATAGTATCTTCTATCACTTTTTATCATCTGCTAAACTTGCGTTTCTTAATATTTTAATACGTAGGGTAGAGTGGGGCTGAAAGTGTCGCTGAGTAAGAAGTACTATTTGGGTAGTCTTAAAAAATGAATGACTATTTGATAATCCGTGTTACATAGAAATAAATAGTCTCCGTATGCGACAGCTGCTAAAAAACACTAATTGCAAATAAACGAAACGGTTTATTTATGAAAGTCTATCAATTGGCGTTTTTACCTCCAGTACTTTTAGCCCCACTCCAGCCTACATCCTTTTGAATTTGTTACGTATTTTAAAAATCATTGAAACGGTATCCATTTCATTCCTATGGAAAAATGTTCCGCTTTTATTTCACTTCATCCTATGTACCCACTGCACCTTTTTTATTCTCATCTTTTAATTTTAAACATTCTAATTACATTTTTTCCGTCATTATAGCATTTTATTTTATTTCACCCAGTTACTATACATTAAAAAAGAACCAATACCCCGCCACCCTTTCTAAAATCCCAACCGACCTAATTCCCTGAAACTCGTCATATTAACGGAAGTTCGTCGCGATGACCCGGCATATCGGCACTACGTGCTCATGGAGTTAACAGTTTGTTGGCAGCAATTAGCGCAGTTTATGTGCAGCAATTATACGAGTTAACCCGGTTAGGAGCGGCAAGGTAAGACGAGGCGGCGGATGCACCACTCGCATTATCTTGTCAGCCATCGTTACTTGGTAATAAAAGCAGTTAGTAGTTTATCCAGTCGCGAGTCATTCCGTATACTCCAACTCGAACGACGCGAACCGCCTCGGTTTAGTGGTGGCCCCGCGGTGGTCCGAAATGATAGCAATATCACGCGGACGAAAATAAGGAACGCGCGCGCGCGTGCTTCAATTTTACGTCCGACCGTCTGTTTCAGTAAGCGCGGATCGCGCGCCCGGCGTCCCAGCGCTACCTGGCGCCGTACACGAGGGCTCTCTCTGCGCTGCAAATATCCGGGACGCGCGAGATCCGACTCCGCTCGAGCTCGGCCGACAGCATCGATTCACCTACAGCGTGGTCTCGGTCGGGTCCTACGTTTGCCGGATATGCCACACCAACACCGCCAAGGAACCGCTCATATCTCCTTGTAGGTAAATGCACCCTCGTAAATCGAAAATAGGACGTTTGACGGACGCGCCGATGGTTCGCGCGGAATGGAAGTAATTCTTCGTGGCTCCCTCTGTAGAAATTTCTTCGTTCGTACGCTCGTTTTTCGGTTTCTGGGACGAGTCGGGGCTACGCGATCGGTATTCGTCGGAGCTTCTCTTTTGGTTTATGGAGAGTGAGTAGCGAGCTTCAACGAAAGAAAGGCGTTCGAGTAGGTACTGACCTATTTATATCAATCAGTTACCCCTGATGTACCTATAAACTATGCTTCCGAGAATGTTTATAATATGACGGATCTCATTGTCAGTGACATTTCGACATAGATATCTATTAGGATTCTTTTAAATTTTGAACTATTAAGTTGTAACATAAATTTGGAATAACGTTTTTGACGTTGAGTCGACATTGTTCTAAACGGCGTAACTTTTTAACCACGAACCACAGAAAAACAGTTTATACCTTAAAATAACCGCAAGAAAACGAGCTTTCAAATGAGGTATAACATGTCACTGAATTTGCTTTACACACCTGAAAAAACAAGAATTATTCCAAATTTATGTTACAACCTAATAAAAAGATCATTTTAAGCGGGCTCGGGTGTCATCAGAGAATTTTGAATTTTATCCCGTTAAAGCCAGTTTTCTTTTAATTGCAAGGGTTCATGTGCCTAATTCAACATTTTCCAATCAACGAGGTATACGGAAAAATTATTACTACACTTGGGAAATTTATTTGAACGATTTCTCCGTAACTATCCAGTTTCGCGAAATGAGATAATTTTTTTTTTTCGAATTTACATATCATACTACATTTCCTAAAATAGAATCGACTTAGGCTACACTGAGAGAAAAATCTGTTAATGAACTATAATTTAATTAAAAATCATGGTCGATTTTGGCGACAATCATGATTCCATAATTCTTTTGTACAGTGAAATTCTGGTTATAGTAACAAGAGATTACGATTGCTGCAACAATATCAACCTGCAGTATGATCAATAAATGTCCTAATCTTTTTTTACATAGTCTACATTACTATGCAGTAATATTATCCCAGTAAACACGTGATTGAACAGCAATGTAACTTGGAAGTTACATGTAATGTTACAATATAACGCTTGTGATATGTTGAAGATATGTAACATAAGAGTAACATGCAATATTTCATTTGTTATATGCAGGTAATGTAATTGTTATATGAAGGATTTTCGTTGCAGTTACATAACAAAAAGTATGTAACGGCAACGTAACATGCTCGTAACAATTAAAGTATGACTTTCGTGATAGGTATGTAATGTGGCACGAACGTAACTTGTAAATGTTATAAGAATGTTACAAGACTTCGTAACATTTACGTTACATGCGTATCACAGTGGCGATGTATCATTACTAACATACACGTTATGTAACTATTATATGGCGTGGTTACGTTCTATTTATGTAACAGAAGTGCGTAACCACAACGCTACATGCTTGTAACAACAGTAATGTAACTTCGGAGATATAGTCCGGTGAAGTTACAGTGTATGTTAATATACATTATAAGAATGTTGCAAGACTGTGTAATGTTTACATAACGTGCGTATCACAGTGGTGATATAACTTGATTAACATGCACGTTATGTAACTATTATATATCGTGGTTACGTCAGAGTTATGTAATAGAAGTGTGTTACTGTAACGGAACATGCTTGTAACGATTGTAATGTAACTTTGCTGGTAGTGTAACTTATTCAAAGATAGTAAATTATTAGGATAGGTATCGCGTGCGGTTATTTGTTTTTTTAACGGCGTGCTTTCGTCCTCGAACGGGGTGATTGGCTCATCTGTCAAACCGGTTGCATTGGATGCGCAACCGGATGAGATGTCGTGATGTGAGGTGTGTCGACCCCGGAGCGTGGTGTGTTTCCCGCGTTTGTTACACAAGGTCTCGATTCTGTGGTTTTGAGCTCCGGATTGCAAGGTAATTATACTGTTTAATAATGAATTATTAGCTTTATCTAATGTAGATTACACTTAGCATCATGTGACACGAGAAAAGAAATTATACCGAGCGATAGTTTGCTGTTCCTCGTATTCTCGCGCAACTGGTACCTGCGAGGAGTACGCCACGCGTTGTTACTCATTGCACGAAAATATTACCTCGCATGCATGCATAATATTCTTGATAATGTACAATTAATATTCACTTAGTTTCTTACAACTAATAAACCCTCGGTTTAAGAGCTGAAGCTAACCTAACTTCGAATTTGACGGCATGCACTGTGTTTAACGGTACTGTATTCGAGGTTATGCTAGTTATGAGCTCATCTTTATATCATGCACAATTGCAACACGTGTATATAGTTATTATCAATCATTTGTAATAAGAATTCGAGTTACAATTTGTAAGTGGCTGATAAAGGGTCGTTGTCAGGAACAAGTTGCGATTCAAAGAAACGTCCGGAGGCAAACTACTTTTCTTGGCATCGAGATGCTACTACATTTCATAATTATTCATGTTATATTAATTAGAATTTAACAACATATGTATATTATTTCAGTCGAGAGTATCGTGTGTGTATCCACCACGAAGCATCACGGGCCTCATTCATTGTCAATCGAAGATCCTGACAGAGACGCCGTAAAGTGTACACGAATAATCGAGTGAGGAAATCTCTAAGTCTGGAAGTGTGCTGGAATAACGCTGCGAAGAGGACGATAACCAAGTGCTCTTGATTTGGACGACGTATTCAGGTAAGAGATTTTATTATTTGTTTGCAGAAGAGATTCTGGAGCAACATCCGGCCTTGAAGGAAATTGATTTCGAAGAAACCGTCTCGGATTGGTTCCGATTTGCCAGACAGCGGGCCACCCGAGAAGCAGGGAAAGAGCAAAAGAGACAAGATAAAATAAATAAGTAAAGATGGCGAGGGCAAGTTAGACTTAGTCGCAATTTTGAGTAATAATACCTACTTGTAGTAAATATAGTTGGTCTAGTCTCAGAACTGCTTTACCACGTTGGTTACCTTGTTGAAGCGATCAGTTGATCAACTCTTTTCTATTCTCTTTTTCTATTTAATTTGTTCACGTCAAAACACAAATATTATCGATAAGTTTTTGTAATCAACGCCACCGTGCGCAGCATTAAAATGGAGATCATCGTCACTTTGATGTCTAGCAGAGCTGAGCAAAAGTACCTCCAATTTTAAGTAGTACAAGATGATACGAAATTAACTAAATACAGGCCTCGGAACATTTATTTCGTTATCTTATTCACCAATACAAAAGTAGTTGGCGCTTTTACCTACCTCTAGTTAGTACACTAGTACATTTTATTCTGTTCTTCATTATTTTGTTCATTTACCTTTTTGATACCAATTTGTTTATTCTTATGTATTCTTTAAGCTAACCTACGCGTCTTTAAAGCAGTTAAGTGTCACTTCGAGATCGGCAAAGCTACGGGCACAAGTATAGACTATTTTATGTCACATGGTGTAATTTGTATTGAGCTACAGTACCTCATATAGTTAGTATTTTTATATTATTATCTAGTATATAAAGTACTTAATACGTTTGGTCACCTCTGTTATCTAGTCGATTAATTAATACGTTAATATGCATATACATATATTGTATCTAGTCGACCAGCAAAGTTTGCAAAAAACACAAAGATGTTCCTCTTAAAGTATCATATTAGGAATAATGTATTAAATATTACTGCAATAATTTGTTTCGATTGAATAAAGAACTTTAATTTATCTTGGCTTCAATTTAAATTTGAATCGTTTATTGTTAAAAGACGCCAAGTAACATTTTCGGGCATTTTCGTGTTTTGTCGGAAATGCGCATTTAGCATATAGACGCATCATTTAGTGCAGAAAGAATGCAAGTACGCATATCCTGCATGTGTTATTTCGGTGTGTCACTCAAGCCGTTTACTTTCATTTTGGAAAATTGAACGTTTTTTGCAATTCCTGAAAAGTTTCCCAGAAGTCACTTAGCTTGTTTTAACAATATACGATTCATTTATATTAATCTATACCTTTTACAACCTGAAATAGACACCCAATTGTATTCAAAATATGAAGATAATAGTTATATTATCTTGATATTGACGAATCTGTAACGTAACTTTCATGCAAGAAGTTCTGTATTTATGTACAGGTTAATGGAACATACACGTATATCACCTATGAAAGAACAGTTTATATGTATACGTGCATGTAACATTGAAACATGCGCATAAATATAATACTTTCTGCAAAAAAGTTACATTACAGGTTTGTCAATTGTTCATATCACAGGAATATTATGCAACACATATTACATAACATGGTAATATTAGTGAGTGAGAAATAATAACTTACATGTAAGTTACAGGTAATGTTACTTGTAACTTTCTGGTAAATTGCTGTTACGTTGCAGTTACATTACGCAACACACCTGCAACATTACGAGTCCATAACGGTTATGTTATGCGCGTAACGTAACATATTAATGTTACTTGTTACATTTCAGTTACATTACATAAACTACGGGCAACATAACTGAATTGTAACAGTTATGCAACAAGTGTTACATAACATGGTAACATTACTGAGTGAGAAATAATAAGTTACATGTAAGTTATATGTAAGTTACCGGTGATGTTACTTGTTACATTGGGTTACATTGCTCTTACATTGCTGTAACAATACCCTGTTTACTGGGATCGTTCCAGTTTTCTGGTTAATTTAACTATGGTGCATGACTATCGTAAGTTACAATCTTATTGCTACTATAACTACGTAACAAGAGTTATTTCGACTGCATGCATGGTCTGTTTAATAGTAAATATGGTACTAGCAACCAAAAAATTCAATTTTGTAATTATGGTCGATTTTATCACCCACTTTTCTCTTCATGTTACTCAAATTAATAAAATGTTATTATTATTATAATATGGACGCTATTGAGTACCAGATTGTCTGCAAATAGTCATTTTATTATTTTCCAATTTCATTACCTTTGTATGGTGTAGATAATGATTTTAGAAAATAATTATTGGTGCCAAAAAATGTTTGTCTTCAGTCCGAAACGTGATATAATTCCAGGATCGAGCTATGATTTTCCTTGTGCAAGAAAATATTTCATAGGCTCTAGTAATTATGTTTCTTTTTCGCGTAGGAAGAATTTCCTGTTTCAACGAAAGTATTCTTGAATGAAAAATATGTATTCTTCGATCACAGGAATCTGTATTCTTAACAATTTTTAAAATCACTTGTTCTTGATTCAAGAACATTTTTTTGACACTAGCAATTATTTATCTCAGTGTATATGAAAAGTATAATGGGGTGTTTTCACATTTTTCAGAAACTGGCTTAAAATGAAGATTATCGTGTATATATATGATATTAATAAATTTAAAAATTTTGCTGTCAAGTTTTTATGAAAAAATTGAGTCTGAAATTCAAATGTGGAAATGTCCCGCGAAATCGCGATTTGCCTATAATGGCGGTTGTAACGTCACGATCTGTACAAACAAATAATTGTCACAAACGGAGTTACCTATGTTTTTGCGGTGTTTTTCTGTGATTCAGAAAATTTGTTGCTTTTACATCGTTTTTTGTGAAAGTGGCTGAAAATGCATGCACCACAAGTCCACAGGAAATCGTGTTTTGTGCCAAAATGCACGAATACTTCTGTGCGAACTCCAGACAAAGTGTTGGTGAATGTGCCGAGAGACTATGACATGAGACTATGACAGTTCGACTTCCGATACTACATAGAACGACGTAGAAACAACAAACTTTCTGAATCAAAGAAAAATACGTTAAAAACACAGGCAACTCCGTTTGACAGCTGGTTGTTTGTACAGATCGTGACGTCATAGCCAATCAGAGCGAGTTTTGATTTTGCTCAGTTGCCAAGTTTCGCCGCAGCAGTTTTTAATTTAATTTATCGCAAATTTGTCTGTTTTTGGATGTTTTTAAACAATGATACGTGCAACACAAATTCTTTACTTCACTCTATACTGCATTTACACAACATTCGTAACTAGTGCACACACCCAATTCTCATTTTAATCGCGGAGGAAGTAATGGAACAAATTCTAGTTGCTCTTCCGAGATTTCATTCTAAAGTTAAGTGCTACATTTGCCCAAAAGGGAACGCTACTTGTACTTCAAAGTGTATCGTACGCCTACTTAAGATAGAATTGTTGAGAATTCGTTTTGTCCACACTAGCTGTATAAGAATTTATGCGACGATAATCATTTGTCCCTCTATACTGAGAAAAAAATCGCTGGACTCAAATAAATAATATGTACTATTAAACAGACCTTAGGATATATTCATTTGCTTTGAATAAATGTTGGGTAGATTTAAATAAATATCATCGAATAAATCGAGTCATATTTCAATCTAATCAATATTCATTCGAATCAAACGAATACGCTTTTAAAACTATTCAATAACACATTTCTCTGAATCCAACAAGTTTTCTTCCCAGTGTATATATTTTTATTATTAGATAATATTTTTTTATTATTTCTGATTGCAATAATAATGTGAATTTATTGAGATATTTATCACGAAAGATGTACTGATGAGAGACGAAGCAAATAATGACCGAAGCTTTAAGGTTCGCAAAGACCTAGAAAAACTACGAGTTGATATCCTATTTCCCAAACGATATCATTCATAAGGGGGGTACTCTTTAGGGCTATTTTATTCGCGCTCACATTTCATTAAATAAACAGATGTTGCGGCAGTTTCAGTGGCTTGTTTTTTGTCACATTTCTTGCGCCTCTGGATCAAAAAAATGTGTTATATGATATACTTCTTCACTTCTGTGAATAACGAACGCGTAGAATTGCGCGAAATGTCGCTTTAATTGTACGACACCATAAAACGTTCCGGAGATCTTTGGCTTCCACCCTTTGTTGGGAACAGTTTGTAAACCTTTGGCAATCATAAGGCATCATTTTCTACTTGCACCAAACTAAGCCGTACAATTTGGGGCGAATAATAATGAATTTTTTTTCTTATTTCGACATGAAAGCAGTTAAAAGGAAAGGGCCGAGACGGGTTTTCTTTTCAACAGCGCTTTCATAAGACTTACTTTAACACTTCTTCTCTCTGTCTCTCCCTCGCCTTTATTTTTTCTGTTCTTCTTTTCAATAGTTAAGGAATATTGTTTCTCGTATTTCACAGTCGCGCTTGGAATGAAACATTGACGTAACTGCTCTAGGAATTACATCAGTATCCTCTTATTTCTAATTAAAATGACATCTACAGTAGTGCCGCTTTTAAATTGTAGCTACTAGATACGTGAGACGATAATAAGACGGTATTATACATCAAGGGCCATACTAAGATCTTGTAATGAAAATTCGAAACACTACATCCCTTCTTACAACTTTTGAAAACTCTTATTTCTCCGCGCTGAGAGAACAGTTTTTATTAATATTGATTTATTAACTTATATTGGTTTATTAGCCTTTATAACTTACTAGCAGCCCGTCCCGGCTTCGCACGGGTAGATTGTGGATTGATTTTGTCCGTCCACCATTGTTTAAATACATTTTTAATACAAAACTTTTAGTATTTTTCCCGGGCTACGCAATGGTCATATTGGATTTGACCTTGACCATGACCTTCAAGGTTATATCGAGGTCAAATTAATTTTTTTTCACGTTCAAATGTGTCCTTGACCATTTTTTCATGTTACCTTTATTGTCAGCGGAGGTCAAATTTAGGTCAAGTATAGTTCGACTTTTTGAACATCCTGTATAAGATTTACTAACTCAGAAACCTTCGCGGATATGCGTCCAACTGTTCCCCAAATTTTCATCGCAATCGGATGAACGGTCTAGGAAGGCATAATAATCATCCGTACCGGTACTTTTTGAACACCCTGTATAAGATTTACTAACTCAGAAACCTTCGCGGGCATGCGTCCAACCATTTCCCAAATTTTCATCGCAATCGGATGAACGGTTTAGGAAGGCAAATAATCATCCGTACCTGTACTTTTTGAACACCCTGTATAAGATTTACTAACTCAAACCTTCGCGGATATGCGTCCAACTGTTTCCCAAATTTTCATCGCAATCGGATGAACGGTTTAGGAAGGCATAATAATCATCCATACCGGTACTTTTTGAACACCCTGTATAAGATTTACTAACTCAAAAACCTTTGCGGGCATGCGTCCAACCATTCCCCAACTTTTCATCGCAATCGGATGAACGGTTTAGGAAGGCAAAATAATCATCAGTACCAGTACTTTTTGAACACCTTTTATAAGATTTACTAACTCAGAAACCTTCGCGGACATGCGTCCAACCATTCCCCAACTTTTCATCGCAATCGGATGAACGGTTTAGGAAGGCATAATAATCATCAGTACCGGTACTTTTTGAACACCTTTTATAAGATTTACTAACAATAAGAAACCTTCGCGGGCATGCGTCCAACCATTCCCCAAAGTTTCATCGCAATCGGATGAACGGTTTAGGAAGGCATTTGATATCACCTTAAAGGTCACGGTCAAGGTCAAATCCAATACGACCACTGGGTAGCCAAGGGAAAATCCTTAAAGTTTTGTATTAAACATTTTTCTCTAAAATGTTTTCCCGCTGAGATAATCGGCCGTACTTTTTGAACACCCTGTATAAGATTTACTAACTCAGAAACCATCGCAGGCATGCGTCCAACCATTTCCCAAAATTTCATCGCAATCGGATGAACGGTTTAGGAAGGCATACGAGACATACAGACAGACAGACAGACAGACAGACAAACATTCATTGTTATATATATAGATTACGGAATAATAAAAACTTCGTACCCCCCCCCCCCCCCCCCCCGTAAGAAAGTCGTTTACCAAGCATCTCACTCCACGTTTAGTTAAACTGCACATGACAAATAAACTTGTATTATTCGGTATTAAAATTTATATTACGTATGAGGATAGCACAATATTTATTACCGTTAAATGAATCCATCTTGTAAGTTTGGCATTTCATTCCGACAGTTGTTTCAACATTGCTCCAGTAGCACGCTAACCTCAAAAGAGCGTTCCTCCTGGGTTATCTCCGTTACACATATTTTGAATGCAATCCATACAGAACCGTTCAAAAAATCGGCCAAGTTCCCAATGTTTAGAACTTTTTTAACCTATCAGTTAACCTTCCTATACCCGTGCATTGGTCTCATAGACCGACAATATCACTTCTGAGCTTATCTCTTCGTAACCAAAAAATCGCAATGAGAATTTATGTAACTTTATAATACGTGCGATTCTCGTTACGCTAGCATTTTAGGTTACGGAGAGATAGGAAGGCTAATATCCTACGATTCCTTTAAAATTTATTACAAGATCTTCGACTATATATCAGTTTATTATGGGCATCATGAGCTTTACCATATATAAAAAAAAATCTGGCATGTTTTACACAGGAGCGCGTAGCAGATGAGGTCTCTAGAACACCGGACGATCAACGAAGTTAAGCAGTAATCAGCGGGGGGTCAGTATTTGGATGGGTGACTGACTTAGGGTGAAAAAAGACATAAGGTTACATTCGACTTAGAGGGTGCAATCTAATTTTTTTGAATACCCCTTAATAACTTTGTTTATTAACCGATAGCTTCAGAGTTATTCATACTTGTCAAATACTTAAAACTATACTGATTTTGTACTCACCAATAAACATTTATTTGTCCTTATACGCAATAAATAATTTATTATCGGATATTAGATTTTCCATTACTCAGTAATAAACCCTTCTCTCTGTGTGAAGCTATGAATATTTAGTTGCAACAAATCACGTCAACATTGACTGCAATTATACAAAGTTTGAGATAATAACATAGGCCTGCGTTTCAATACCGTAAAACCGGGCAACTTCGACACTTCGGGTAACTTCGACATCGGCGCGGCACTTCCACATGTGTATATATCTGTGGTTAGCAAAAGTGAGGTTAAGGTTGATACTTGTTTACACTTGTTGCTAAAGAGTTAACTGTTGCAAAAATGCCGAGAAAAGTGCGAAAAGTATTAGGCGGGCGTAGCTATCAGCGATACAACCCTCAAGCCATTGAAAATGCATTGACAAATGTTATGGGGGGCATGACGGTGGCAGCAGCGAGCAGAAAACATGGTGTGTGCCACGCGTAACTCTTTTAGGGCCGGTTGTACAACATGCCGATATACTGCCCGATAGTTATCCTGCCCACAAGTCCGCTTTTGACACGTTAAAAGCGGACTTGTCGGCAGGATAACTCTATCGGGCAGTATATATCGGCATATTGTACAACCGGCCCTTAGATAAATTCTATGGACGACACATGCACTCAGTGGGCCACCCAACAGCTCTAAAACCTCGTGAGGAGCAAAGAACCCTACTATGATTGCGAGGCATGTTTAGACGACGATTAATTTTTTTAATGGATTTTTTAAGGGATTTTTTACTTTATATTTTTAATGTCTTATACCAAAGTTTGTTTTCATAATGTTTTACATTTTACACTTTAAGAATTTGTTTTTTGTTCAAGAAGAATATTATTTCAGTTGTACATAATAAAGCTTTTTGGTTAAAATATATATATTTTTTTCGGTGGGGAGAAAAATATTCCATAGACTTGTATTTACAATATTAAGTGTCAAAGTTGCCTTAATACATGGTCCACTTCGACTTATAAAATAAATTAGGGATGTGTCAAAGTTGGACGCAACTGCGGGGAACTTCGACACCAAATAAATCGCCCCCCAACTCGCAAACGGTTCAACATTTTCAAATAAAATCCATTGTACGTGATGCAGAATTTCCATATTGCGCACGTCCAATACTCACTTGTTTGTAAAAAAAAATATAGAAAAGCGCAAATCTCAAAAAATTTTCAAAAAGTGTCGAAGTTGCCCGGTTTTACGGTACCTACCTTATAAAATGTGAATTGAATTTTTCAACTGATGTTGAGCATTTAACTGATGCTGATTTCAATTCCGGTTTTAGTTTTATTCTATCACATAAAGTTTTTGAACAAAATTACATCGCGGTCAAAGCATTGTTATAAAGCGAGTGTATCAAACCGGGGAATCCCCGACTTGTCCGGTTACTTCTGGTAAATCCCCGATAGATGTGAAATTTAAAACGAAATTTTAAGGCGTATCTCACAGTTTCCGAACGAAAAGAAGAAATTTAATTTAATCTACTTGGAATATTTAAAGATAATACCTAAATATTGGTTTGCAAAAAAACGTTACGTGATAGAAGCAAAATTGGGTTAGTTTAGTTCATTATAAGTCCTAATTAGGTGAAAAAAAAATGAAAATAGCTTGATCGCAATTTTTTCGCAGGTCTGTGTAATTGGATATACATCGCTGAGTAGATTTACCCTTATAATAACGTCTATTAGGCGTGCGAATTGAGCCTTCATCGGTGCCCAGGGTCAGACGTCGATGTCATCATCGTTCAAGTTTGCGTAAAACTTGGAACTCTAGCCCCGCGTCATCTTTCGCCTCACGCTACGACGCGTTTCCCACGGAGTCACGTAGGTTCTACGATAAACTTCCCGGCAACGATAACGTTAACGGCGACATCAACTCTGACCAGCTCGTCGGAAAGTTTTAGACGCCGGTGCGATTTCAGCAGCCTCGTCCGTGCCGCTACTTACATCGGAGACGAACGGTTAAACGCGGTACTCGTGTAATTAAAATGTACAGGTGGAAATTCCCTGATTTAATTTGGTCCTTTGAAGGAGGTTGCACCGTGTCGCGAAGGGCTAACGGTATTATCAATGTTGAAAGTGTCCTCCTACTTTTCGATGCTCAATTGAATTGACGCGGCAGAGGACGAAAGATCCCTCGAAGGGGTGAAACAACGCTTGCAACACTGTAATTGCTCCGAGGCACGATGAGATCGTGGTGTAGTCGTGGAGAGCGTACGCGGATTTATACACGGAAACGTGATCTTGCCGCTCGTTAAAACTTAGCGTACGTGGCACGTTTGCTCCCGCGGGCTTGCATTATCACTAAATCTAGTGAGACATCGGGGCGCGGTGCTACGGAAGTGCAATGAAAAGCGACTTCCTGCCGAATGTCGAAGTAGGAAACGCGCGCGAATTCTCGAACCAGCTATTTCCACAAGTGGAAAGGACGTGAATGTGTTGCACGATGCCTTCTACAAGTACTACCTATTATTACCGATGGGATGGTGCGGGGCATTGCTCCTGTTTGCTGCTTATGTATTTTTAGATACGCGATATAGCCTTTATAAACCTACTTTGCTACTATGAATTTCAATTTGGTAGCATTTTGATACGTAATACTTACTTCTTCGATTGAGAGGAATTTTTCTCAATATGCGCACTTATATTATTAACCTTTCGTTAGTGGCACCTCTATCCAAACACGATTAGTGGCATGGCGATATGTATGCCTTACATACACGCCACTAACGGAAGGTTAAATCGTCAAATTTAAATTTGACAAAGCAATCAAATGCATTAAGTACGTGTTTTAAAATAAATCAAAATGCTGGTTTTACTAATTTTTCGTTTATTTAATGTTGTGTTATCTTTAAAATAATAATGCTCACGGTATAGCTTGAAAAGTAATATAAACTCTAACTCATCTCTGAAAAAAATACTTTGAAAAACAAAAATGCGCGAACTGACTTTTCGATGAATTTCTAAAATTTAAAAGAAGGTACGAAGTGCGTATACAGAATACATTAATAAGTAGACATCTGTCTCACATTCTAAGCAATTTCGTATATGTCGGTTATCCCCGAAGGATGAAAAATCGAATTGGATTTCGTTAACGAAGTCAACATGAGTTAGCTACCCCTGAATCGAGCTGACTGCGGATGGAATCCCTAGACGTACACCGACGTACATACCTACACATTCAACGCGACCTAAAAGCTATATCGAATTGTTCCATCGCAATGCTTCGCAGGTGCAAGGGTACGCTGGCCTACGTCCATTTATCCTGCTTGGAACGTTGGCTGAATCAGTCCTGTCGAAGTTACTGCGAGCTGTGCCGGTATCACTTCAATGCCGTGGAGACTCCTCGTTATCGGTGGTGAGTAAATCATTCGACGACTATTCTGAATTAAGTTTACGAGAGGGATTGGTAATCCTACTCTGTAAAAAGTAGTTCGTATAACCAGATTAAGTTATGGAAATTCCTCCTTCTTTCCGCAAAGTTCTGCCTTCCTCTCCAGTATCTATAACAAAAAAAATGTCAAAACCTAATTAATAAACTAGGTAAATTAATAAATTAGTGAGAGAATGAAAGATTACATACCTTCGGTTCCGCGCTCGCAAGTTGCGGCCGCCACGCGGTCGCCTGTCCGCCGAATCATTCAGCTCAACTGCAAAAAAACATAAGCATTTATGAATAAAATCGTATAAATTTATTTTATAATAAGAAAATAAAATATTAAGGAAAATAGAAGTTTAGCTCGGGCCCTCTTTCTGGAATGTATAAATAATAATAAAGTTATATAAATACGTATTATTATAATAAATAATATAAAAAGGAAATGATGAAGATTTTACTTACCTTGGCCAGCTTCTGCTGAAGGTTGTCCTTGGACGCCTGGAGCAGGATGGTGTACTTGCGGGGCGGGTTGGGCAATATTTTGCTGTTGCAATTGTTGAAATTCAGCAGCCAATTGCTCCAACCGCGCCCTAAGAGTTGCCAGTTCCTGCTCAACGCGTAACGAAGACCGCAGCAAAAATTCGTTTTCAAGTTGGGGAGCCTGACGTTGTTCGCCAGGGAAGCCATGCTCCCCAACCTCCTCTCCGTTCTCAATGACTCCTGGAAGCTTATTTTCAATGTCCATTGCCTGTAATAAAATTTCAATTAATTATAGATTATATCTTACAACTAATAAAGTGAGGATAGCGCGAGTGATGCGATACGCTCTGATTGGTTGAATGAGAATGACGATGTAACTAGCGGGGCTTGATGCTGTGCGCCCCGATTGGCTAGGATGGTGACTAGCTGCCGGCGGCGAAGGTACAAGTTCTTGGCATTCCAAACGGGGTAAGGAGAATTCGAAGAAGGCAGGTGCGTTCCGTACTTGGAATTTCCCGCGATGTACTAGATCCCGTTAGAAAAGATAGGCAGCTAACTCAAAGCTCATGGCCCCCCTCAGGCTCAGGCTGTCGTTTGGGAGAAAAAAAATTCCGGACAAGCTGATTTTTTCAGGGTTTGTCAGTGACTGTCTCCTAAGTGTAAAATTAGCAAAATCGGAAATTTTTCCTTGGACTTTTGAGGAATAGGGGCTGTTTTTTGAAAATTATGCTATAACAAAAATATTATACTGAAATTGTACAGAAGATCATTCTCTATTACTTTGTCTTATGAAAGTTGTTTATAAATTTATTATTTCCGGACTTAGCGGCCGTTTATTGAACCCCAATTCTTCGTGTATGGGGCGCTACCTCCAAAAATAATCAAGTTGCAAAAAAAGTTCATAAGGAAAAGTTGTTTGTGCATTTATTATGAACAACTTTCATAAGGGACAATTTGCTGAAAAACAAACTTCGAAAACCACCCCTAAGGGAACTTTTCGAAGTTTATTTTTCAGCAAATTGTTCCTTATAAAAGTTGTTCATAATAAATGTACAAACAACTTTTCCCTATGAACTTTTTTGCAACTTGATTATTTTTGGAGGTAGCGCCCAGTACACGAAGAATTGGGGTTCAATAAACGGCCGCTAAGTCCGGAAATAATAAATTTATAAATAACTTTCATAAGACAAAGTAATAGAGAATGTTATTCTGTACAATTTCAGTATAATATTTTTGTTATACCATAATTTTCAAAAAAGAGCCCCTGTTCTTCAAATATCCAAGGGGAAAATTTCCGATTTTGCTAATTTTACACTTAGGAGACAGTCGCTGACCAACCCTGAAAAAATCAGCTTGTCCGGATTTTTTTTTTCACGCTATGTATGGCGATACAACTTTACCGTACTATTGTACTTCGGAATGCATCGAGGTTCGAGGGTCCGGAAAGGTCCGGTAATTAAGCTGTACCTACGTGTACTCGGGTCGAAGGATACCGTTAAAACGGACTATTCGCGAATACAGTAGAAGTCCAATTATCCGAATCAATTGGGACCGGACCTCATTCGGATAATCAAAAATTCGGATAACTGGACTTCGGATAATTAGTACATACAAGTCGTTGAAAGCCAGAATGGTCTAAGTCACATTTCATGTAAGCTGAGATTATTTGATTGCAAAGTTAAGTACAATTTGAAAAATCTGTCTAGATGATACAAACAGATATTTTAAATCGTAAATATATGTTTTGTATCATCTAGACAGATTTTTCAAATTGTACTTAACTTTGCAGTCAAATAATCTCAGCTTACATGAAATGTGACTTAGACCATTCTGGCTTTCAACGGCTCACACGTACATACATAAATGAAACAAAACAACGCACCAACGCGAAGGGTACCGATGTGTACTAATCATCCCAATAATGTTCGCGCTCCGCCTACACTAGAGGGAAGGACAATAGCGCGCGTAGACAGAATCATTATTTTGCTGAAATATTTTTTCTGAAAACGATTCGGATAATTAGCGATTCAGATAGTCGGAGTTCGGATAAATGGAGTAATACTGTAAATAGCTACGGTTCACGGAACATATCGGCCGTCTTGCCATCGGGATTGACCCTTAATCGCGGTAATACTAATTGTTAAAAAACGATATAAATGCTTCTGACTTCCGACCATCGTTTGTCGGAACATGTATGATTATTGATTTACTTACGTGTATTGTTCTCAGCCGATATACACTTAGGTGTAATGAACGGCAAGTTGAAGGACTTACTATCTGAATGCGCTGGATACACGATGCTGACTGAGGCACTGTTCAATTGATGATACTCGTTGCACATTGACTAAACTGCGTTCGGTTGCGGTTTATATATCTCACAACTAATAAAGTGAAGATAGCGCGGGTGATGCGGTACGTTCTGATTGGTTGAATGAGAATGACGGTGTAACTAGTGGGGGTTGATGCGGTGCGCCCCGATTGGCTAGGACGGTAACTATCTCCCGGCGGGGAAGGTACAAGCATTCCGAACGGGGTAAGAAGAATTCGAAGAAGGCAGGTGCGTTCCGTACTTGGAATTTCCCGTGACGTACTAGATCCCGTTAAGGCGCGTCTAAACGGGCAATATTTTTACTGCAATATGTGGCTACAATATTGGCAACTATAGTCCAGCCTTCATGACAACATTTAAATGCGGTATATGGCTCGGCAATATATATTTCGGCAATATTTTCTGCAACAGTATGGCCTATATTTAAGAAGTTATTTGTTTCGTAGACGGGCTACACATTCGGGGAAGACTGGCTGATGAAATCTATCGCGTCGCAGCGGCTTATATTGTTTTAAATGGCAAGTGAATACTACTTGTAGGAAAGGAATAGAATTTTACTGGTGGATGAATATTTTGTAAACGATCTGGTGTATTTGAGCAACGTTTGATGCAACGTGTTCTTTTCGAGGATGGCATTTTACAAAAAAATATTTAATATTAACTAATAAAAAAGACTTTCATTGTAACTGCCCTTTATGCGCTCGTTAAATTCCTCCACATTATGTTGCACAACAGTTTTCGGATGGCGCCCTAAACGCCTTGCACGGTTCCTATTGCAGAGTATTTTCGCTCGCTAAGCGATCGTCCGGCAACTTGCCTGCAACACATATAAATGCTTGCGGCGATACCAAAAATGTATAGCTATATGGCCGGGACATATTACAAATATTATCCTAAATTGCATAGTCTGGCTGGTATTGCTGGCAATATTACCGGCCACTGTGTTGCAGCCACATATTGCAGTAAAAATATTGCCCATTTAGACGCGCCTTTAGAAAAGGTAGGCAGCTAACTCAAGTACAATCCCCTTCGGAATGCATCGTGGTTCGAGGGCCCGGAAAGTCCCGGTAATTAAGCTGTACCTGGCTACGTGTACCCCGGTGGAAGGAAATTCGCGAATAAATAGCTACGGTTCACGCAACATATCACCCGCCTTGCCATCGGGATTGACCCTTGATCGCGGTAATACTAATAGACCTTGTTTCTACAAGGATGCGCGTGGACATCCCCCCACTTTTCTCAGACCAAAACATTAGACCATAACCTCACTCACATATCCCGGATAGTCAAATCGATTATCACTAACACATTCTCCAAACACACAATGCTTTGTAGCACCATAATGTTTAACTTTTATTTTACCCATCGGTAATAAGAGAAACAAATAGAATTTATTGTGAGGTTAGGTTGCAAGTACACAGTGTGAAAAATGTGACATGCGCACTGTGAATATGCGCAGGAACAAGGTCTATTGCTAAGAAACGATATAAATATTTCTGAATTCCGACCATCATTTGTCGAAACATATATGATTATTTATCTACTTACATGCATTGTTGTCAGCCGACGTGTCGTTTGTCACCAGTTTGAAAACAATTGAACGTCGAATTTTGCAACTAGAGCGCACTCAATGATAAACGGAAAATGTCGGTAAACATTTTTTTCAGCCTAAATGACTGATTTAAAAAGAAAACGAGTCTGCTAGTACTCGAGACACTGATGCGTAAACATCTCGTGAGCTGTAACTATGGAATGGAAATGTGATTGGGATTTGTAAATATTGGTATCTGTAATCGAAGTAATTTCAGACAATTTTAAATCTTATAACTGTAGAAAAATATTTTTCATTTTCATTTTCATTTAATAATGCCGCGCTTGATACAATCGGCTTATGATAGTTAAAATAAATAAGTGAGTCGGAGTAGAGCCGATCGACGAGGAGTTACTCCGACTCACTTACTGTACATGGCGAACACCACTTCCATACAACATTGTTCTGCCAGATGTTTACACATCAATTACACGTTAGAATAACTAATTGATGTGTAAATATCTGGCAGAACAATGTTGTATGGAAGTGGTGTTCGCCATGTACAGTAAGTGAGTCGGAATAACTCCTCGTCGGTCGGCTCTACTCCGACTCACTTATTTGTTTTAGCTATCATAAGCCGATTGTGTCAAGCGCGGCATTATTAAATGAAAATGAAAATGAAAAATATTTTTCTACAGTTATAAGATTTAAAATTGTTTGAAATTACTTCGATTACAGATACCAATATTCACAAATCCCAATCACATTTCCGTTCCATAGTTACCGCTCACGAGATGTTTACACATCAGTGTCTCGAGTACTAGCAGACTCGTTTTGTTTTTTTTTCTCTCATACCTGGATAAGCCGGGTACTGCATTAGATGGCTCGCGACGATCCGTCCGATAATTGATTTCCAGGAAAGGTATAAACCGTGGTGTGTTCGCAGCTTACATTTCCGGAATATGCCGTTTCGGAGAACTTAGGATTAGCTAAGGATTGGCGAGGTATTTATGACTGTGATACTATTAAACGGTGCGAACCCTTGTGTCGAATTCCATTTATCCGCTCGTTATTTCTCGATAGAATAGCAATCCTAAATTAGTATAAAATATTTGAATTTTACCGCTATAAAATCTAGTAACCCTTGAAGGTTGTACGGCCTTAGGATCTAATCTAGTTGCATATGCGACACTGCACAAATTTACATGTACCGTATGTCCGCGATCAATCAGACCATAGCAAAATTGCGAGTTTTGCATGAGCACCCTCGTGGGTCTCCTCGTCCAATAGGATCACCGGAGAAGCGTGAATGCGCATGCGTAGTCATCCGCGTTGGCGTTATCAGCAAGTTCAGATCGGTTATTTCGATAACCGATGTCCGTATGTTGATGTCCGTATGACCGAAGTCCATATGACCTTGAAATTTACCTTCGACCAGGCTTGGTGGCCGGGGCGAATTCGAGCAATTTTTACCGGTAGAAGTCGAGTCGGTAGTTAGAGTTGGTGTCAATTCGGGAGATCGAAGCGTCTAACCTCGAAATCATGAATTTATGAATAATGGAAATTATTCACCATAACTCATAAATCCACGATTTCAAGGTTAGTCGCTTCGATCTCCCGAATTGACACCAACTCTAACTACCGACTCGACTTCTACCGGTAAAAATTGCTCGAATACCGGCCAAGCCCGACCGAAGGTAAATTTCATGGTCCCTGTAACTGTGCAGTTGTGGACGGGACATACGGTATGCGGTATACCGTATGTCCCATTCTGTATTGGCCAGTTTCAAATTACTTTCGGGCAGGCTTGGTCAGTACTCGAGTCATTTAATACCGATAGAAGTCGAGTCGGTAGTTAGAGTTGGTGTCAATTCGAGAGTTCGAAGCGTCTAACCTCGAAATTATGAATTTGTGAATAATGGAAATTACGCACCATTATTCACAAATTCACAATTTCGAGGTTAGACGCTTCGATCACCCGAATTGACACCTACTCTAACTACCGGCTCGACTTCTACCGGTATTAAATGACTCGAGTACCGACCAAGCACATGCCCGAAGGTAATTTCAAACTGGCCAATATGTACAGAGTGGGACATACGGTACAGAGTAGGACATACGGTATTCCGTAAGAAACGCAACAAGCGACATTTACCTTCGGCAGTATTTGCCAACGGTGCACATGTAAAAGACTCAAACACCGTCGGGGCAAATACTGCCGAAGAAAAATGTCGCTTGTTGCGTTTCTTACGGGACGTGCGGTATACGGTATTACGGTATATATAGATTATTTAGATAGAGGTACAAGTGTTTGCTGTTTACCGAGCGCGTGGGGAAGCTAGGAGAAAGTGACTGGGCTTGTGTGCGTCACCAATGCTAGCTGCGCTATTAGTAGGTTGTATAGCGATTTACTATATCGACATCATCGACATGAAAATGTAATGCCACTTTAGGCCGCAAGCGCTGAAGTAGCTGCGCACGAATCACTGCGCACTAATCACATCCGGTTTCACATTTCCGTCCCGTTTCCCGAGGTTTACCCTCATACCGGCGTAATAGATGTTTACACATCAAAATTGATGAATGATAAATAAAATCATCATCATGTAATGATTTTATAATTAATGTTTCGATGATATTTATATTTTCCCCAGAACAATTCGTTCGTGAAAGGATTTTCATAAATACCGCTACTAATATCACTGTTGGTATGGAAGATTGTTTAATTACTGACATAACACATAACTATAAATAATCCGATAGTCGATAATATAGAGTTATGTCATTTCCTTCTTTTCTTTAATGTCACCATATGAAACGAGTAATTGAACATATCGCGTCTTTGCGTATGTGTTGACATAGGACGATATGGCACGTAGCGATTTGTAGACTGTAGTACGTACGCTATTGGTCGGAGACACAAAGACGCCTAACGATTGGCTCTGTCTATCACCGGCAGACGTCAATTGTCGCGACAGAAGTTCCCTAGGGCATAGGCACTTAGCAGACGAGAAAGTATGGCGGTGACACATACGTTTGTTTACAAACTGGAATTTTTCAGAGAAATTCCATTTTCTGGAAATAAAAAGTGATTTTCAAAGTTGATAAAATATTTCCATTCGCGAAATGATTTCCTTCGCGTAAATTTCGATTCTTGGACGCGCTTGTTAATAAAAAGTAAGTTCAATTAATTTATATTACCGCCGGGGGAGCAATGTTCCTCCGGGGGAACGCATTTCTATTGTAATTCTTTTCAATTTATAATAAATGGTACTGTATCTGTACATATTGAGGTTAGAAAGTAGTCAGAAATATATATTTTTTTGCGTAGTGTGGAAGTTATTTTCGAGTGAGAATACTGCCCAAATCAAATTCATCGTCGTGTAAAGTTTGTATACAGGGTGGACCAGGTTAAACGTCATTTTTGTTTGATACGTGATAGAACAACAACAAAAAAGTAGACTTTCATAAGAAAATTTTTTTCAAAAATGTTTCCTAACAAAGATACAGGGTGTCAAAGTTTCGAAAAAAAAATGGTTTTCTCATCATAACTTCTAAACTACTTGATCGATTTCCATGAAATTTCGCACACAGGCTAATGTAGAACAGCTCTAAGCAATAATTAAATAATTTTTAAAAATTCTCCAGTGGCGTAGATACTAGGGGCCGGTACCCCCCTTTCCCCCTCCCAATTTTCGGCGCCACTGGATATTTTGCAAAGAAAATTTAATTATTGGATCCCTCGTTTAATTTAAAGAAAAAAATCTTGGCAGTTCAATCATAACGTTTAGCCTGCTCGAAACCCTATAAATTTAAATAAATATCTCAAAAACGAAGTCACGAATCAAAAATTGGCTAGGGTGATTTTTTTCTTTAAATTAAACGGGAAATTCAATAATTAAATTTTCTTTGCAAAATATCCAGTGGCGCCGAAGATTGGGAAGGGGGAAAGGGGGGTACCGGCCCCCAGTATCTACGCCACTGGAGAATTTTTTAAAAATATTTAATTATTACTTAGAGCTGTACGACGTTAGCCTGTGTGCGAAATTTCATGGAAATCGATCAAGTAGTTTAGAAGTTATGATGAGAAAACCATTTTTTTTCTCGAAACGTTGACACCCTATATCTTTGTTGGATTTTGGTTATTCAAATAACGATTGCAGTGGTTAAATGATACTTAACAACGGATTTATTACAAGAGTAGAAAAGTATGGTGACCGCATAGCAGCGCGAGCTCGGGCAAACAGAAGGAAGTCTGCGAGGACAAAATGCTTATATAGAGACGCAGACTCAACCGCTAGAGACGCACTCTGCTGCATGTCCATCCAACTAACGAAGCTTAAGGCTTATTTACAACACTCCCACTTTGGGTTGACATGCTGTTCGCTTCATTCACATTCAGTATATTTATTTTGTATCGCAGATACTCAAAAGTCGACTTACATAGTGGTTTCATGAATATATCTGCCTTTTGTTCGCTCGTACATATATATTGAAGCTCAAAATCTTTGCTCTCTCAAAATGTTGCCTTATAAAATGATACCTTACATTATGTGCTTTGTACGTTTATGAAACTCTGGATTCTTAACTAACTTAATTGTACTCTGGTTATCGATATACATAGTTGGAATATCCAGTTCATGTTTCACTAAGTCTTTTATCAGTCTCGTTATTCAAATCAGCTCTTTTGCTGTTTGACTAGCCGCGATATATTCGGACTCGGTTGTTGACAATGCTACGGTCTTTTGTTTTTGCGAACCCCAAATGACCGGCGCGTTTGAAATCTGAATTACGTAACCAGTTGTACTTTTTCTCGAAATTTTATCCCCAGCAAAATCCGCATCGCTATACGCGTACAAGTTCGATACTCCGTTTTGTTTAGGAAAGAAAATACCACGGGTGATTGTACCCTTAACATACTTCAGAATCCGTTTAATCGCGTTCCAATGAATACTCTTTGGTGACTCTGCGTACTGACTCACTGCGTTGACTGCGTAGGCAATGTCTGGTCGTGTGACCATGGCCAGGTATAGAAGACTGCCGACCGCCTCCTTGTAGGGCACGTTTACCTCCTTGGCCATGTCCCCTGATGTTTGCAGACTCAGATCTGTGTGTTGATCTGCTGGTATGGTGACTGGATTCGCCTCACTCATTCGGAAATAATCGAGTACCCGGTGAGCATACGCCGCCTGGTTTGCGAAGATTGAACCATCTGCGTATTGTTTTATCTCCATACCTAGAAACTGATTTAATGGAGATATAGTTATTTCGACCACGGTCGCCAAATACTTCAAGAGCTTGTCGATTCTTTTCTCGTTCGTGGAAGCAACAAGACCGTCGTCGATGTAGATCGCGAGGATTAGCGATTCACCACCCTCGTGGGATGTGAAAACACATGAATCCGCCGATGTCGCCTTCAAATTGAACTTCAACAAGCAGTCTGTGAATTTCTGATTCCAGCATCTAGCGGCCTGTTTTAAACCATACAGGGACTTTTTCAATTTACAGACTCTGTTGGTTTCATCCTCGTATCCCTCGGGTTGAGCAATATAAATTTCACTGTCTATTTCTCCGTGCAGAAATGCTGTCTTGACATCGAACTGCTGCAACTGCATTTTTGATGATGCAGCCACCGCCAGAATTGATCTAATCGATCCATGCTGTACGACAGGGCTGAATGTCTCTTGGAAGTCCAAACCCGGCCTTTGGGAGAAACCCTTCACGACTAACCTGGCTTTGTATCGTGCTGCACGATCGCCTATTGCTGGTTTCAGTTTGTAGACCCAGCGATTCGGAAGGATTTTTGCATCCGCCGAAGGCTTCACCAAAGTCCATGTTTCGTTTTTAACTAATGGATCCATTTCCTCGGACATTGCATCCATCCAAGCGTCTCGCTCGGCACTTTTTATGGCTTCTTCGAAAGAGCTCGGGTCCGGGCCTGCTGCTAGGAGCGATTCTTTATCCTCGAGCTGATAGCCCTCGAGTCGTTTCGGTTTCCTCAAACTCTCCCTGGGTCGGAGTCGGCTTGTTTCCGGAGGTTGCACGATGACGTCTTCGTCAAGATTGTTCTGATTAGGTACTGGAGGTTGAGCGTTCCTATGATCCTCTTGAAGTTCCTCTTGATGTTCCTGTATCTCTTGAGAATCCTCTTCATCGCTGCTCTCCTTTTCCGATTCCGTCCGATCCTCTAAACTGTCCTCTTCTACGCTGTCGGTGACTGTATTTTCTTGTGGGTTTTCTTCTCTTTCCTCCGGCAAGAAATTAACGCCCCAATATAAGTATCGATTTTTGCTTCTCGCGGAAACCAGATCCTGTAGCCCTTTGTGCAGTCATCGTATCCAACGAAGACATCCTTTTTGGCTTTCGGGCTCCATTTTGTCCTTTTTTGCTTTGGGATGTGAGTATAAACTTCCGTGCCGAAAACTCTGAAATGAAGATTTCTTGGTTTCTCACCAAACCATAACTCGTACGGCGTCTTTCCTTTTACGCTGCTTGTGCCAGTCTTGTTGAGTACGTAGCAAGCCGTATGAACTGCCTCGGCCCACAGTTTGAGCTTCATCTTCTTTGCATGCAGCATACTCCGTGCTGCTTCAACGACTGTTCGGTTCTCACGTTCAATGGCTCCATTTTATTCCGGTGTGTATGGAGTACTTATCTCGTGCTTTATTCCGTTGCCCTGGTCGTAAGGCTTCACATTTCCTCGTCGACGAATTCCAGCCCATTATCCGTCCTTAGAGAGAGCTTTAATTTTTCTTCCCAGCTGATTCTCCGATGCCCTCAGAAAATCTTGGAAGTATCCTTTAACCTCAAACTTTTGGCTTAGAAAGAACACGAATTTGTAGTGCGAAAAGTCATCCTTTAGGAGGAAAAAATATCTAGATTTTCCAAACGAAAGATGCTCCATGGGTCCACACAAGTCTGCATGGATCAGATCCCCAGGCTTCTTCGATGAAGTCTGGCTTTTCGGGAACGGCATCCGGGTCATCTTTCCTAGCGAGCACCCATCGCAGTGCCATTTTTTCACTCGCTTGGTTTCGATGTTCCAACTCCTCAGGATTTCCGAAACATGGTGGGTGTTTTGATGAGCGAGGCGCTCGTGCCAAATTTTCAGCGAATTCTCACTCTGGCTGATGTGGGCCTCCACCGATTCGGAGTTTCCTCTGCGATCCTAATTGTAGTATTTGAAGCGCATCTTATAGAGATCTCCGCACCTATCTCCCACTGCAACGATCTTCCCCTTTTTTAGTAATTTACATTTCAAGTTGTCGGATGAGAGCTCGAGTCCTTTGTCGAGAGCTGATGACATGGAAAATAAATTGTACTTTAGTTTGAGCACATACAGTACAGGAACGAGGTGATTTCGATCCCACTTAGAGTCATTCGAAGAGAGAATGTCAATTTCTCCCACTCCTTCTCCCTGGATGATTTCGCCGTTGCCAACTTTCACCAATACTGGAGAGGTTAATTTTCGGTACTCGACGAAAGCGCTGTACACTGGAGACATATGCTGACTGGCGCCAGAATCGAGATACCAATCCTCCGGAGCCTTTTCGGAACTCAGCGCCGATGCTGAAATAATCCCGCCGACAAAGGCACTTCCTCTTGATTCGAAAAAACCATTAGACCTCACTTGGCCCTTCGAGCGACAGTCTCTTTTCCAGAGAGAGTGTTCTACTTTCCCGGACTTGAAACACTTTCCAGGTTTTTGATCCTTCTTGGCCTTCGCACCAAGGTTCTTCTCTGCTTTCATCGAGAAAGCGATGCTGTGCTTACCCTCATCCGAGTCCATACGAAGTTCTTCGAGAGTAAGCCTAGAAACGAGATTTGGGAGAGTGCGCTGATTCAAAGGCATCAACTCCCACGCTGTGGCAAAATACTTATAGGAAGCCGGAAGAGTCATCAAAATTTTAGTCATCGTCATACTATCTGACACTGGCTCTCCAAGCACACTCAGTCTACAGGTGAGATCTTTTATTTTTGCGATATGCAAAGAAATATCATCCTCAGCGTCTTTGGTCATCGAATACCATTTTTGTTGTAAAATATGCTTGGATGTCTCGTTTTTGCTTTCGCAGATCTCGTGCAGTATATCCCACATTTCTTTTGCGGATTGACAGTTCATTATGTGAATTAGAGATTGTTGACTCACCGTAGTTACAATCGTCTTTTGTGCCAAGCTATCAAGCTTCTTCCACTCCTTGAGTACTTTTTGCTGCTCCCCGGTTGCTGCCGCGCCTTGGTTTTCCAATACCAGTTTCCTTGACTCGCCGGTCATAACCTCCATTGCTCCATGCGCGTTGACGAGAACTCTCACCTGGAATTTCCATGTTCCCCAGTTCTCAAGCCCAGCACGTTTCTTGATCCTCAAAATCTCGTTGTCCATCTCGATCCTTATTGCACTATTGCACCTGGCGGGCTAGATCGACCTTTTACTTCGCGAATTTGTTTCCCGAAGAAAAAGAAAACGAAAGAACGCGTTAAAGCTCAAAAATATCACTTCACTCGTATATCTGGGCCCATAACCTATTGGATTTTGGTTATTCAAATAACGATTGCAGTGGTTAAATGATACTTAACAACGGATTTATTACAAGAGTAGAAAGGTATGGTGACCGCATGGCAGCGCGAGCTCGGGCAAACAGAAGGAAGTCTGCGAGTACAAAATGCTTATATAGAGACGCACACTCAACCGTTAGAGACGCACTCTGCTGCATGTCCATCCAACTAACGAAGCTTAAGGCTTATTTACAACAATCTTTGTTAGGAAACATTTTTGAGAAAAATGTTCTTATGAGTCTACTTTTTTGTTGTTGTTCTATCACATATAAAAAAAATGACGTTTAACCTGGTCCACCCTGTATATATCGGTGTTCCGTCGCGATAGACGAAATTCTGAGTATCGGTTCGCATCGATTAATAGCGTCGCATCATAAATAACTCGCCATCCATAGTTAATCCCGCCATCGGCGAATCGGGGTATTTCGGCTAATGCCAGCAGTACACGCTCGCCGAGGGGACCCGAGACCAGGCGAGAGCGAGCGTGTACCTGAGAGAGTTTTTTGACTGCTAAACTGCATGTCCTGGTGTTTGATTATTGGTTATTGTGAGCATGCGCAGTAAAGAAAGATTTCTTCCCTTAACTATAACACAATCTTGTTGAAATTAGTTTTTGATTCTCAAAAATGCGGTACATATGACGTAAGTATAAAACCTAACCTTCAAGCATAAATAGGAATTTTGTGTGAGTTTTGGATTTTTTAAAATCTTTAATATAATATAGTAAAGGAAGAAGCATAGAGAAAAGATAGGTACTTCTTGTTACTTCTAACAAACAGTTTGCACCCATTAAAAAAAATGGAAAATTAATTAAATTAGTGCATTTAGTGCAACAGTTCGTTTCAGTTATCGCTTAATAAGCGTACCCTATTCTCTGTCTAATAAGATATCACGTTATCGTTTAAGAGCGTAATCGGTTATTATGAAGCCACTGCGCATGCTCAATATAACGTTTTACGTTTAAAGATCTAAAATTAAGGAGCTCAAAAACTCCCCCTCATCCAAGTAGCGGAATCAATTTAGACTTCGTACAAGAAGTTGGGCTTCAGGGCATGAAAATTACACCAATCGATAGCTGGAGGTCTGAATATTAAATATCAAAATGTATCATCTGTCAATTCCCGGGAAAATTTATAATTAATTAAAAACTATCGAAGTTTTGGCCCTAAACTACTTTAATCATTAATTTCTCCTATATTATTTACTCAATCAAAAAAATGAAGCTACCAATTTGTAGCGGGGAAAATTTACTACAAAATTGATGCGAGAACCTACATGATAAAATGCATGGTTCATTTATAATAATTTTTTGAAAGTCCCGGTAGATGTAGATCAAATTTATGATTGGGTAAAAAACAAATCCTTCCCATCGCAATGTGATTGAAGGAAATCGTGTCCTTAATGCTAATCACATCATAAAAATTGGTAGAAATGTGGTAAATGTGACACCCGGTTGTATCAGTTTGACAGCTTTCTGTCTTCAAACGTCTCATTTAACGTAGCACGTTTTATTTTATAGCACGTTGCCATGCCTTCAATTTATCTATTTTTTCTAATTTTCCAAACAGGTTTTTCAGTGTATACTACGCGTTCATTTTGTCTTGGAAAAGCGTGAAAATACAAGGATAAATGTTTTTTCGAATTACTTTCGCAGCCACTAACTGCACAAGACTTTACATATTTTTTTTATTCGTTCTACGAAGCTTACACCACTCACTATATTCTTTAAACTTTATAAATTCTCACGTAAATTTCATTCACTAAATACGATCAGCTGTCCGTACTTTGTACATAGCGTCTTAATAATGATTAGGGGGATCCGCTACCAGATGGCGAGCATCCAATGTCGATTGCCAATAAAGCAAATACCTGACCAGCTTAAAGCTGGGGTCATACAGCCGGAATGTCTTTCTGAATTCAGAAACGCAATTCAGAATCTGACAAAAGAATCTGAAGAATTCAGAATCTGAAAAAATCCGGATGTGTGTGCTGCCTAGTTCAAATTACATACAACTCTGGGCGTTCTGAATTCAGATTCTGATTTCCGTTTCTGAATTCAGAAAGATATTCTGGCTATGTGACCCCAGCCTAAGGGGAGCAATTTCGGGTTCAGTCGATGGCCAGTTGAGCTGGGTACTCACAGGCCGCGCAAAATGTTCGCAAACTTTCGCAAACGTTATCAAATCATTGGTGTGGACGAAAATTCGCGCAGCTCGCAAACGTTCGCAAATGCTCGCAAGCATTTGGCGCGGTTCGCAGCTGTTCCACTCGAAGTCGGTAACTTCAAAGGATTTTCGTTGTTCACGACTGTTCGCTGTTTTCAGGTATAACCTCGGTGTAGACGGGTTCTTGCGCGTTCGGGTAAATCTGAGACCTGGCTTATCAGGTCCCAGGTAATAAACTAACGTGAAATTAACGTCATTTTTTGGTCAGATCTGGTCATAGACGACGTCAGTAAAAGACGTATAAATGACGTTAAAAGTACGTTCGAAAGTCACATCCCACTGACGTTATTTAATGACGTCTTTCTAACGTTCTTTATGACGTGAAATATGACGTTTAATTTTAGCGATTTTCCAGGTAGCACACTACGTCGAAATGACGGTTTTTGAAGGTCAGTTCTGACGGCAGATGACGAAAAATATAACGTGATTGTATAAAAAATAACGGTTCTGAAAGGTTGCTGACGTATATCTTTTCATCGTGAGCGGTCACCCATCCAACTACTGTCTGCACTTTTTGCTGCTTAACTTTGTCGATCGGTCGGTGTTCTCGAGTCCTCATCTGCTTCACGCTCCTGTGGTATTAAATATTACTACTGGTGTTCATATGAAGTTTGATGAATAAATGTATGTTGATTTTCCAGTCAATAAGAAAGAGCTTAAATAAATAAGATTTTATAATTGTATTATTCTTTTCTCAACATTTTTCTAAATTTATGATTACATCTTTTGATAAATATTCTTGCATAGACGCAAATTGATATTAATAAATAAATAATTATATGAATGTTTATAGAAACGACCGCAATATAAAAAATCTTACTTTTATTTATTACAAAAAAACGTACTGGTAAAATGGTACATAGATATAAGAATTGTGAGAATTAAAGTAGACCACACTATACAAATATTTTTATATTATACATTATAAAAAAATTAAAAAATATTCAATGTATATTGTATAATAAGTATAGTTATTTTAAAATTTTATTAGGACGTAAAAATAACGTCTTTTTAACGTCATATTTAGGGTGTCTTAAAGACGTTCCTTGAATGACGACATTAAAACGTCATTTTTTGGTAGAATGACGTCGCCGACGAAATATGCCCTAAAAGTGACGTCAAGTTTACGTCAGCTTGCTACCTGGGGTATAGAGGGTCGCTTCACCTATAATAATCAAAATCTTCCGTTGTCATTCGAGTGAAATTTTTTAATAAATAACTTTTACCATTTGTTTTTTTGTCCAGAAGCAGGGGCACTGAACTTCTTGGTTTCAAAAAATACGACACCCAAAATCTACGTTTCCTTCTAATTTCTTATCGCGTTCCTTTTTCAACAAGTTTCATATTACGGTGAAAGATGCAGCACATACAGCTTGTTTATTAAGTTTTAAAGGCCCCATTATTTAATATGGGATACTTTTGCTGAATGTAACGAATGCCAAACAGTCAAACCGACGGAACAGCGATGAATGCTCGTAAACATGTGTTGTTTGCGAACGTTTGCGAGCATTGGGCCTGGTGTGTACGCATCTCCTGAACAAAGTTCTCGAACATTTGCAAACGTTTGCGAACGTTAGCGATCAGAGTTCGCGAATGCTTTTCTGGTGTGTCCGTGCCTTTGGAACAACTTAATGACTGGCTTCTCCAAGAAATCTATTTACTTGTTTCGCGAGGTAGCCTAACGCACCCTCACGATCGAGAACGAGCATCAGCTCTACTTGACCACTGAGTACGTCACTCGGGTACCGTTAGCAACGATATCTTCGCCACTTGGACTCAGACCTCGGAAAGTTTCCAGCGTCATCTTCTATTCCACCGACATCCCTTCTCCAGCCAATCCGGATGTGTGACGTCAACCGACGCTACCCTTACCATAGTTCCCATACCGATATCTCCAAGGATATAATATAAGAACAACCGCTCCGCTCATAATTCATTGTATGGTTGTGTATTGCCTCGCAGTGTCGCTCGCACCTCTTATACATTACAACTTCCGTTGCATGCAATTGCAGTTTAGTGTATCCTAGGTTAAATCATACAACTATTGTAACTCGTGTGTTAATTTTACTCCACATTCACCTATGAAGTTTCACTTCTATCGCGCGGCTTTTTTGTTTTATTTTTCAGGTATCAAATCATAAATAATTTTATTTTATGATAATCGACTACAGGCTTCATTTCCCATACAAAAATCGAGGCTTATTCGCCAATCTGCGCATCAAATACCATTGCAGTTCGATTTTCTGCATTTTAAGAGCAGTTCTCGTTATATATAATAATCTATTATTGTCACTTATTGTGATAGTTGTACACATATAACCTGCACGTAACAGTTTGCCGCAGTACAATTTCTCTGCATTTGTATATAAGCAGTGTATAATATCTGCATCATAATTGCAGTTCTAGTCTAAAATATTGTTATACCGAATACATATAAATATAATTACAAAGAAAGTAAAAAATACAAACTATTGTATATATTGTATTTTCCAATTTGTTCATTGGGCATCCTTTCCTGTGAGAGTAGTTCTTAATATTTTCAATTGCCACCCGTACGTCAAGGTCCAGTATATGAAACATCGTCTGCATATACAAAGGTGATGGGTTCACTGGGAAACATCAATCTTTGGAAAGAACTTTTTATAGTTACGATGAACTACGAATTAATATGCGACAAAAAACAGACCAAACCTATGGAGATTTATTATCTAGATTGAGAATTGGTGCTGTAACCGGCGATGATATTAAGTTATTACAACAGAGATTAATTAGAATCGACACTTCTTTATCATACGATGATCGATTACGTGAACTATGTAATCATATAAATAAATTACCAGATGATACAGTTGTCTTATTATCAACATGTAAGCAATATCATTTGCTAAATTTTGAAATGCTCAAAAAGATTCCTTCAGATGAATTATTACTTATATACAGCTGACGATATAATTGATTGTCCGAAAAATGTTTCGAAAAAAGCTGCAGAAATTTTACGAAAGCTGGAAAATGATTCATCTAATACTGCTGGTCTTGAACGAGTGATTGTAATCAAATTAGGTTCAAAGGTTATGATTAGACGTAATATCGATATTAACGTAGGACTTGTCAATTGAGTCATTTGTCGCGTAATTGCAGTATCCAAAAGCTTGGACAACACGAATATTCAATGAATTACTGTTCGTTTAAGTAACGGAAATTAACAAATAATCAAATGTGTGAGTGTTAAATTTCAAATTATGAATGGTGCTTCTGTGATTTCTAATCAGTTTGAGCTATGGCATAACTGTACATAAGAGTCAAGGTTTGAGTTTACAAAATGCTGTCGTTGATGCTGGCAATAGCATATTTACTTATGAACATACATACGTTGCGCTTTCAAGAGTAATGATATTGCAAGGTTTACACTTGATTAATTTCGATCCACACAGCATGAAAATGAATGTATCCGCCATAGAAGAATATAATCGGTTGAGGAAGATTTACCGGCCGGATCTTCCCCAAATTGATATATCTCATAAGCGATGGAGTAAGGTACTTGACTTTCCGTGGGCCATTCCACAACAAAATCTTAATCCCGAAAATAATGATCAATCACCACCTGAGCAGTTGGGATGGATAATTCATAGCTTGCAAAATAATGATGCTCTGTTTACAGTTATGTAAATGCAGTTTTGCAGTGTATCTTCCATTCTTCTTTAATACGAAGCCGTTTACTTTAGAAAAAAAAATAGTTCATCCACTATTATAGAAACGATGTTGAAAATATACGTGGACTACTCTGCTGCTCTTGATCCTACTGAGATTAGACTGTTTGCTGGCGGGGTATTCAGTAGTGAATATGAGCAGGATCCAGCTCAGTTTCTAGAAACGCTGTTGATTTCAAATCTTTTTTGGAGACTATTTTACGTATCAATTTGTTTGGCACCGAATGAACGCCGCCTTTCTTTTACAGAGAATCTGTTTTTGTTTAAGTTTTCAAGAAGGATTGGTAATCCTACACTGTAAAAAGTAGTTTGTATTTTCAATATAATTGTACCTATATAGGGTCAACCGGGGCTAATATGATACACCTAAAATTTGAGGCTATTATGATACACTTGTCAAAAAACACCTTAATTAGAAAAAAAATGTTTCAAAAAGTTTGAACAGAATTGTAAGTCTCTGACAAACATGTGTTGTAATTTACTTTGGGGTAAATACAAGAAAAATGTATCAAAATAATTGTTGCTCTATACTATAGGTACAATTTTCTAATAGAAAACTTTTTTTCGGCAATACAAAACATTTGTTGCAGAATATCGGTTTAACCATTATATTGTTATGTAGGTACATGAATTTTTTGGTAGAGGAGATCCCAAACTTTGTATTTTGTCACTTATTTGTTAACATTTACAATTTCTAGATGTCAATTTTACAGGTCAAAGTCACGGGGTTATTGTGATACATCTCTTGGGGCTAATGTGATACATACCTTGGGGCTAATCTGATACATACCTTGGGGCTAATTTGATAGGGGCAAAAGAGAGAGAAGGATGTGTGATCTCTTTAGATAAAGTCGTCGCAAAATTACCTGCCCCCAATATATCATTCTCTGGCAATAGAGAAAAATACGTTTTTGAAAAAATTGTGCCAGTGTTTGAAGCTCTCTAGGACTCTTTTGTGTTTTTAATGTTCTTTAGAAAATATCATTGTACTTTTTTTTATAAATAAAACAGTATCACTTCATTTGGTGGCTATTTTTAAGGATGACCTTTTTTGCAAAAATACACCTGAAATTTTAGATTTCTGTATCTAAAAAACCATAAAAGTTATTATAATCAAATTTGCACGGAAAATAGATAAAGGACAACTGTGTGTCATATTATCCCCGAATGATTTAAAATTTGTTAGAACATGGGTTTACAGTACTGTATCACATTAGCCCCACAGTGTATCAACAATAGCCCTAAACGCGGGGTTATTTTGATACACGGTTTTTATTTTTTCATCAATTTTCTCTTCATTTTTTAGAAATTCCAGTGCTCTAGTCTTAAAGGTAACTTAGTTCGCCACCCGAAGTAATTTTTTAAATACATTTTCAACTTATTTTTGTAAACCAAAATCGGAAAGTTATGATTTTTGTATCACAATAGCCCCGGTTGGCCCTAAAGCTTTTATCCAATACATGTAATTATGGAAATTAATATTCTTCCTTGTGAAATGTATATTAAATGTTTTTTGAACCTTATATACAATTATAATAAATTGAATATGAATTTGACGATGAAGTAGGTATAGGTATATTCATTTTCATAATTACATATTTGACAAAAGCTTTACATATAATTATATCAAGTTAAATGCAAATCTTTTTATATTGTACACTGTAAGACAAATTTGTATTTTAAATATAACTTTATATGAAGCTTTTTGCAATAATTAATATAATTATGAAAATTGATATACCCACTTGTGACATTTGTATTAGATATTTGTTGAACTTTACATACAATTATATTAAATTGAAATATAAATTTTATAAAGGAATATATCAACCATCATAATTACAAGTACTGAATAAAAGCTTCATATACAATTATATTAAGTTTAATACACATTTTTTTCACAGTATAGTTCTATTTATTCGACAGATAGTTACGTTAAAATCGAACGAACAACGAGGGCGTTGTATAGGATGGCGTTCTTAAAATATCGACTTCTCTCTCCTGGACGCGTTACGTGCCTATGCCCACTCCCATGCCGGATAAGGCACGTGACTCGAATAGGCGTATAGACACATACAGTGCGAATAAACATTACGTTATCACTGTTCAACGTAGACTACCGAGTACTCGGGTTGATGCGAAGAGAAAACCTACGAAACTCGCTCTTCTTTGAAAATAGGAATACACATTTCTCCAGTTTCTGTAATGTTCTGTATCTGATATTCACAATAAAAATACTTTATTTATTAGGACAAAAAGATTCATTGCTAAGACGGCTATTGAAATTTGGAAAAAATGTAAACCTTCAAAGTGCTCTTCTTTAACATTTTAGAGATAGGTATTATCTTTTCAGATTTTTTACTTTTTTGTTTCCATCATTTTTTTAAGTTGTACATATTATCTTGTGAAAGCTTTCATAAAAAAGTCATTGATCTAATAGCAACTGAAATTTGTCCGATATGGAAACTTCGGAATGCTCAGCTCAACAATTAGAAATCTCTCTCTTTCTAACCTCTCTAACCTTTTATATCCGTGAACTATGATGCGAATGCTTTATTTATTAGGTTAAAAATAATTGCTTTGCGATCTACTGAAACGGGATAAGTTTAGTGCTTTTCAAGTCCTTAACTAGGCTTAATCTTTTTACATGGTTTCTGAGTCAATGATGATTACATAAAATGAAATTAAAGCAGCATACACCATGGCGCATCACATTCAACCGCAGGCATTCAAAGCCGTCGACCGGAATCATCCATAATCTTTCGCTCGGGACAATAACTTTGCACGGAACCTGAAACGCTCGGCTTCAATTCATTATTTCTATCGTGATTCCAGAGTGCATGCAATGTCAGACGGACAGTTGCCATCGGTTTGCAAGCGGCTCCCGACGAACGTGAATTACCCCCGTGCAATGCGAGGCAGTCGGACGTGAATTGCTGCGAACGACTGTCATCGACTGCAAACGGCTGTGGAGAAATGTCAATATTATCGAAAAGTGCGATACCGGACGGTCCAACACTTTGTTTTATGGTTTAACGTGAATTAGTTTTGTAGAAAGTTGTAGGCTACGAAGAGTTAGCTGACATTTATTAGTATAATCAGCTCATCCGTCCATTCCTAAAACATTTTATGAATACATACAATACATGTAGCATTCAAACATTTAAATCCTTCGATAATGACTATACCTAAAGCAAATGTTGAGATCAATATCTACCAAATCTTTTACATAAAGTCGCCTTTAACTTCAGTTATGTACGTTTTCGTTAAGTATTATAAATTGAAAAATTCACTTTGTACAGAAAAGAAGCTCATTATAGCATTTATAGCAAATCTGTAAAGATAAAGTGAAATACAAAAACAGGAAATGAGACACACCGGCATTTCAGCAGTTCCTAAATCAATATCTTTTATGTTCTTTTACGTAATTCTTTAATTGAGGGGGTCAGAAGCCAAGGGGTCCAAGTAGAAATACAAGTTTTCCGAGATGCTCTACGTTAAAGTATTCTTGTTCTTTAAAAATACCTGCAATTGAAGATCTTGATGCAGAAAGGGGACAAAATGTAAATCTTTTAGAAAATGCACCAAACGGTAGCCAGATGACTCTATATTCAAACCGCATACATCACTTGATTTTGGTAAAATTGTGACTTATCCCCTTTTTGCACCAAGGTCCTCAATTCCTTTGCCTCAAGTGTAGAGGGTGTATGAATAATTCATACACAGCTTATACACTTGAGCCAAATGAATTGCAGGTATTTTTAAAGAACAAGAATACTTTAATGTGGAGCATCTGGGAAAACTTGTATTTCTACTTGGACCCCTTGGCTTCTGACCCCCTCAATTAGAGTTCGTTATCTTGAAATTCTCTTATTTTCGTCCAAAAAACGTGCTATTTTTCTTAAATAAATTGCACCACAAGTGTCTCCTTTTTGCCTACAATATTTCATTTTAACTTTGTATCCCCTATCTACATAACAAACATACAACAGTTCTAGAAACTGTTACTGTTAGCACCGTCCAAGTACTGCCGAAGTCAAATTTTAGGAGTCAGGTCGCGGCACCTGATCGGTTTATCGTTGGACATGCAGTAAAAAAATTTTCCCGTGAATAATTAGAAAAATTGAGAGTTTTAAGTGTAATTGACATAAAGAAATATTATTTTTAATTATTAAATAGAATTAAAAATAATATTTCTTTACGTCAATTACCTGCACCTAAAACTCTCAATTTTTCTAATTTTTCACGGGGAAATTTTTTTACCGTATAAGAGGAATTAACACTAAACCAACGATTCAACAATTTCACCGTGTTATTCAAATGGAAATTAGAAAAAGCGATTGAGACCCCTAAATGTTGAGTGAGAATGTGCACCCGGCGACATATTCAAAGTTACATTAAATACTAACGTTTTAAGTGCCCGCCAAGAGAATAAATTAAAAAAGCTTTTTTTTGAATCAATCTAATATGTATATGTGCCAAATGAAATAAAACTTGAAATAGAGGGAGAGCAATAGTCTTCGTATGACGAAGAAATTTTTGTATAAAGTTATTACAGTAACACTGCAATAATTTATACTACTTATACCGTAAGATACTTATTCGTATATACACTACAAATGATATAAAACATTTAGCGTTTGAAGATATCGGTTTATTTTGATTTTCAATTAAAAGTTTCAATAAATCCTCGCTTCTACAATTTTGAAAATAGTCTCCACTGCTAATTCGTTTGGATATGCCAACCTATTTAAGAATATTTATATATCTACTATATGTATACTCTCTCTTTACAATTGTGAATAAAATCTAATTGGAGAGAAAGAGCTATACAGTATGTCCCGTGGATAACGCAAGTATTTGAATTTCCCTGACATTTGACTTTGGTAGTGCTTGGAACGGTGCTATAGTTAGAGTTGGCTTCAGAAGAGTGTGCTGCGTTCTTACGAGTCGTGTTTCGAGAGCGAAAAGTGTAAAACGTCTGATTTCCCGGGAGCTGTGAATTCGGGAGATCGAAGCGTCTAACCTCCAAATTAACTGAATTTGTAAAAATAATGGTAAATAATGTGTAGAAAAGTGATGAGAAATAATCATACAGGTTTCGCGCGGAAACACGGCTCGTAAGAACGTAGCGCACTCTTCTGAAGCCAACTCTAACTACAGCACCGTTCCAAGCACTACCAAAGTCAAATGTGGGGGAAATTCAAATACTTGCGTTATATATCCACGGGACATACTGTATATTCTCAGTAGCTATTATTTTTTTAATAGGTAATGATTGCTTTTGTAAAGAATATTAGAACTATTGCAGATGATTACATTTATTTGAAATTGAAGATAATCAAAGAGGTAGAATTTTCATTTCTTTACACTCCTCTGATACCTACATTTGGAAAAGATCTTCATTTCGATAAAAATATCTAATGACTAATATCATCGAATCCGTATTTACTTCTCAGGATTCAGCATCTCTCATAGAATACGTGTTTTCGTTTTTTTTTCTGCTACAAAGTATATATAAATATATAATATATATATATATAAGTATATAGTATAGTATATGTATAAATAAAATACATATGATTGTAATTCAAACAGTATAAAGAAAACACAGTTGATTGAATATTTTTTGAGTTCCGTAAATTAATTGTGTTCCGAGGGTACTGACTATTTCAAAGTCACTGGGTTAACAATATCTTAACTGCAAAACCTCGTTAAATTAATTTTATTCTTCGTTAATTCGATACGAACTATAAATAAGTTTGAAAATATTTGTCGATGATTCCAGGCCGGAAGCTCTCAGAATATGGATCAGTCATCCACGAAATCGAAGAAACATACAATCCGATGTGCTTGTCTTGACTCTACTCACGGTAGTGACAATGGGACTGATGATCGTCTGTCTTTTGGGTAAGCCGCTGTCATCCACTAATGTATCACAAGTTGGTCTCAGAACAGTCGTGAAATTGATGAAATGTGGAGACTATGATTTCTATAAGTTTTGTGTAAGACCAAGTAATTTAACAAATGTTGCATCTTTAACAAATAGTTCTATACCCTTATACTGAATCAGATCTGAAGCCATAAGCTTGCATTCAGTAAAATTTTAGTTCATGTTTATTGGAAATATTCACTTAAATATATAAGAAATTATATATATATTTGTGTATAGTATTGAACTGACGAGAGTGGCTGGCGGGGAATTTCAACCCTCGTACCATAAAATTTCTTCCAACGAAAATCCGACCAGAAAAAATTCACTAATAAAGTAAATACGTAAACTTTAACTATTTGCTCTCTCTTGTAGTTTAAACTTTTTCAATTTAATAGTGCGTGTATATTAAGCTTTGTGGAATGAAAGAATTTTAAATGTCTTTTAAAATATATGAAAATATTTATAACTTGTACAGAAATGCTTAAACTACATGATAAATTAATAAATTAAGGATATTTCGCTAATGGTAATTGAAATTCGTATTACTCTCCTTATTAATAACTAACCCTCTGAGGGCTATCTTATTATATATTTAATCCCCTTAAATAGCGGTAAATCTGTAAAAACAAAGGCCTATTATGGGTTGTTACAGACCCAGGGTGACCCCAAGAGGGTTAAATATGTGGTGTGTATAACATACACTGTCTATAGCATATTCCATTGTTTAGCCTTGGTTTTGATTAATCGTCAGTATAAATATAATGCATACAATACGCGCACATACAATCGTAAAGTACAACTAAGTGAAGCATAATAAATTATAATATTACAGGAATGAGATATTTTATCATCGAGGGGAAGAAAATAGGAGTCTCCAAGCGTTGGACAAGAGGAACAATATTATTCATTCTTGTGATCGTTGTTTTGGGATACATTACTGCAGTTTACTTACTGGCAAAGGTATTTTTCAGATTAAAAAAGCCCTAGTAAACAAATATCTGCTTTTTTGCTCTTAGATTCAAAAAATCTTTTGCGATTCTAACGAGCAATTGCTGGAAAAAATCCTTAGCACATTCTATATGTGATTGCAGTATCTTCTTCTGACACTATACTCTTTGGTCAGATATATTATGACGACTAAAGTTTTCACAGTTTCTTTAAACCACCTTCTTTCTTTGCACCCCGATATTACTGGCGTTGACTTTTTATTCATGGTTACATATGGCTTACTTTTAAGGTGGGGTTGACCCATTTATAAAAGAAAGTATAAAGTCTCCACATCCCATAACGTATCTAAAAAAAAAGAGTAAAGTTGATGTAGCAACCTACGTAAAAAAATAAGATACAAATATTTTAAAAGCGATTAAAAATAAAAATGGGTATATAGGATATAAAAATCGTATATAATTTTATATATGTATTTCATATGTATAGAATATAAAATATTTATATGTAAAACAATGAAAAAAGTACCTACGGAAATAATGAATCATCATTCATCTATTGCATAATTGATTGTGTACCGCTTTCTTAAAGATGAAAATGAAACAGTACATAAAGTTGATGCTCCAAAAATCCAATTTCTCTGCACAATCGAAATCACAGGTATCGTCCTCTAGTGTTCTCTCCTTTTGTAATTATAGCAGGGAATGGGATCACTTGAATCGTTCCATTCGCCCTTTTCATCATACAAAGAAGTGAAAATAAGAGGCTGATGAAGTTATTCAAATAATTCTATTCTTTCCTATGTCAAAGGGTTCGATAGTAACAAAGTTAGTCACACTCTTTGAGGCGAGCAATCTCCCTATGAGACTCTAAATAACTTCGACCCGCTCTATAACTTCTTTTTATCTATCACACTCTATTGCTGCTCGAGTTGATTTTTTATATTCATGGCATCACGTAGGTTCAATTCGAGCTTCTCGAGTAGAATCGACGATCTGAAAACGTTATCTGTATTGGGTCAACAATAGGTTTTTCATTAGATTAAATGTAATTAATAAAAATGATAATTCCTGTAATACATCTACAAGTTTCGTATTATGTAGATTAGGGCAAAAATAATACTTTATAAACACTGCAGATATGAAATTCG
>OY783195.1:9465190-9851730 GCA_963678675.1 Xiphydria camelus
TCTCTCTCTCTCTCTCTCTCTCTCTCTCTCTCTCTCTCTCTCTCTCTCTCTCTCTCTCTCTCTCTCTCTCTCTCTCTCTCTCTCTCTCTCTCTCTCTCTCATCTCTCTCTCTCTCTCTCTGTCAAGGATTAAAATGTTCTTTTTTTAAAATCATTTCAATACATTTACAATAAAATACACTATGTACGTATTTGTTTCATGATATTTACTGATCATTGAATGAAAACATACTGAGATTGTATCTAATACAATCTTACTATGCGATTAAAATTTAATATTATTCACAAATAAAAAGTTTATATTTTTCCCCTATAAAGTTAACAATATTTTAATTTTGCGTAAAAGCATTCTAAATAGAAGACTTATTTAATTATTTATCTTATTGTCTCTTTCAAAACGAACGACTTTATTTTCAGATAGCAGGGAATATCGAACTAAATTACAGATACAGCCTACAATAATTGCTTGGAGAAAAACGAGTCATTATTCATAATTAGGCCTATTCATAACATAATAATATACATACCTATAATTCTATCTACAGTAATCCATTTTTCTGCGTACGCGGATATAGGCATCCAAATATTTTTTACATCGGTGCAGAGTTACCTCCTAAGGTTCAATCCCACCTTAGAATATACGCTTTACGTCAAGAATTATGTTACGTAGGGATATTTTTAAATTATGTGCAAAATAATTATAAATATCTCACAGATATTCCTGGGGTATTCCAAAAATATCTTTCCGATGTCTATTCTATGTCTGACTAATATTTTTCTGATATTGGGCAGTGACCATTCGTATGTGTGTATACAATATTTATAGATATCGCGTGGATATTTTTAATTAAATTATATGCAAAATAATTATAAATATGTCACAGATATTCCTGAGATATTCCGAAAATATTTTTTCGATATCTATTCTATGCCTGACTAATATTTGTTTGATACTGGGCAGTGATAATTCGTACGTGTATACAATATCTATATAGATATCGCGTGGATATTTTTAGATATAGGACAGACATTGCATATCATATGCTCGATATCTATGCGATATTACTACGATATTAATAGCTATCTGAGTTTCTGAAATCACATAGTTGATATTTTACCTCTTTAAAATGAAACCATCCTTTATTGCGTAATACTCATAAATAATCATATATGAGTATGTCATAACAGCATATAAAACCGAAGCTATGAATTTCACTGAACCGACCATTTTTACATCTCCGATATGTAAGTCGTTGTAATTTTTCTCCAAGTACCTACCTAAGCTCAGTAAATATGTTCACTCCTTTCATTGTTGATGGTAAAACAAGCTACCCCTTTATCTCTCTCGCTCTATTGGTATTTGAGTTGACCTTATATCCACGGTCGCATGTGGTTTACATTTATCTCTCTCCAGAGTCTCTTGACCCGAATAGTAACGACGGTCAACCGATGTACCCCGAGACATAATAACGATGGAAGCGAGAATGGAACAGGTGAGGTGGGGGGAGGGCAGCCCCAACGACCAACTCGCGTATCAACGAACTCGGGCACGTAAACCGGGACAAACATTTGAGTTTTTTTTTACATATGACGGAAATCCGTAACATTCATTGATCGAGGGATGTAGAACGAAGCCGAGTCTGTCAGTTGAGCAAGATGAACCGAATAATCATTTAGTATCTATAGTCCTTGACTTACTCTCGCAATATACCTATAGCTAAGTGTTCCTCCGTCGAACGAGTCGAGTTGTGAAACTCGGTCGACAACACATCCGTCTTCCTCTGCGAACTCTTATTTTTATTCTCTCTTCCGCTATATATCTACGTACGCCGTAAACACGTATTGTACGAACGATAATTCTAACTTCTAGCACAACTCGCTGGTCGATCGGTCAATGCACCCTTACTCGTAGAAGAAAATACGACGTAGCGGGAGGATTTTAAGGCGAACCATTCGGAGGAGGAGGAAGAGGAGGAGGGCGATATTGCTTATCATGGAAACAACGTCTTTGTACTCGTTCCCCTCTCATCCTTTACCTCTTTATCTTCTTTCACTTTGCGAGCAATGCGATTTTCTAATATCAAGAATCCCTCGGATAATCCGACCGCTTTGGTTTTACGTTGATGCGTGTTTATACCTCCACCACTGCTTCAGTACCTAATTTCGTTTTATTTTTCGACGCATCCCAAGTTGAAATTTTAAACATATTGCGATCTTCAATGTCGTATTATTACTACGACTCGGAGGTTCAATATGGGTACGTTCCATTTACGTGAAAATGAAGTGTCGACATTATGCCTAAAATTAGCCGAAAATTCCATTTCTTCCACTTTTAAGTTTAACGTCGGGTTTCATGGGAATCTTCTATTTGGCGTCCGTGCCATTTATTGTACAATTGACTGAATTGACGTTGAACATACAACGTCAATCATACTTATACCAATAATCTTTTTCACTAGGATGATTATAATATGCTTTTTTAAATAACACATTTCATCCACCAAATCAATACACATGATTTTTCACGTCCATTTGCCACCCTTTTAAGTATTTGTTGTAATTGTACCATTAAATGAATAAGAAGTATTGATTTTCTGCGGAACCAGATCTGTGGAGCAGTTGCTACTAAAATGAACAATTCTTAATTACCATGAGAATCAATAACACTTGGTTGCTATGATAATCAACGAGACATTCCTCGATTAGGATTTGGAGGCTTAATGTTGATTCAGTCCTGATGAAGGGAATAAGACGTAGATGTCCCAAATACGTCAAAGTAAAATGTAAAACGTTAAAATATTTATAAGTTTAATGTGTAGGATCTAAATTTGTCAAGAAACATATGATGCGTACGCTCAAAATACGTCGAGGATAAAAATAAAATGATTTAGGATCTTTACGCCTAAAAAAGAACTAATATTTAAGCTATTTTGGTTCTGACATTAGATGTCAACAACGAAGATGTTCGAAAGACGACTTATTCAAGATCTATACGATTACGATATGTAGGTTCAAGTTTTCGACCCAGGATGGCAGCCATCTAGAGATTCGTGATAGAAAATCGATAATGCTGCTCGAGCTCAAAAGTAGAGTAACTATCATTGTTGCTATTGTATTGTGATGGAAAGATCCAATTAGTCTTGTAGAGACTATATCCTGTAACGGAAAGAGAGTGTCGATAGTGTGCAACGTTATGAAGGGTGTCACGACCCAACGTAGTTTGTTTCACTGATGTGACTTGTGTGAGAACGTTAGCTTGCGATATTCCATATTACAGTAAGGATCTGAAATAGAATTTTGTTGGAAATAGCTGTGTCAAGAGTAGAATATGTGATAGGAAATTCAGTCTTTTGCATAAAGATTTGCTCAGATAGGAGGAGACAAGTGGAATTACGAATTAATTGAACGAGGAAGTACATAATATATGTCCGGATAGAGGTAAAAAATTCTTCGCTTGAAATTCTTTATTACTCACACATTTATTTTGATATATGTACAGACTCGGTCAAATATGGAGCTCATGCACAACACTATTAGAAATTGTTATTGTAAATTAGCAAAAGTGTTGGAAGCTTTAAATTTGAAGCACAGTTGGAAGATCAAATCTTCAATTTAATTGATACAAAGTACATAAGAGTAAAAATGTATCTTGACAGATTCATGGCTGTGGCATTAAACAAATTTATTTATCGTAATTATAATGGCAATGGCTGTGAAAGCCTTAAATTTTCGATATATTTATCGTATAATAAAGGGGATATAAATATGTAAAGGGTGCTCATAATTTTAGATGTTCACTTTTCGTTTGATTCAAAAAGGACTAGATGTGCTAGATGTATATATAGTTTTATTTGGGCCATGCTGTGCAGAGTCAATGCCTTGCACTTTGCACTTTCAGGATCAGGTGTCTCCATGGTACCGCTGGTGGAAGAGTACAGTGAACGTCCGACTCGTGATGGACGTCCAAGCGTTGAGACGATCCTCCAATGAATCGTCCCCGGATCGCGAAAGCCAAGCATCTCCCGATATCGAAAAGACGCGTCCTTCCGAAGAGACTAGAATATAATTTATGGTAAACGAGACGGGGACCGTAACATGTTCATCCTGACTTCTGAAATACGAACTATTATAGTCGTCTTTTTCCTATGAACGTCTATAGGGGGCCGGATGATATATACGTTAAACACAAGATGCTTGTATAAATTGTCAAAAAGAAAATGACGGTGATTTTTCATCACGTCAAGCGAGAAATAAATAAAATTTGTACCTATATATATATATATATAGGTTTATTTTATTTTACAATCTTAATTTTGCCCCATCCCAACTTCAAGTTAATAATTCTAACAATAACCAAAAATATATAAAAATCGTCAAAATTCCGAACCACGTGCACGTTTACCGTCAAAGTACCTTCACTTAAGTGCCAGCCTACATATACACATGTAATTGCAGTTCCGAGTTCACTAGTTGATTTATCAGAATTTTTCTTTAGAAGCCTGAATGGAATAGAACGCTTATAAGCGTCAGCGGATGAGTTGTCAGCAATCTGAAAAAAATGAGACATTTTTTCGAAATCTTCACAAAAAAATACAAATTTTTCATGTGGGTCATTTTTTTTCATATTGTGTTAATTTAAGCCATAAATCTCACGATCAACGGAAAAAAATGAAAAATATAAAAATTAATAACAGCTGAACGACTTATGGAATCGTTCTGAAAATTTAGGCCAGTCTTTATATTGATTTAAGATACTTGAGAAAAAATCAACAACTAAATTGGAGACCCAAAAGTTTCTACTACTAAAAGTTCACATGGAATGACTCATATGTACTTTTGTTTTGTTAAGCTTATTTTAAATGGTATTGCTAGTATCCAGTACTATGTAGGTACCGTCTGGCGCTAGGGAAATTTTCCCTGCATGAAAACAAACTTATTAAAAATCTCAAGAGATATAATCGAATAATTATGAAATAATCATTCCAATATTCGTCAACTTACGTGGGAAAAAAAAGCATTTTTTTCGAGCAGTTTCAACGCTAAACCAAGCAAACCTTGAATCGTTAAATCGAAGGTGACGAGACTACAGAGATGTACGAAAGGGGGTGCAAGGTTGCGATCGAAAAAAGGACGAAGGTGATGAAGTGGCAATTCTGTAGCAACGCGTCTCGCGCTCCCGTCGCGTTGAATCGGGCGATGAAATGTTTACCAAACAACGAAGTCGATTCTCGTCGGCGGGAAATCCGGTACCGATTTTTCTACAAATAGAAAAGAGCCACCTTCGATTACCCCGTGTTCGGGCGAGCGTCTTACTCTTCTCTCTTCCCTTTTTCCCTCCCTCACGTTCCGACCGCTTCCTTTCGTTCTGTAAATCTCAACCATCGTTCCATTTTGCAGCCTGCACGTGTGTCCTCGCATTATCTGATCCGGGATAACATCACCGGCGAAACAATGGGTAGTGGAGTAATGGAAGGGGAAAGGGGGAGGGGGCGCGAAGCGGAAAAATAGAAGGAACATAGGAGAAACTAATAAATCCCTTATTGTCTTGGGGTTCGGTGCTGCCGGAAATGTTATCCTTGAATCCACAATAAAGGCAAATAGAAAAAGCGGGACAATTTTGAGTAATTGGATTTCGGCAGATGCCGTTCCGGCGAGTTGCGAATAAAAATAGATCGACGGGGCGGGCGAGACTTCTGGGTGGTGGAAGTGTGATGGGAAGGAGGGAAGTGAGTGCGAAAGAAAGGGGGGTGGGACTTTCCTTAAGAAATGCGGATAAATTAGATACCGTATAATGCGATTGTATACTTGCAGATTATTTTCCAGACATTTCCATTCCTATACCCCGTAGGAAACTTCCAACGGTTATCGTCTCTATAATTTTGCTCAATTGTCGAATAATAAATTCTCGAGTAATTAATAATCCAGTATCACGTATATTTGTCAAGTAATTAATTTTCACGTATAAAAGTAGTGGATACGTATTTTTTGTACATTAATGGTATGAGATCTGTTGTTTTTATCGTAATTATTCTTGCGCCGCGTACGATCAGTATTTAAAGATTTTGATTCAACCTGTACTTAAAATCTACTCCATCCATTCGATCGATCAATACAAAATTAAACTATAGACAAAGCGGACGAATATAGACTATATTAAAGGGAAGATTCGAAGTGATTTTTAGTGCTAAAGTCGGTACCTAAATTGGAAATATTGCAGCTATACTGTATCCAGCTCCGTTTCAATAAGGACCCGACCTGTCGGTAACAATAGTTTGTGTGCACGAAGTCGCGTGCAAACTTTTGTTACCAACATGTCAACCGACAAATCGGGTCGGTACTTTAAATAACTTTAAGTAACATTTATGTAACAGATACAGCAAAATGTCCTCTTCAATAACGTAGCAGTTATACCAACTGACGTCTGTTACATTATTCTAGTTGATATTTTGGTATAAGTGCCATGTAAACGATATTAGACATTTATTAGAATATAACCAAAAAATACAATCAGCAAAAAAGCGTAATACTTGATGGTTTATTCTTAAATCATCTTTCATTATATAACTAATTAGTATACTTTAGCCACTCGCAATTGAAGGGGTCAGAAGCAAAGGGATATAAGTGCATACACTCTCTGATAATGTTCAAAATCTGCATTCAAAGTTATTAAGTTTTCAGTCATTTTTAGCTGCAAACAGAAAATCAATTTGATGTCAGTCTTGGGTCCAGAAATGAATATGTATCTCTTTACCACTAAACTAAACACAGTTTTAATATTCAGAATCTGTACTTATCACATTTTCTCATAAAAATGCACTTGTACCCGTTTGCTTCTAACCCCTTCAATTCTGATACATTTTTACAGAATATTTTCCCATTCTTGATTACAGCTATACGAGAAGCTACCTATAATTTAATACCACCGGCAAGTGAATCATCATATTAACGCAGGAGCAAACCGATGGGCGAGTTATTAATCCTCGCGCGTATATATACAAGCACGATGGAAACGAGCTTTCCGCCATGGACTTCCTCGACATTGGAGAATCTTCCTATGTATATCTCCACCCAAACGCGGGGTTACATTTTGCCCGAATCTCTAGTCGGCGAACTCGTAACTCGAGAGGGTGCCACAATCTTTCGAGGGCAAATTCAGTTTGGATCGATTTCTCGATATTGAAAGCTATACCGAAGACCGGCGCGGTAGCCACCGTACCTACTTGAATTTCTCAAACGACCGGCTGGCGAGTGCACTTTTGGTAGAATAACAGGAGCGGGGGACATATATATTATATAATTTACGAAGGAACCGAACGTGTATACTGGAATCAGACGTACAACATATTATGTAGGTTATTTATTCATATTTATTTCCCTTCCAACTTGAATTTTGAAAAAAATCTAAAGATTACTACGTACTTCTATCGACTAGAAGAATTTATTTATTATGCCATTCCCACGTTTTTTCTGCAGGAAAGAGAAGTTTTTTGGGGCGCCGAAAGAAAAATTTTGTTGTTCCAATCAAATTGTTTGGCGATCATTTTAAATTACGTCAAACTAACCATTGCGTATTTGATTGGACTGTACATAGTTGGAATAACTACATTTTTTTCATTTTATTTAATAAGATTCGTTTTATTAGTAGATGTAGTCAGCTCAACTTCACTACTGTTAAACTTGTTAACCTTGTTAAATTAACCTGAATTGGTTTGTTTCGACAAATGTTTCTGTCAGACGAACGGTGATAGTTTAATGCTAATTACACGGTGAACGAATCATTTTATTTAAATAAATATTAAGGTTACGGCCGGCTAACTAAATATATAATTATTTAAAAAAATATTTAGTTGGAGTAGATAAGTATTTAGTTGCCCAAACTAAATTGTAGTTATTTTAACTACATATTTGTAGAAATAACTATATATTTAATTGGTTGCTCATAACCTCAAAATTTATTTAAATCAAACGATTATTTTTCTCGGTGTGGGAATATTTTTATAAAAGGAAAACAAAAGCTGCTTTAAGTCATTTGGTTGACTGTCAGCTAGTAGTAATGAGGATCCAGGAAAGTGATTTAAGGTAGTATGGTCACTCTCCAAAGTGATCGTAGAGTGTCCGTAAAAAAATATTTAAAAATTCATCAAAAAACTATGATTTATAATTGAAAATTCTCTTTGTGAATTATAAAATTTATGACCGTAAGAATTAGTCGATTATTTTGATTATTTTTCACTTATTATTCAAATAATGTGCCTCCTTTGACTAGCGTCTTTTTATGTGTGGCAACGCTGTAAACTTCAAAATATTTTCCTCTTAATAACATGAGCGCCATAACCTAAATATACTCTCACCATGGCCAGTCAGCCACGACATAAGGGAAAATTTGAGAGGAAAAGAAAGACTGAGTGGCGTGAAAATGTCATTGTAGCAAATAGAAAACGTAAAATTTCACCTGAAACGTCAAATGAATCCACTCTCTACTGACGTGACGGTGCCGCATTTACTCGACACACCATTTCCGAACACCGAGAAGCAGAAATTATTTACAACTAAAGTATCAAACGGTCAATAATTTTCATTGATGGTTGTAAATTTTTGTTTTTTTCCCCGTTTTTCTGGTATTTTTTTTAAATATTTTAATCTTGGATCTTACATGAAAACCCACAAAAATGTGATTTACCCATAAGACTGGGTTATTTCCTAATCGGTAATTAATTTTTATCACATACTAAACAATCAATCTACCACAAAATGCACCAGGAGGTTTCTATTGATATTAACTTGCATACAAAAATTGTTTCATATTTTAATCTTGGAAATCAGTTCGTTACCATACTACTTTAAATAATCTCGGTTTTCCTAATTAAGGTACAATATTAAGGTGCCTGTTTCTAGGTTTTCTCATACTTTTATGGTGGCAGCAGTGCTTCGGACCAACGTTCTAATTAAATAAAACCTATAATTTAAACGATATCTTCATTTCCGAATATTTTTATACACAAACTATTTTTCATCAATTCTACACGACCAACTTACACATCGTAATGCAGCGTTTCTTGTAAATAAACGGCCAGAAAATTTATTATTTAATGGTGAAAATCGCGAGGGAGTTGACAAGCAAATTGACAGCCGTGATACTTCGGCTGCATTGCATTCTGCGAGCCACCCTCGGGCATACAGAAAAATTTACTTCACTGCGTTTATATTTTTTTTATCGTGAGTTATCATTTGACAAAGATCCCGTACTATTAGGTGTAGCCTGAGAAACATCTCATTTCAAAACTGTTAATACGACTATTTGTTATGAGATGTCATCGAAACGCTGCATGTATTATCGCCAAATGAGCCGTTGAAAACCAGAATGGTGTAAGTTACATTTCATGTAAGCTGAGATTATTTGACTGCAAAGTTAAGTACAATTTGAAAAATCTGTCTAGATAATACAAAACAGATATTTACTGTTTAAAATATCTGTTTGTATCATCTAGACAGATTTTTCAAATTGTACTTAACTTTGCAGTCAAATAATCTCAGCTTACATGAAATGTGACTTATACCATTCTGGTTTCCAACGGCTCAAATATCATTGGGTGAAAAGGGATCTTTTTGTTTTCGATGAGCAGCTTTTTGATGTGTAAACATTTTTAGGCTCGCCTGGGAGTGATTTGGGGAAAGTGGCGGGGGAAGCGTTAACAACATTAGTGTGTGTCTGTGTGAGCTCGGCAATTGGTCGCTCCGCCATCAGATGGCGTCCACCACGGGGCCCACAGTATGTCCCGCGCTGTACTGGCCAGTTGCAGGGATCTTGAAATTTACCTTCGGCCGGGCTTGGTCGGTACTCCAGTCATTTATATCGGTAGAAGTCGAGTCGGTAGTTAGAGTCGGTGTCAATTCGAGAGATCAGAGCGTCTAGCCTCGAAATCGTGAATTTGAGAATAACGGTGACTAATTTCCATTATTCACAAAATCACAATTCCGAGGTTAGACGCTTCTATCTCCCGAACGTACAACTTTCTACTGTTTTCAGTGTAGAACAACGCTTTCACTAGGATTTCCAATAAAAATAGATGACAATTTGTGACTTCCACAACCTGAAATGGAATCACATGTCGCTGGTAAGTGTAAATATACGGAATATTTTTATCCTCTTGTATCCATATTTCATTTGTACACAACAGTCATTTGTTTAAAAATTTGTAGTTTTAACTGTTTCAATTAATTAGTGATTAATATTTTACGGAAATTGCGAAGAAGAGGAAGGCAGAATATATGAGGAACTATACAGAAAAACAGATTATACGTTTTCTTCATTTTGTCCTTCTACCATTCACTATGGAGGGTTCAGCTTTACCCACTTGGAGAGGATTATCATATCCGGCCAATGATTCTGAGTGGTGATTTCAACGTAAATTTTAGTGATCCTGCATCTGCACCACTTCTTTTTTGAAGAATAAGTTGGGACTTCATATTATGAGCTCTGACAAAACAGTTATGACGACTAGCGGCGGAACAACTATTGATGCAGTTTTTCAATGTTTCATTGATACGCTACACTCGCAAGTTTATGTATCGTATTTCAGCTATCATAAACCAATTATATCCACTATACATGATTCATAGTCAGAATAAACACTTCCTTATTAATTTTTCATTCACTTTGTTTTTTTGTTTTAATAATTTCCTTTAACCGAATATACCCACATCACTTCCACGCTACATTTTCGTATACAAAAATCGCGGCATTCGAAATTTCAAATTTCCTTTGGATTCTTCCCCACTTTTCTCGAAGAATTTCCATGAAAAACTCGCGTTACTTTATGCGGAATTCATAACGGAAACGCGCGAAAAATGCAAGTGGAGGTACGGTAGGCGGAAAAAACAACGAGTTAGTCATTCTAACTTGCAATAGATGTGTAAACATCTGGCATAACAATGTTACGTGGAAGTGATGATCATTTTGTTTTAATAATTTTCTTTAACCGAATATACTCACATCACTTCCACGCAACATTGTTCTGCCAGATGTTTACTTATCTATTGATGTTTCATACATGCAGCGATCTCTTGACATTACGTGAAAAGTGTTCGCACTAAACAGTTTTGAAAGATGTTTCTCAGGAGATACACTTGACAGTACGGGATCTTTGTCAAACTATAACTCGGGATAAAAAAATATTAAGAAATACAGAGAAGTGAATTTTTCTGCATGCCCAAGAGTGACTCGCGGAACGTAATGCAGCCCGATTTTAGAGCAAGTTCTACGAGAAACCTAATATTGCTTGAAGTATCGCGGCTGTCATTTTGCCTGTCAACTCTCTCGCGATTTTTATCATTGAATAATACATTTTCCGGTCATTTATTTACAAGAAACGCTGCATTACGATATGTAGATGGTCGTGTAGAATTGATGAAAAATAGTTTGAGTGCATAAAAATATTCGGAAATAGAGATATCGTTTAAATTATACCTAGGTTTTATTTTATTAGGGCGTATTTCCGAGGCACTGCTACCACCCTAAAAGTACGAGAAAACCTGGAAACAGGCACCTTAAGCTCGTCATCGTTCATCGAATTACAGGATGTAACTGTCGCGTCGGTCGATTACCATGTGGTTAACGTTCAGCCACTTTAAAAGAATTCCAATAATACCACGTTACATACTCTCTATGAAAAGATCCGCACGATGGAAATAACTATACGGATTACACGATCTCGTTCATTCATGAATTATTATTTTGATCGATTCATCTTGTACTCAGTCGGTTTTTCTTGCTAAAAAGATGGCATTCAATAGATACTAAGGGAAAGCGGCATAGACTGGAAAGTGGAGATTTTCAACCTGGAAAGCTAAAGTCCTGTGTTGACACACACACGATACAATTTCTTTCAACAAGTTTTAGTTATTTCTATTTTTATTAGACAATTCCCTTAGATCCGACCAATCGGCATAAGAATACCTAAAACTTATATAAAAAAAAACTTCATCGTGGACACCAGGCTTAATTTTTGAAGTAAAATACAAATCTCTAGTAAGGGTATGGAAACGAGACCTTGAAGAGTAGCTATCGATTTTGTGAGCTAGTTTAACTCGTAATGATAATTTAACCGTATATATCAGATGAGTGAAAAAACGGGGGAATGAAAGATTACCGTCCAAAGTATAGACCACTTATTTTTACTAATTTTAATAATTTTTATGGAATTTGAATTACATAAAGAAAGAATGGTCATGATAAACCATTCTTTAAAAATTCGCAGAGTTAATTAAACTCACTATTAAAAGAACATATAACGATACCACATACCAATGCTGATAAATTAGAATTAATTTAATTCTTCTTTTCGTTTCTGCTCGCTTGAATTTCCTTCAAATTAATGAAAATACTAATAATAATTAGAAATGTACAATTTTGCAGAAATCATATAATCGCTAAATTATATCAACAAGGTCTCGGACCGAACTACATTCTTCTATAAAAATCAAATTATTTCATCGACCGAGGTTTGATTTATGACAATCGAGAGAAGAAATAGGTACCAAGAACTCTGGTACACCCTAGTATGGAAGGCAGCTTGAAAAAGAAGTGTCAACTCGGACAGGGATATAACGAAGTCACTGACGGTAGCGTCCATTTATATTTGCATATTCGTCGATGTCAGAAAAACGTTGAAACTATCGAATCACCAGCTCGCGGAAAGTCTGCTGTAACCGGAACGATGCGACGTACCGCCTGGACTCACGAATCGACCTCTCCTGAAGTGATCTGGGTCCAGAAATACAGGAGGTCGCGAGGGAGTTCACATCCGGCGAAATCACCCCTGACGTCGAGTCTTTCGTACGTCCTTCGTACACCGTCTTCATATGGTTCAGTCTCCTGATGAAAACGGATATTCCAGAGACGATTGACAGAGGGGGCGTGGTCTTTTCTCATTTTACGAGAAATCCCGTACAAATCACAGCGCGTCTATTTTATTATCCATCGACGTCACGCTGCTACGGTCGAAGATGAAGCGACATCCAGATTCTCTGGGGTTCGATTCATCTTACGGATTTGAGAGTCCATTAAGTTTGAGGTAAACAAATTCGAAGGGGAAACTTTTTAGCAAAGCTGGATATTGGAAAGATCTATTTAACAATGAAGTATAGCAGCATTATTCATAAATGTGAATTCAATTAGTATTCGTACTCAATGAATATCGATCTGCATAATATAAAGGAAACTGTTGTACTTTGAGACACTTTGTTGACCTCTACACGGAAAAGAAAAATCATCGAATCACGCAAAGAACCATTTCATTCTATGTAATCCATAGAATAATTTCTTTGATTCAAAAAATATTTAAATGATTTAAGCAAATGTTATATTAAAATAATAAATTGAATAAAAATCATTATTTTTTGGATCAAATATAAATATTCTTTGCACCAAAGAAATCATTTCATAGATTCCATAGTAAGAGAATTGATTGTTTAACTCAATGACTTTTCTCGTTACGTATCATGATTAGTAATGATAGCAGCTAATCGAACAGTAATCTAGTTCCAATGTTTATATCGATAGAAAAATACCTGGAAAATCGGTCCCTCTGAGGAGTCACTATACGCTTATAGGTGAAAAGATCACGAACAGATACACATTTCTCGGAAGCGACATTACAGTCCAGACGCTCCACCGTATACGGCATGGCTGTAACAGTTCCGGCGAGTGGCTGGACCGAGGAACAGACGTTTGTCCTCTCCGGATCTAGCTCGTTCTGTATAAGTCGAAGGGTCTGCGGACGGAGGTGAATTACCGTGTACGACGTTCTCGTGGCTAATGATCGAATGCCCCCTCCCCACTCCTCCCAATCATTCCATCCAAACGGCTGTTGGATACATTGAATGGATATGGATGGAATGAAGGTCGAAGAGGCGATTTTCCGTTGACACATAATTGAGACATGTAAATGGAGAAGGCTGAAAGTGCCATACCTTACCAAAAGTAAGATTTTGTATAAAAATAGTTATAAATGCCATCGCCAATAAGCTAGTAATGGCATTTACACCTATTATTATACAAAATCTTACTTTTGGCAAGGTATGGCACTTTCAGCCTTTTCCATTTATATGCCTCAATTAGCATAGCAGATAAGCCGTCCTAGAGCTCAGCCGAAAGTCGATTCAGGCCCCTCTCCCCAATCCCTTTCATTCATTTCATTATAAGCGAAAATGAATTCCGTGGCTAGTTACTATAGTGGCTTCTTTTCCGACGTGCCTGCCGCAGACAGACGCAATTAAAGGGTAAGGTCGTATATTCAGGGACAAAGCGTGGGAAGGGCAAAAAATAGAGACTGCCGGAGAAAATAAAAGAGCTCGACGAGAGAAATGATCCCATAAGTGGGGACGATGTGCTTCGATCGCATTTTTATTTCAGCGAAGAATCTTCGTGCTAGATGACATCGAAGAAATTCTCGGTACTTGTTATCTTATTCCATGGGTATCACAAACTCACTGGTGAAAATTTTAGAAACCTTTCTCATGTCGATCTTATTTACGATTTCATATTTGAATGAATTTTGTATTACGTACGATACAGTGGGTAAAAAATTGACATACCACTATTTTGTTTACATAACTTTATCGAATGAACAGTAAATAAAATAGTAAATATACTACTATGATCTATAGATCATTTCAAACTCCAATTCACGTATTCTAACGATTTTGAGAAAATCTAATGAGAATTGAATTACAGCAATGCTCATTTGAATCTGAGAGAAACAATTTTTTGTCATTTGAGAAAAGATTTGAACTTTTCATCCCATACAGCATTAGAAATTACCAAGACACACAAGTTTTCATGAAATTTTTTCGATGCACAAATAAGTTATACCATCTAGAAAAATCGAAAATCAGGCCACGTAATTTATATAATTTAACAGAAAATAATTCGATTTTCAATTTTTCTAGCATCTATTTATGCGTCAACAAAATGTCATGAAAGTTTATTCGACGGGATAACTTTTCTTCAATACTTTAAGGAATAAACATTTCAGATCTTTTTTTAAAATGATAAAGAAAAATTTGTCTTTTTTAGGTTAAATTAGATTTTTTCATAAAAGTTTAAACTCGTCAATTGAAGTTTGAATTGATCTACACAAACGCATTATTTCATTTACTGTCCAGTTAATAAAGTTATATTATATGAAAAATGAAGGCGTGCAAATAATTTTTTACCCTCTTTATATGCCATTTTGTGACAAAAAATCTTTATTTTTATATACATACTACATTCAGTAAACATATTTTCATTGTAATTTTATAACTCATTTACGCTATGGAGTGAAACTTTATATGTGAGCCTCAAATGAGAAAATTGGGAGGGCTAACTCTTCCCCGCCCCTCCTATACTTTCTATTCACTCGACGAGCGTGGGCTTAATGCGAAGCTACTGTATATGTATGGAGTGCTGGGTAATTTCGGGTTACTGCTGATTAACTGTTCGAATAGAAAACTAATAGCGTCCACCCAACAATAATAATGCTTTCTTTGAATAAGTGTGGATTAATTTCGTGGATGAACTTATTTATATGAACTTTGTCGGAGTAGTATTATTTTACTTATCATTGAACATATAAGGGTGACATTTTGAAAACTTGCCACCCCAATATCTCAGAAAGTTACAGAGATTTTCTAAAAAACAAAAATACGATTTCAGCAGTGGAGAGGGGGAACCAAAATGACATAATCGGAGACGCACCCCCTCCAACCCCCTTAGGGGTAGCCCCCCAACTTTGTAATCTTAAATAGCAACCCCCCATGTGTGATACAGCGTTGGAAAGCTCTTTAAAAATGCTTTACAACAACACCAAATTTTGGTATCTTTCGATCAGTAGTTTTTGCGCAAATTGAGAAAGAAACTGCTAGATGTAAGTTGTCAATTTATTTATTGAAACTCGTGTTGAAACTAACCAACTCGGATTAATGTAACAAAGCGGTGAAGTTGAATTGACTTAGGTACGTCTACCAACAAGCCGAATTTTATTGAATGAAACGAACAAATTTAGATATTCCAACTATATACAAGCCAACGAAAGATACAACGGTTAATTTGACGAAATTTAATCTACAACACGAACAACTTGGTTGGAATAACTATATTTTTTTCTAAGTGTATGCGAAAAGAGGTGTCATTAATATTATTCACCATTTGTACTCGTTACTCGTTTGAGATAGTGAGAATGCAGCTGCGGTATCGTTGTAATTTACCCCCTCGCAACGATAACGTCCAACCATTTGCCGCTATCAAGATCTGTAATTAGTATTACGGAGGGACAAAGTTTCAGACGACTCGCTGTTTACTTGTTTGTATTTCACGACCTTTCCAAGTTTTATTTTCTCACGTGTGCAGTTAGGCACCTATAATAATAAACCCTGCCACTTTATTTTCCCATTTTAGCTCTACTATAAATGACTTTAAATTTTACATTAATATCTAATTCTATCTACAAGTCTCGGTCTTTAAAATGTATACCTAAAATTGTAATGAAGGAAAGAAAGAGTGAGAAAAAATGTCACCCATTGAGAGGTGGAGCTAGACAGGATCAATGCAAAACTTAAGTATTTACCGGCTTTCTTCGACATTGTTATTTATATAGATACTTTGAAATTACTAACGATGAACAAAATTAATCTAATGTAAGCTGGTAAACGACAATCTTCATTAGCAAAATGATACAATGTATTCTATAACATTCTTTTCTCTATTTAAGGAGGATCTATCGATAGTAGAATTAACAGAGCAATTTTGATTAAATTCGATAAATCGATAGATGTGAGTGTTAAGACCCTCTGGTTAAATTTTTGTGACGAGTCACTATCTTATATAATAAATATGAAATAAATATATAGTTAAGATATCATCATGAAAATTTTACTTAAGGGTCCCACACTTACCTATATGTATATTCAGACATAAAAGAATTGAATATGTTGCTTCTCATAAGATTCTATGTCAAATAAGCATTAATTTATATACAGTATGTCCCGTGGATAACGCAAGTATTTGAATTTCCCTGACATTTGACTTTGGTAGTGCTTGGAACGGTGCTGTAGTTAGAGTTGGCTTCAGAAGAGTGCGCTGCGTTCTTACGAGCCGTATTTCCAGAGCGAAAAGTGTAAAACGTCTGATTTTCCGGGAACTGTCAATTCGGGAGATCGAAGCGTCTAACCTCGAAATTAACTGAATTTGTAAAAAAAATAATGGTAAATAATGTGTAGAAGTGATGAGAAATAATCATACAGGTTTCGGAAACATGGCACGTAAGAATGCAGCGCACTCTTCTGAAGCCAACTCTAACTACAGCATCGTTCCAAGCACTACCAAAGTCAAATGTGGGGGAAATTCAAATACTTGCGTTATCCACGGGACATACTGTATATTGTACCGGTTATACAAGTTACTGAATCATCATAAAAATTTGACTGAAGGGTCCTAATACTTATATATTTGTCGATTAACCAAATTTGGTTCAAATCGTTCCGTTAATTCTATTATCGAGGGAACCTCCTTAACTTGATGAAAAATATTTGTCAACCTATCGGGCCATCTAAAAATTATGCAATTTTTTCGGTTGACATTCAAATTATTGACAGGTATCAAGAGAAATTAGATGACGAGTAAATGTATAGTAACGACCAGTTGGTCTACCGCCATTACCGTGCGCTAAATATGTAATGGATGGGAGAGCATCCATTATTAAATCGCCTAGTTAAGAAACTTCAAATTATATCTGCCGACACGCGGACATTTGCGGGAGCTGCTCGCGGGAAGCAGGAATAATTAGAGTTTCAGTATTCATGTAACCTTGAAACTGTGACGTTACCGATGACCCGCGGGCAATCTTCCGGTCACTTCAGAAGCTCGATAATGTCCTGAATATCATCAACTATCGCACTTTCCGTTCCAACTAACCGACATATTCTCAGGAATTTGCTTCATCTCACGTTCAAAAAGCAATACTCGCATATAGATCCATCGAATATTCTTGAAATTCATTATTATCGGACTTTTTTTTTGAATAATAATAATACCTACACTTTTTCAATTCTTACGGGTTTAACCCCTTTGTGCCTGAATTTTCATTTCCCCCCAACAAAATTTTTTTTCTCAAGACACTTACTTTTAATGACCGGATATTAAAAATTTTTGAGTGTTTTTTGAAATTTTTTTTTTTGAAATTTCTAATATGTCTTTTATTAGGCAACAAACAATACATCATAAGGAAGAGTATGCAGAATGCCAACAAGTGCCAGCACTATCAGAGCTCATTCAAGATAAATTCATGTCAATTTCCGTAACATATCAAATATGATATATCAGGCATAAAGGGGTTAAACTCGAACGTTATTATATTATACGTTGGTTCAGCAAATTTTTACTAGCTAAAATGTAAATGGAGATTTATATTCGGATTTCTCGTTCAAAATTGGTACAGTGGATCGATAACTTTATAAAATGAACGATCGCATCTCTCCAATCGAAGTTTAAAATTGGAGATATTTCAACTTTATTATTTATTCTAAATTTATGGCTAAAATTCAGAGCTCTATATACTATAGTTTTCCCAGTTTGACTTCCAGTCTCATACCCTCTTCTACTCATTTTACGTCAATAACAATAATAATAGACTCCGAAACATCAAAACCTCTCTCACTTCATAAACTGATCATCAGCTAAAATTAAACTTTGCCACGTCTTGTTTTGCACTCGAGGCTAATATGACGATGAAGAGAATGTGAGTAAAATATACGATTGATTGAAAGAATCGTCGGCATCAATATGGAAGTGCAAAATGTTTATTTACTAAATAAGCATTGAAAAGTAGAACGAAAATGACATAAAATTGGAATTGATATCTAGAACACTTTAACTAGTGGAATGTATTTAATCATTCGTTATTAGGATTAATGGTCGTTATAAAGACGAAATGACATTTTCTAAAGTTACCGTTCAATTCTTATAACAGCATTGCATCTAAAATTGGACTAACAAAGGTATGTATATGCAGTGTCCCACATTAGATCGATAAGCCTCTGACCCTCACTATCGCGGATTTGCTTTGCAATTTGTTCCCTTGTTGTACTCACTTTAAAAGACCAACAGTTTTTTCAATAGATTTTTTCTTCATGACGTTCATGAATTATGGAATTTTTAAGACTACCAAGAAACGCCTTTTTTAAATTAGAAATATTATTCAAAAATCTTGGGAGAGTAACAAACAGCATAAGACCAGCCTAAAAGTAGCAAAATTTGATTTACCATTTCCTTATGCAATTCAAACATTTTTTTTTATGTAAAATTATTTTTAACCTAGTTCAAATTCTACAGGAAATATTAAAATATTCCCCTCCAAATAAAAATTACTTCAGAAATGTAACAAATACAATAATTTCTGAAATTTTTCGAAATAATATCGGAAAAAATTAATTTCATTTTTAAAGCCATTTATATTCATCCGATAATATTTTAATATTTCCTACAGAATCTGAACCAGGCTTAACAATTATTTGTATGAAAAAATATCTTTGAAGGTGAGTAAAAAAATAGTAAATCTAATTTTACCTGCACTTTCGGACGAGTTTTAAACTGGTTGTAATTTTTCAGATTTTTTTGAATTTGTTCTGTACCTATTTAAAAATGGTATTTCCTGGTATTCTTAGAAAAACTCATAATTAATGGACGCCATGATAGGAAAATCTATTTTAAAGAAGCTGGAACTCTTTTAGGATTAACACAACATGGAAAAAATTCGCGAAACAAATCCGCGATGGTGAGGATCAGACAGGTTTTTCGACCTAACGTGGAACGCCTCATGTACAACACATTAAATTAGTCAGGGAGTTTTAGTGTGTGGTCTGCATCATTCGTATTTCACCCTAGTTGATTTCTTTCATTTTAACATGACCTCATATATGCACAATGACCTAAGCCGAGTATTGATGTAAGCCGAGTATGATCGCTCGCTATTGGTGACGTAAAAACCAACCAGGGTGGAATGAACAGTGCAGGCCACACACTAAACTCTCTGACTAATTTAACATGCTGTATAGATACTCAGGCTTATTATTAGAAAAAATCTATTGGTAAGTTAATAGTTAATAACGAAAACTTCTAATCATACATTTTCAAAATGAGATTCTAGATTGATAACTAAACGGTCGGTAGAATTTTCTCAACTCTAAAGTATAGGTACATATATATCTGGAGAGTTGTTCTATTTTATAAACGGAATACTTTTATCGATTCCTTGATGCATTTCCGAAGCTGATCCTCTCAGGATGCATCGACTTATTCTGCCTCTCTAGCTCTCGAGTTGCTGCACGTTTTCCAGCGGATAAGTTATTCATGCACTATATACACAGCAGGTACCCACATCCAAGCGTCTGCTTGCGCATTATTACAATATTTACATATGCTGCGTTTGAAGGCTATGTAACATCTGTATCCAGACATGTAACGCGCTCTGCCCTGACATCCCTGACATTCCACGACTCAAAACTTGCGAAAGCCTTCCCAATTCTGAGTATGAAGGACGATGACGTGGCATCCATCCATTATCCACAGCCGGTATTGATCCATTTCCAAAGAAGTTCGACGAGAGTTCGAAAAAGAGGGTAAAAATCGTTTCCCTCGTAAAATTGCAGGAGTTATGCAAAGAAATGTCTCCCGCACGAGTGGTAAATTTAGTATGAGATATAATGATGGTACGTAATAATTCTTTCACTTTTGCATCCACGTGTTACAGTCAAATTCTGTATTTGCTGTTCGATTTGAGTTTTTCGTTTTCAGTTCCCTACGGTAATTAAAGATACTTGATTACGCGACATCAAAACTAATATAAGCTTCTCCACATATTTTGAGATATCTACCTAGTCTTCAAAAATTCTCGATCTAGGGATTTTGTAATGTGCAAATTCCTGGAAAGCTTTAAAATTTATTTTTGAAAAAAGTAAAATACATATTCACCAAAATAATATAATCCCCCATCACTTTCAATGATCTTCAGCCATCTTTTACGCAATTCACGAATGCCTTTCGCAAAGAGAGTTTCATCTTTCGAGATGAGGAAGTTACCGACCCATTTTTGGACTTTTTCAAATATTTTGAATCGCACATCAGACAATTCGTTTTGCATTTTCCGAAACAAATGAAAATCAGTTTGAGCTAAGTCTGGTGAATACGCCGGGTGGGGTACAACATCCCATCCAAGAGCCATTATCGTATCCGTGACCGGTCAACCCACATGAGGCCTGGCGTTGTCATGAAGCAGTTTTACTCTGGACGTTTTCCTTTGCCAGTAAATGGACGCTTTTGGTCAATTTCTTGATTCAATCGTATTAATTGTTGACGATAGCGATCTGCAGTAACTATCTGGCCAGATTTCAAAAGTTCATATTGGAGTTCGCCTTTCATATCCCACTATATATGCAGCATGACTTTGTTAGAGTGAATATTGCGCTTTGGCGTCGATGTCGTCGGCTCGCCGGAGTCAACCCAATGATATCAGCGTTTCATAATATCAGAATAAATCCACTTTTCATCGCCAGTCACAATATTCCACAAAAAGACTTTCTTTGTTGCTTGTTGCAAAGATTCAAACATATGTCAAAAGACGGCTATTTTTATTTACTTGAGTCAAAGAGTGTGGCACCTACTTTGTTCCTTTCCGAATCTTTCCCATTACTTCTAAGCGATAGGAAATAGTTTGTCGAGTTAATCTTAGCTGTTCTGAAAGTTGTGTTTCCACCTGGCAAGAGTTTTCATCCAGCAACGCTTGCAGTTCCTGGTCGTCCTCCTTTACAGGGGCCCCGGTATGTTCACGGTCACTAACATCAAAATCACCGTCTTTAAATCTCTTATAGCAATGCTCACATGTACTTTTTGATACAATGTCGTCCCCAAGAACAGAACAGATCGATCCGCATACTTTCCTAACACTTTTTCCTTGATGGAATTCATAGCGAATGCAGTGTCTAATAAAGAGCTTATCGGTTTGTATGTTTTATTCGCAGAATTTAAAGGTTATATCTATGACTCCCTTATGTTTCGATACTACATAGCAAGTGCCACTATATCATATATGAGCGGTAACTTCGAATTAATTTTTTAACACGGAATGGAAGTATCCTAAAACTTATTTGTGTACTTAATATTTCTATGTATTTTTCAATTGCACATTTACATGAAAAATATGTGAATCCATCATACATACTAAACTTGTAGAGCTTTGTCAGTAAGACTGTAGACATGGCAGTGGGAACTTTGGATTCGCTGTGCAAACACTCCCTGTGGTGTTTGCTCGAATTCAGAGAAAGAGGTACGAGCGAGAAGTACCTACTTAGATGCACAGTAATGCTCAATTAGCTTAACGGCGTTCGTAAAAGACTGAGGTGGTTTGCAGAAAAACTACCTCTAAGCCGATTTAAATTCAGACATCTTGTGTTTTTAGGCACCACCACGTAGGAACGGTGCGTCCCAATACTGTTATACAAGTACTGTGGTGACCGAGAGTGATACCGTACTTACATTTGATTGCACCGTCTGATTTGCATGTAGGTATTTCTGCTCTGTCTTTTGTGTTGCAAGTATATTCTGTTATACATTTTTATTGAAGTATAGTTGAACTGGTATACACAGTCCTTATATTCATGCAAGGAGTTCCTCATACGTCCGTCATTGCAAAATTGTCACAAATTCCATCTTACATTTGAAATTTTATATTTTGAAGAAATTGCTGAGACATTCCACATGCTGTATTAAGACTATTTAAGGTCTCGGCGAATGCCTAAAGGAATACTAAAAATACTTTAAAGCATTTTAATGATTCAAATCTAAAATTTAAAAAAGAATAAAAATGCTAGAAATATCAAACTAGGTATTGGCTAATTTCAGATACGTACAAAAAAGATGGGAAAATATGTAAATCGAGATTTGTGGAAGACCAGTTTTTAATTCTTTCGAAAAGAGAATATTTTTCATTAATTTTAAATTAATATCAAGATTTGATAATAATATGGGAATCATTGAAATTAAAAAATTGTCCTCGGTGCGCTCGCCAAGTGGAGAAAGTTCCTATAAGTGAAGTAACTTTCGAACACTCTCTCTCTCTTTAAACTTTAATAAATTTCTGTCTTTACTCCATCCATGTTTAATCGCAAACTCACGTGAAAATATTACACTATAAAATCGCTTTTTAACATTGCATCGTACTATCGAGCGACAGCAATCAACCGGACCGCCATCTTTCTCTGAAACTACCTGCTATCGGAGATGATATGTGCCGCGTGGAAAAGACGCCTTTTCTCACTCCGATACCCATATTCAAAGGCATTGAAGCTACGGAGGGACCGGGTGGCTTTAGAGAGCTCAAACTATGAACGAACTTATACGGCTTCAAAGGGACTCTAGCTATATGTTGGGAACGTATACGTATCTTTTTATTGCAAAAAATTGTATTCATTGAAGGGCGCACGCCATTTTCATCCCCGAAGAAAAATGTGATTTGTCGATTGATAACAAAAGTAAAAATTACAAAATTCATAACATTAATATAATGTCCATTGTAATCGATCGATAATAATTGGGGTGATTAGTTAAATTAATGCGAAAAACGTAACAATTCTGGACTTGTTCTGAAAAAAGTCAAACGGGCTCCGATATTAACGTACTTTTTGGGTTCTTACTCTAAAAAAATTACTCTAAGAAAATAAAAAATGCGACTGGGTATAGAAAGTCAAATAAAAATCATTGTTTACTTAAATTTTCTCCAACAGATAGTCCATCATTATTAGATTATTTGAATTAAAACTTGATATTATTTGAAAAAAAAGTGAATTTCTAAATCAATTTGTACCCACCTATTAGTTAAACTATTCGTATCGAATAATATTATAACTAGATAAATATGTATAGAAAACATTTATAAAATTTGTACTAATTCTTGTCGTAAACATTTCTAAAATGTCAAACTTTTAATGTTTCACTTTCAAAATGGATCGTTTTTCTAAATAACATTTAGATGAACAACAACAAATAGATGAAAAATAGAATGTATATCCTTATGGCTTCCGTAATTTCCTCCTTATAAACTCTCTTCCGATCGATGTCAAACTCTAGCTTTCCCGTATTGCCCCATATTCCCGCATATATTTATTTGATACGCCTATTTCTTTCTCTCGGCGACCGATTCTTCTTCCCCCCAATTCCGGATGAGAATTGCGGGAGAGAAATCGGCTTGTAGTAATCAAATAGGTTCACGAAAAAGGTTTCCATTCTCCTTAAGTTATCCCATACTCCTTGTACCTTCGTGCGTAATGGTGTGCTCGTATTTACGGTCTATATGATAGTCGTAGAAAACATTCCATTGAACAGATTTCAAATGCAGTTGTTATTTTTTCCCTGAAAAATGAATTTTTCTTCCGTGCAATATTACAGATTGATAAAAATGATAAATTAAATAATTTCTTTCTTACAAGTTCCCTTCAAAAATGTCAAACTTTAATTCCTCCATTGCCTTATTTTTCCATACATTTCGGTCATTTTTTCTCCGTGTTGACATATTCCAAATGAGAATTACAGAAGATGTGTGTATGAATCGGCATACGGTAATCAAATAAATCCACGTGAAAAGAAAAAAATGTCCTCACCTTTCTGACGTCATCTCACGCTCCCCGTACCTTTACGTTCACGGGACGTAACGACGCGAGACGGGATATACCTACACACACATACTCGCACGCATTATATGCGAGCTCGGAAAACACTCCGCCGAAAATATTTCAGAGATACACCGTTGTCGTCGTCGTCGTCGACCCGACGGCGGAGGACCCACGAAATATGTTACGTTTAAATTCCGCAATTTCCATATACGAAACCGCCTAAAGGATAGCCCTGAAATACGGTGTCCTCGACTTCCCTCCTTTCTATACTCTCTCGCGTATCCAACAGTTTTTCCCGCGTCTTGCCGAGCGCTCTCCTCCTTCCGCCTCCCTCTCCCCATTCTTTCCGTCGCCCCCTCCCCAGGTAAGCCAGGAAATATGTCAGCCGCTTATACCGGGTCGAAGCGCAAAAAAGTTAACGGAGCTCGCGCTCAATTTATCGCAGCTTTTTCCGCCGACGAATACAGAGGCGATTAATTAACCGCCTGTGCCCGATCCCCCCCGCGCGACTCACCCTTCTCACCACGGCTATGCGCCGGTTAATTCGGCGGATATTGTTCGACCGGTCGTCTCCGTCCGTTGGTCAGTTCGCGAGTGAATTCGTCCCTTTTTTTCCTCGAAGACTGCGGCGCGAAACGGCGTAATTAGGCGTGACAGGGGTGGCCGGAGGTGAGCTCATGGGAAGCCGTTCGACCTGGTCGAGAGGGTCATGCGTGTACATCAACCAGGGATAAATCCTCGCTCCCCGCGTTTAAGGTATCCGATAACTCGACGCGGTTTGTTGACACCTCCGACGGTATCCGATTTCCGAGGATCGGAGAACCGCACCCAGGGGCCGAAAATTGTTGATGTTTGGCGTCCTCAATGCGCCGACGGAAGCTGTTCTATACAGCGGGCGACGAAAAGGACGACGAAAGGACTTTAGCCCGCAGACCGAACGATTAATCTAGTCGCGAGAAAGGTTTGAGAAAAACTAACCCAAAAACCGAATAATCATTCTCTAGCTAGAAAAACGGCTGCAAAATGTCTCATCCCGTAAACCAAAGGATTTGTCGAGAAGCTCTCTTCGGATCCTAGAGGATTGGGTTGTACAATGCAATGATAAATGTGCTCTGAAACCGAGTCGAATGATCGGAGTATTAGGTCTATGGTACTAAGGCAAAACCCGATATGTCAGAAAAAAAGCGATTTTTTGTTTTTAATGTCAATATGTACAGTCAGCAATGAAGAATATGATGGCAAAACCCGATATGGCTCCAAATCGCCTACAACTTGTAGGTTAACAAAATAATATTCCGGTTACCCTCTACGTCTATTGAATTGGTCGGTGGTTTGAAGCGTCTCCTGAAAAATCAACTTTCTTGACATATCGGGTTCTGCCTTAGTACCCCCCACAGAGGTATACTCTATTTATGGGGTTTCAGATAGAGCACTCTATACATACATATGCACGGAGAAAAACGAAGTGCACGAGTTAAGGGCCTTCTAAACGGGCAATATTTTACTGCAATATGTGGCTGCAACACAGTGGCCGGCAACATTGCTGGCAGTACCAGCCAGACTATGCGCAATTTAGGATAATATATTTTTAGTATGTCCCGGCCATATAGCTACACATTTTTGGTATCATCGCCCGTTTAGCGGCGCCTTTAAACATAGGCCATACTGTTGCAGAAAATATTGCCGAAATATATATTGCCGAGCCATATACTGCATTAAAATGTTTTAATGATGGCTAAGCTATAGTTGCCAAAATTGCAGCCACATATATATTGCAGTAAAAATATTGCCCGTTTAGACGCCCTTTTACAGCGTGAACAGCATGGATTACGATTATGCCCAGAAAACTACAGAGTTACTACAGAGTTACACAGTAATTAGATGCTTCTCCTGGGGGTAAAAATCGCTCAATTTCTCAGTCTTTCACAGTTTCCTTTCTTCCGTGTGTATATAAGTTTTTTTTGCATAATTCGAACAAATAGAAAGTATCTCAAAAAGTACCTAAGTAAAATAAGAAAATATCAACGGTACAATATTATTCACGGACATTCAACGGTATAATATTATTATCTAGTCTACTGTGATATTAGTACCTACTCTCTAAATCTGAATCAGTAGAAAAACAACTGAAAATTAGTGTACGAGTAGATACTGAAATTCAATGAATGTAAGGTCGCTGTAATTTCAGTAACTTTCCTTTTATTGGATTTCAGTGACTTTTCATTGATTTTCAGCGATTTTCACTGATATAGACTTAGAGAACAATTATTTACTTACATGTTTACTTTTTTAACCTACTAATATTTTACAGAAGAGACCAGAAGTAATATTGTAACATCAGCCTTAATTCATGAACTTTCCTTATTATAGAGTTCATATTCATGTATTATACATAACATGGATTTCCTTATTACACCACACATTAGAAAATGTATGCTTATAAACAGCTGTGCGTCAATTCCGTTAACCTTGGCGCACATCCGCCTCCACCAAGCAGACATTCTACTTACCGCGAGGTTCTCAGACACTCTATAATTATGCATGTCATCTACAGTAGCCATTCATTGTCGCATTAAAAACCATAATTATTCGAGTAGTATTTATTTGATTGCATTTAACAAAGTAGACGTGATTCTAGGAAAATCTATCTATGATGATCATGTATTTTTATAAATAGTGCAGGAAATGTAAGGTTGAAATCAAAAGTGTGGTCTTCATATGTGTCGCTTTTTGCTTTACTTCCAAAGAAAGATCATTAGATATACTCGAATATAACTAATGAGAAAATTGATTTGCATAAAAAAAGAGTATTTAAGGAAATTGACAATTTATGTTAATAAATTAAAACTGTGTTTCCTTCCAGAAAATATGAAACTTCTAAAATGTGAATCTATAAGAAGAATGTAGGTTATTCGTCAAATACACTTCCATTTTATTCTTGGATCAATTCAAATATATCATTTTCCAAGATATATATATACTGAATGTCCGATGGAAAACCGAGCAGGTACTGAAACCTGAATTTCCCTGGACTTTAGCAATGCTTAGACCCCGACTAGAAATCTAACCCGGCATACCTGATTTCCTGTAAGTTCGTGATCAGGATAAGGTTAGGCTCACCCGAACAAGGTATACCTGAGAAGGCCCTAATCAGGAAGAGGTAAAACTTGCCTGAATAAGGCATACTTCAGATGTCCCTAATTAGGGAGACCCCCTCCTCCTAAATAAGATGCCACACACAAATGGAGGATAATACATTTTTTAATTAATTCATTTCAAAACTTTTTAGTTTTTTTTCAGTGATAAACAGATTCAGAAAAATGTTGTCCCCGACTATGACTAAAATTCGTTTTGAGATATTTGAAATCGATTAAATTCTACTTGATAGATTTGAAACAACTTTGATATCTGATGTGATATTTGTCTTTGAATTTATATCGTGCACCGCATGCAATAGTAAAAATTGAGGGATGTCAATGGAAAAGGCTGAAAGTGCCATACCTCGAAAAAATAAGATTTTTTATAAAAATAGGTGTAAATGCCATCGCTAATAACCTAGTAATGGATGTAAGCGCCTCCTACTTCAATTTTAGTTTATAGAGCGTTCGAAAGGTAGCAAAGTATTCAGTTTTAAACCTTCAGTCTTCAGTTCAGTCTTTCGTTCAATTAAAGTAGTATGGTCACTCTCCAAAGTGATCGTTGAGTGTCCGTAAAAAAAGTGATCAAAAAACTATGATTTATAATTGAAAATTCTCTTTGTGAATTATAACATTTATGACCATAAGAATTAGTCGATTATTTTTATTATTTTTCACTTATTATTCAAATAATGTGCCTCCTTTGACTAGCTTCTTTTTATGTGTGGCTACGCATATTATCAATGGGCTCGTGGCCCAATAGAGAAAACCACGATACACTCAAACATTTGAGTGTGCGTGGGGAAAACGAGATCTGAAATGCACGCTTGTGTGGAACCCACTCCACTGACGCGACGCTGCCGCATTTACTCGATGCGCTATTTCCGAACACCGAGAAGCAGAAATTAGTTATAACTAAAGTATCAAACGGTCAATAATTTTCATCAATAGGTGTAAATTTTTGTTTTTTTCCCCGTTTTTTGGTATATTTTTTATATTTTAATCTTGGATTTTACATACAAACCCAAAGAGAAATGTGTCTTGCCCATAAGACTCTGAGTTATTTTCTACTCGGTAATTAATTTTTATCAGTGTGGCGACCCATCGCGCTACGGCGCCCCGCCGCCAGGTGGCGCCACCCTGCGACTCCATGGCTTTCGGTTTCTCGTTAGTGGTCCAACAACGGGCAAGTTTCTATATAAGACCGCAACTGCCCGTCTCTCACCGAGGACTACAGAGCGTCTAAGGCAGGAGTCGGCCTAGCCTTACTGACGAGTCCACAGGCCGACTCCGGGACGAAACGCTCCGCCGATTAGATGGCGACCACATCCTTTTCGCCACAATCAGACATACTAAACGGTCAATCTACCCCAAATTGCACCAGGAGGTTTCTATTGATATTAGCTTGCATACATAATTATTTCATATTTAAATCTTGGAAATCGATTCATGACCATACTACTTTAAGGCTCGTTTAGACGCTCATGCAATTTGCGCCAATTGGCTTGTGCAAGCCAATTATACAAGTAAATCGTTGTATATGTATACAAGGATTTACTTCTGTGTACTGGCTTGCACAAGCCAATTGGCGCAAATTGCATGAGCGTCTAAACGGGCCTTTAGTATGGTGCAGAATATAAATTAAAAAACTGCTATAAGTCAGCTGGCAATAAAGAAGCTCAAGATAATTGAGGCATGTAAATGGAAAAGGTTGAAAGTGTCGAAATCAAAATTGTTGAAAAATCAAGTAAAATGTATAAGTATGCAGCTTAAATTGTTCCAGTAAAAATTTTAATAAATAAATATACGTATCGTCGTTTAAGATGAAAAAGCTCGTAACCCACAGTTTTGTCCAAAATGAGATTTGGACGTCATAAGACTTGCGGTATATTTGTTTACGTATATGCAAAATCTCGTAAGCCACAGTTTTATAATAAATCCGGTATTTTAAAAATAATAAACCCATCTCCCACGCACATAAATGCAAGACCACGAAGCAATACCTGCTTCTTTAAAAGCAGAAAATTGCTGTGGTAACAGTAGCAAAGACCTTACTCGACGAAAAAAATATGTTAACACTAGAACTACCGCAACCGGTCAATTTGACCGGTGTGTTATTCAGAGTTTCATTCAACCTCAATTATTTCGTAACCCGTGAGGTTTTTGTCAAAATTGGTAGAACACTTTTTTGTAGAGCACATTTCGGTCTACAAAAAAGTTCTATAGCAGTATGGACGAAAACTCCACGTATAACGAGATAATCACCCGCCAAAACGAACGTCTTATAAAGCGCGACCATTCGGTAGTTCTAGTGTTGAGTAATGAACTTATGTCTATATCTCATTTACGCATAATCTGATTACAAATGAAGTAATTTTTTCAGCGAATCTATAAGTAGGTAGAAGTTCAAACCACAGATTTAAAACATACCTATATTCATAGCGATTGTGTAAGCGCCTATACATATATACACAGACATGCTCAGCTCTGCGAACGATAATTAAGAGTGTCAGAAGCAGGTGGGCAAGTGAAGCGGAGTGACCTGCCGGATCGAAACGTGGTCGACTTTGTCCCACGGTTTATCGACGAGGCTTTGGGAATTTTTGCGAAACGAAAAACCCCATCTTTTCTCGGAGCTCGTGTCTCGTAAATCTTGTGTCACAGTGCGGAACATAAAAGCAGTCTCAGAGATCATTGAAAATCAATGAGGGTCAATCATTTATAGTCAGGCCTCAAAACATAAAACAATTTCCAGATTACGATTTAGCCAATGAAGGATCCTTCTCCTCATTCTGAGGTCATCTTATTTCTTAAAATTTGAATATTGAAACTACCCTAATTGTGAGTCTATTTAATAATTCATAACCTTCATGGTTGAGAGGAAAAGCGGTTTAAAGGAAATGAACTAATTCCAATACACAATCGAATAACAGAATACTTTGAAATTACTAAGTATGGTAAAAGAAATGATCATTTGGAAATAAAATTTCAATATATTAATAATACGAGCAACAAATGTTATTAGTACAAACACTATAAAATTCTTTAAAATGTTCCTTTGCATAATACAAATTATGACTTTGTGTCAAAAAATAGAAATATTAATTTTAATTTGTGACCCCAACTATATGATTACCCCACAAATATGCTAAATTTAACGAAAAGCTGTTTTTTTAAAGAAGTGGTATTTTTTGTCCTATCCTAATTAATTGAAGGCTACAATTTCGAAAGTGTCGAAATTGAAACATCATTTCGAAGCCCTTATTTTGATTAGGTTCAAAATCTAAGTGGATTTGGTACTTGTGATCGATACGTAGGACTTTTAGAATAAATTTAATGAATTTACTATCTTTGTCGATAATATTATATTATTTTCTTCGGACCAAACAAAACTAAGTTCTCAGTGCCAGTTGAATCGAGTCGAAACAGTCGTTGCTAGTGAAATACTATTGGAATTTTGACGCATAGAAAAAAAAATCAGAAAGAATTCACACGTTTAACGCATTTCTTCGAGTATAAAACATCATCTTATAGCTCTAGGTACTGAGTTCCCTTCCTTTTTTTTTCATCCTTCCATTCGACGAGAAATACAGTATAATACTTTTTTAAAGAAATAAAATAATTTGAGATCATAACATGCTCTCAATTTTTCCTCCTCTATTGATTTCATAAGATCGTACAGACAGATTATATTGCAATAAAAAATATTACATCGCTAGAAAATTACCAATACATACTCACGTTCCAAGCATTGAACTTTTACCCTTCTAAGTTGAAAAACATCATGAGTAGATTCCATTCCATAACTTTCGTGGCTTTAACAGTTTCTCCACTCCGCAATTCATTTACTCCGCAGCGTTACTTTAGCTTTTTACTTGGCAACGAGCCCGAGCTCGCGTCCAAGGTCAGACTTATTCTATCGGCAACTTTTCCTCGGATTGGACGGTTCATTGAGATTGAACAGACGTCATGTCTCTCTTTGGCCGGTATTTTCTTTCTGACAAAAATGCACGGACTGTCGAGGGATATCCCCCCGTACAGGATCCGCCTAAACACAACTTAATGCCTTTTCAAGAACCGGCACCAGGGTTGATGAAACTTTTTGTTTGCCCCTACGAACAAGTTATACATGACGATTGCCCAAGAGTTACCGTGGGTCGAAGATGGGTAGAGAGGGGTAACACCGCGTGGGCGGAAAGAGATTTATTCGAGCTTTTCGTATATTCGGTTCCTAATTGACAGGGGCGTTTGAAATCGCTCGGCAGAAAATCCACTCCTTTCTGTATTGAATTACATTATTATTAAACATGAGAGCTTTTCAGTTTGATATACTGTATCAAGAATTTAGGTTCAGCTATAGTTTTCTATATGCGAACCTAGAAGACGAATTACCACGTAGGATGATATACCTATGTAGGGTAAAGCGAGGAGAGATGGCACAGTAGGAGAGACGGACCACCAGCGATATCTTTTGCATCGTGGCAACAAGGCCCGATCCAATCACGTTGACATAGCCGCAGTTAACAGTCGTGCTTTTAAATCCGTTTCTGCTGTTGTTTGTCATTGTTTTTGTTAGTTACAAGCGATCATTGTTTTTGACTACGCTAAAAATTTTTCTGAGGTTATTTTGTTCGTCAATTAAATCACTTTAAGGTAAATTTTAGCCTAATGTAGTGCAAAGTACTGGTAAGACGGGTTTTCTGGTGGACACCTAACTTTAAAACAGGCGTGTATATAGTTTCGTTTAGTAAATATTGTCCGGTCCATCTCTCCTAAGCTTTTAGGAGAGATGGACCAGCATTTGCGAGGAGAGATGAACTAAGGCTTTAGGTATGATTTCAGAAAAATGCCCAACAAGTGCAAGCAAAAACTGAACACACCTCCAAGGACTACATGGTCTGCGGATTATTTATACCTGGCAATAACATTTTAACATTTTAGCGATATGGAAAATGAATGCGTCGGGTGCAACGAAGATTATCGGCAAACCAAGAAAAAGGATGACAGGCTTAAGTGCGATTTGTGTTTGAAATGGCTGCACGACGACTGCACATCTTATGAAAACATTTGTCAAACGTACGGCATTAAAGCAATCAAGAAAAAGCGTTAAAAGTTAATAGTCCATCTATCCTACCCCTAATGGTCCAACTCTCCTACACTAAGTAGGACAGATGGACCAATTTAGTATTTTACTTTTTTCTTTTTGGTGTCATTATGATAAGTGTTTTGTGTTTTTCAACTATACCAAAAGTACGCTAAAGTTATTGTTAGTTTTCTGTATTACTTGGTATTTTTTAATTTTTCGTTAATGAGAAAATATTTTAAATTTTGTAAAACGTGTGCCATCTCTCCTCGCTTTACCCTATAATAAAAGAAACAATAAATTGATGTCACTTATACTTAAAAGGAAAGAAGTTAATCGGAATTTAAAATTGAAATTTCATAAATTCTCTTGAATTCAATCCAATATACATATGCTTTAAGGAGAGTCAACAGTAACCCATTTGAAGGGTACAGGGGTAAAAGGGGGAATGTCACATTTTAGCTAATTCGTGATTTCTACACCATCTAGTTGAAAATTTCGCATTCTTTCAGCTGGCAAAGGATTACAGGCAAAAAAAGGTACAGTAAAGAGATACAGACGTTTAAAATTTTGCAACATGCAAATAGAGGGAATGTCCGCGCGCAAATTTGCTGTTCTGTAAATTTGTTTTTTTGACATTCCCCCTTTTACCCCTGTACCCTTCATTTGTTTAAAGTATCAACAACCTCTGTACTAAGAAAATTATTTTAACAAGACAACTGTGGTGCATACTACCGCAGACGATTAATTTTGGAAACACAAAAGTCCCATATAACAGCAATAAATTATTTTCTCTAACAAATTATGTAGATCTTGACCATTTATAATGTCAGAAAAACTATATGTCACATAATAGTTCTCTAAAAATGAATGTTTTTTATACAGAGGTATCACAACAATGTAGCACGATTTTAATTCACGTTCATCTAATCTATTGTATACTGTGATACTCTTTATACTGTACGGCCATGCTACATTGACTTATACTCTATGACAACTGTTCAGATATTAACCCTAGAGTACCCGCTTGAAAATGTGACACAGCTGTGCTCGCTTCGGTCTGTGAGACGGAATCAAAAAAAATCAGCACAATATTTTACTATAAAAAGAAATCTGTGTATTATTGTCTTACTTTACATTTTTTTGATGAAGGAAGACAAAACTTCATTTCAAAACAGTTTTATTAAGGTAAAATACAGAAATTTTACAAAAACAGAAATGACATATGGTTTTAATTTTATAATAATATTTCGTAAATAACAATAGACACATCTATTAACTATCCTTTGTTAAATGCTTCGTAACAAGCACCACAGATTATGGTGGTTACATGTTCCAAACACATCCACTTGTGACATCTATGGCAGAAATAACGGGTTTTTCGATTTCTTTTTGTGTCACAGTAATAGCACCTGCCAGTAATTTTTTCAGCATCTGCGGCATTCTCAACGGTTTCTATCCCACAAATTTCACGATTTCGAGGTTAGACGCTTTGATCTCCCGAATTGACAGCTATCGGGAAATCAGACGTTTGACACTCTTCACTCTTACGCACGCGCATATAAATGACTCGAGCACCATCCAAGCACTGCCGAAGACAAATTTCAGGGAAATTCAGGTTTCGGCACCTGGGCGATTTACCATTGGACACATATGGTATAAACTTATAAGTCAAAATACTCACCATTACTAGAAAATTGTGATTTTACTTAGAAACAAAATTTATCACGTTAATACTCGCTTGGGGACAATGCATATGACATCAGAAGTAGGTACTTTACGTATCAAACTCACATTTTACACTAAGCTAAACAGCGTATTTTAGGTAGTTACTGATCAAGGTCAGACTCTCGGGCATGCGCATACATAAATATGCAGAAGTATTTCTTGCGTCGGTCTCAGAGACCGATAGCGGGTACTCTAGGGTTAACTAGAGTTGGTTCTATCGTGGAGCTCATTCCTGTTTTATTGCCCGTAGACATCGTAGAGCTTAGTACCCATATATATACATACTTACACTATTAAGTCAACAATAATTTTGCTGCTGTCACCTAACTTCTATGTATGTTACATGAGCCTCAAAATCATAAACGATAGTCATCTATACTATAAAAGTCTCTCACAAATATCACTCAATTAGCGTAGAGCGACTATATTTATTACCATATGTATATGTGGTATCATTCAGAAGCAGAATTGCCATAGTATAAATTCACTCTGGTCTGATTAAAAGTACTTTTCGGGAGACGGGTTAATATTGCGGTAGAGACTCGACAACGGCGCGCGTGTCACCCTCCGGAGTTTGAGACAGATCGATGAGCTCGATGTCCCGTTCCGTCATCTCTCCCAAATGATCGTATTAAAAAAACGTTAGGGCGTCCAACAGGTTGTAAAAAGCGTTTCCACTCTTAATCTGCTAGGTTTTCCGCGCTATACACTTATGGCAGTTGTAAAGCGCAATCCGATATGCAGATGCCTCATTCGAAATCCATTAACTATATTTACTAGTTTCAGTTAAATTGTCGCGATGCTGCATATATCTTCCATAATTTGGGTAACAAATGTCGTCCACTTATCTCGTCCGCGTAGCGATTAACTTATGTACGTCAGGTTAAGTGAGATGATAAACTCGGTAAACAGATGTAGATGGGAATCACCCAAATTTTACATGTTTGTCTTTCAAAGCGTATCTTTTATTATTTCTTTAAATGAAACATAATTCCAACTTATTCGCACATATTAACTCTACTTTTGCCACAGAAAATTACACTATTAAAAACATTTATCTTAAACTTCAGGAAAGTATTGAAATTTTTATTAAACATAAAAATATTTAGAATATTATAAAATCTTCTCTTGAAATTCAGGAAAGCATCATATGGATTGTGGATTTCTATAAGGTTGTGCTTTAAAATTAAGACACCATCGAAATATTAAGAAATGATTATTTGTATGGAATTAAGACAAATATGCATTCCTTGAAATGAAGAATATAATTTCATAAATTCATAACGTATATTCGTGCATTACCGTATCTGACAATGAAGAAAACTTTTGGCAGTATAAACGTATTACTTCATAATCGCATTGAGAAAAAATTTGCCAGATTCGAATAAACATACTGTCGAATAGTTCCAATAGCATAGGTATTTATTTGATTTGACCGAATTTTTATTAGGTATATATCAATATTGTTGGTAGAATTGAATAACATTTTGACTTAATCAATAATCATTTCAATAAAATATTTTAAATTAATACTTTTAGGACTATTTAGTGGAATATCTATTTAAACCTACCACACACACACACACAAGTCTTTATTCCATTTAAATAAAGATTCATTGAATTGAATAATATTATAACCTAATCGATATTCACATCCAATTCGAATAAATATGGTTTTAAGAGCCGTCTATCAACATTACTGTGCTTGGGATGCAAAAGATCATGCCCAACGATTTCCAAATTATTTAGCTGCAGAAAAGTTATTAGAAGTTAACTAAAAACTTTTCGCGAACTTTTTTTTAATATTGTTGTACTAAATAATGACTTTTCTGCAGTGAAATAATTTGGAAATCGTTGAGCATAATCTTTTATAGGTCGGAAATGGATTTTAATAAAGTATTATGACTTAAAATGTATTAATTAGTTATTAAAATTGGGGCCAATAGGTATCTGTAATGTATGAGAATGTTTGAAATTGATTTGACAAGCACCAAAGCTTTTAATTGTATTAGAGATATTGTATATTTATGGAAAATACGAGGTAATTTCTGATCTGTAATTCGCTGCGCACCATCGATTTCAATGTATTTGAATGCGATGTTTTGTTATTACACGAAGTTATTACTCAGGACGTAAATGATGCAATAACGAATCTTTTTTTGTTCGACATCTAGTGAATGCTTTTTGTGAATGATATACTCTTCAGTCGCGCGTTACTATTTCACTGAGTTTCATTATCTTATCAACAGCGAGATCATTCTCGAATACTGCGCGAAAAGTTTCTTCTAAACTGAGAGAAATAATTGCTAGTGTGAAAAGAATATGTCGACTCAAGAACACATGATCTTACAAATTTTTAAGAATACATATTCTCGGTCGAAGAAGATACAGGGTGTAAAAAAAGTCCCGGAACGGCCGAATATTTTGAAAAATATGCGTCGCATAGGAAAACAAAAAAAACACGGGTTCAATATTTTTAAAAGTTCTATCCAGTCATATCAAACTCGACCCCTCCTCCCCCTCCCAAGTTGGGGGCGAGGGATAACTTCAAAATTTTTAATGGAAACCCCCAATTTTTATTGCAGATTCGGGTTTTACGTAAAAAAATAAGAAACTTTTGTCTGAAATATTTTTTGTATCAGGGGTAGATGGCGCTCCAATCGATCAGGGAAACATAAAAATACGAAATCCTAAAAATGCATGAAAAAAAAACTTGAAAACGAAAAACAAAAAACACCGGTTCAATATTTTTAAAAGTTCTATCCAGCCATACCAAACTCGACCCCCTCCTCCCTCTTGAATGTAACAAGATTTTATTCTCCGTGTGGTAGCAAGATACGAGCCACTCTCTTTGCCGATTTGAAAAATTGATTCCGACGCTGCCACTTCACCAACGCTTCCTCCCGAGTTCACGTGTACTATTAAGAGAGAGAGAGAGAGAGAGAAGTAACTAGGAAGTATACTATTCCAAATGTCGTCCTTTTCCCCCTTCCACCGTCTAACGTAGTTACGGGAAAATGTTGGTATTTCGTGTAATACGGTATAAGAGCGAAAACTGTAATTCAACGGAAACTTGACATCTGGATTTTCCCAGTACAGCGTGTTGCGCGTGAAATTACGACTGACAGATGTGCTATGCTTCGCCTTCCTGAAGAAGCGTCTCCCCAGTGCGTAAAGTACTGCATCTGTGTAATTTTCCTCTTTGCTCGCGTACACGATATCCGGTTCTAGAAGGAGGTGGGAAACTTGGCGGGGAGTGTACACGGTTAAATTACACACACGTACGAATAAAATTTATCAACCCTACCGTTGGATTAAGGACACTCCCGTGCTCTTCTATTCTGCTCCCCTGCCTCCCTTAATAGCGTAATACTTAACGAGCTGCAGATAAGAGGACCGTCTTTTTGCGAAATCTCCAAGACCGAGCCACCTCAACCCCCTCCCTCCGGCCACCCGCTAGCGCGAGTACAAGTGCATCTCTGTACCTCAGAGCCAGAGTATGTTAAGTCCATTTTTGCCGAAAATGAGTTTTATGTGTTAAATAATAATATTAATATTTAATTAATATTTTAAACTCAATTATCTCAAAACAAAAAATTTGGACTTAACATACTCTGGCCCTGAGAGGTACAGATCTTTAAAATCGTACCACCAACCGACACGCTGTAGTTCTGCTGAGAGCTTAACGCGGGTTGGATCTAAGTTTTTTGAAAGACGTACTCTAATTGCACCGACCAGTGGTATAGAGGGTGTAATTAACGCGATGGTGGCAAAACGATTATTCGAACGAATGATTAGTGAGCTGGTTTTTACCGCGTTCGCCGGGATGCCAAGACCTAAGTAGTTCGATCGAGAGAATTTGAAATACCAACGTTTTTGGGATTAATATTATCCGATTGTGTTGGACAGACTCTCATCCTACTTTCGTGTACTGAAATTATGCTTTATTCGTAGACATGATGTTTAACGAAGTATCGAACTAAATTCCTTCACTTTTCCAGGATTTTCAGTCTAAAATAATACATTTTCTCCGATCGCGCGCGCGCGCGTTACAGGTATAGATCCAGTACGGAGGATTATGGATCAGTCATTCCGTCAATTGAACAGATTAACGAATATCCATATTATAGGTATAGCAATTGAGAAATAAGCGTAAGAATAACTTAATTTTGCGAAATCACATTATCATTATTTAATAATTTTTCTTAACATAAGAAATAATCCTCAAATGTACATTTAATCATAGTAAACTTGATACACTAACATTGCTTCTATCGGCAATCGATATTCTTACTATCAATAGAAAGAAAGAACTGATTCGTATACGAAACTTCACGGAAAATGAATGTCGTACAAAGTGATATTGCACATAGTAGAAATTGTTCTTAAGAGCGGCATAGTACAGAGTACCATTATACGTTGTAAGAGATACTCATCAACATAGCAACATTCAAGATATTCCACAGCCAATATACCATTAATGTATTACGAGTACATACAAAAATATAAGAGAGCTACGTTTAATTGTAGTTCTTCCAATGAAAGATGGGTACTTTTACAATGTACTTCTCTGCCATGTGAAATATTACTAATTACTCCATTTATCGAGTATTTATTACTTGGGTACTTTGTAAAAAAATATTTTTCCCGTGTTATTTAAAAAATTTATGAAATTTGATTATTTTTGAAAAATTCCTGACAATTCTTTAATTTCCCTGACTCAGGTAATTTCCTGACAATTCCAAGTTTTCCAGAATTCCCTGAACGTGAGACACCATGGTGGATAGGTACTATAAGTAAATTAAACAATTAAACAATTAAAAGGATCAGAAGTGAGACATTTTTTTGGATTAATATCTTCTGATTGTACTGCGTAGATTCTACCCTACTCTCTCTTTGAATTACTGAAATTATGTTTTATTCATGGAAACTCTTAAGCAAATACCTACCACTTAAACGATTTAGGGCCGGTTTTACCAACAGGTATAAACGCGGTATAGCGCTATACTGAGAATAACCATAAGGCTTATTGCTGGTTATTCTCAGTATAGCGCTATAGCGCGTTTATACCGTGTTGGTAAAACCGGCCCTTTTAGAAGATTTAAAGTGCAAATTTTTTTGGGATTAATGTTTTTCAATTATGCTGGGGAGATTTTTATCCTACTTTCGATTACTGAAACTATGCTTTATTCGTGGAAACTCTCAGGGAAATACCGATTAAACGATCGAGAAGATATGAATTGCGAAATTTTTCGAAACTAGGTACCGTTTTCTGATTGTGTCGTGCAAGATTCTTATTCTACTTTCGATTACTGAAATAATGCTATTTTTTCGAAACTCTTAGGTAAATGTCAATTAAATATTGAGAACAATGTTTTCTAATTATACTTAAGCTTCTTGAAGTTAGGTAAATGTTTACTTAAAAGTTTCCACAAGATAGGTATAGTAAATAGAAATAGAAACGATCTATGCATCATAATCACAGAAAACATTGTTCTGAGAAAAGTTCATATTTCAAATTCTCAATTAATCTCACATATTATTGGCGAGTAACCTGCATAATTTCTAAGCAGGTTCAAAATTTTTTTAATCAGAAAATGTTATTTATCCTTCTATGCATCTATGCATAGAACATTTTCTGATGTTTACAAAAATGTTTAAGAGAAAAAACTGAAAGATTTTTTTTTCTTCATGAAGGAATGGCCCTCCCACTACCAACATTTTTTCTACACAGTTTTTATTGATTTCAAATATATTTAATTTTTTAAAGAAAAATCGACTGTCGCATTGGCGAAATAAATATTTTCTGGTGTTTTCTTTCACTTTTTTGTAAGAAAATGCCTCTTAATATCACTTAAAAATGTTGATAATATTTTTTTTGAAAAGTTGAGAAAAAACAAACATTTTCATGTATACAAAGTTGTTTATGCCATTAATAGTACACTTGAAACTTAAAGTTAAAATTTATTTTTCAAATCGATGTATACCATTAACGGCGCGTGAAAAAAAAACTAAAAAAATTCAGGTAATGTTTTTTCATCAAGTATGACTATGTAAATAAAAATAAGATTTTTTTGAGACCCTCATGAAAAAAGTGGCTGTCTTGACACAGGATGCCTCATATACATGTTACGTTTTATTCAGAATATGTGATTCCGTAAATTTCGTTACCTAATTAATCGTCACAATCAGTTGTCAACATAGAACGCCTTTTTCTTAGAGAGAGAGAGAGCCTCACTTTCCGCTACATATGGCAGCTTACGCACTTTACCAAACTGCGTTTTACCCTCCGAAGGCGGAAGTTCGCAGTACTGTGGGTTTCATAAAAGTTGGGATTTCGAGGGTTCTTGAGGTCGTTGATGTCGACTTAAAGGGGACATTGTGAAATAAGAAATTGTGGATTCATTCAGTACATTTGATGCCTAACTTTTTGCTAGGGTATGTGGATATAAGTATAGCTCTGAATTATCCATTTTTATAAAACGTATTACAATACTTTATATTACAAATATGTACAAAGTGTATGAACATACGTACCATATGAAGATTCAATGAAGATATGTTATCTATCACTACAAACCGGCCTCTCGATGAAACGTCTTAAAAAATACGGAAAAGTGTCTTATTGACGTAAAATAAGACGGTTAAGTGTATTGATCAGAAATTCAAGACACTTAGCCGTCTTATTCCAAGACGTTTGTCTGTCTTTTCTCAAAAAGACATTTATTTTCCGTCTAAAATCATAAGACACATGGTACTGTCTTAAGATAAGCTTAATCGTCTTAAAGTAAGACACTTCTTCAGGTATAAGACATTTAAAGGAATAAGTTGCTTAAAATAGTAAGACACTTACACAAGTAATACACTTCAAACGTCTTGTTACCTGTGACGTCAAGCATCATTATTCACATGTAACCTTAGATATACACTACCCCCGAAAAGATTCCGGTCACCCTCAAAAGGGTTTTGAGTGAATGAAATTTGAGTGGTTGATTATATTGGAAACGAAGCAAGATAGATTAAAAACCTTCAAACAAAATTTCATTTGACTGACAATTAAAGAAACACATCGAGCATGACAGTTCATTTTCACGTTGAATTCTATTCATTGTCAATGTCAACACATCAGCCGAATTTGTATCCTTTATTTCTTTTTATTATTTGTTAATAAAAAAATGTCTACATCAGCCGTATATGACGCGTACCGCTTACAGAAAATTTGTACACTCTCTTTACTCAAGTAACGCCGGTCCCGAGGAAAAAAACGACGAGCGCACTCTACTGCACATGACGTGTACCGTTCGGTATACGGTTTTCGGCTCGGTTGGAACAGGGTTTAGCGTACTTTACTGGAGCCCCTTTCTCGAACTCGCTCGTATCTTTGCGTGCACGCATCTTAGCGAATAGACCAATCAGGATCAAGTATTCCGTTGTTCGTAACCCCACCACAACGGAATACTTGATCCTGATTGGTCTATTCGCTAAGATGCGTGCACGCAGATACGAGCGAGTTCGAGAAAGGGGCCCCTGTACTGTTAGGTAACGGGACCTTCCCCTCCTTTTTCGACCTCACCTCAACTCACTTTCTGTAAAATTCAACGCAGCCAACAAGCACGTCATTTTCCGGAGGTTGTTTGCTGTGCATGTTTTGCTGTGCAAAAATGTCGAAAAAAAAGGAAAAAACAGTGTTTTGTGCATTAGGTCAACGACGCAAGTGTGTTAGATTTCTCTTACGAGATAATCAGCCTGACGCTGAAGTTGTGTTGGAAGAGTTTAAGAAATTATGTGCTCGCGATCCAGCATTGTTTGATGATAGCAAACACAGACATTATCATTCAAAAAAAACATCAAGCATCGGCCATGTGGTATGATGCGGATGACAGCATAATTGATGACCATGGTGAATTGAATATTGTGCTGGTGCAGTCTCCAATGCAAATGATATTGCCAACAACTAACCTAAAAGACAGCTCAGGTGGGAAGGTTATTTATACAGAACCCCCCCCCCTCCCCCTCCAGTTGACAAGGTGGATGAACTTTTTGAGACTGAAGAAACTGCGATAGTCATCTCGAACGAGTTGAAAAATACGGTAAATAAATTTTTATTTCATGTTGGAATAAATTTTGTTTTCTCAATCACCAATAAAGTGAAAACAATATAATTCTGGATTTTTCATTTAAGTAACTAAAAATACCTTTCCCTTAGAGATATACATTCACCATTACTTCAATATTTTTATTAGTATTAGTGAAATTTTTTGACGCGATGTATTTATTTCAGAGTGTTTCGATTTGTCAGAGCTGGATTCATTGTGGATTTGAATACATTTCCAACGAATTTCTTTAATATCGAACTTTATAATATTACTCTGACGAGAAAAATTATTACATTCGATGTTTATTGACTCGCCTGTAATGTATTCATATTGACTATGAATAATTTCGCGCTCACATATACGTTTGAAAATTATACATTTGTGTATAATTATTGCAAGACGTTTTTAGAGTCTTATATTCCAATACATCTAACCGTCTTAGTATAAGACGTTTGAAGTGTCTTATTGTAAGACACTTACAGTGGCTTAACGTATTAAGACGGTATTACACGTCTTAAAAGTGACCTCAAGTTTTAAGACATGTAGGTGTCTTAAAATAAGACGGTTGAGTTAGTAGTGTAGAATAAGGTATTCATATCTGTATAGTACCTATTTTACTATAGTTTAAACGAGTACCCCAATTTCTTAAAATTCGATCTTTAGAAGGCTTTTAAAGAACAAAGTAATATAATGTAATGAAAAGTTCACGAAGAAAGTGATTTAGTTATTAAATCAAAACAACATTCGCATGAAAGTTGACGTTATACTTTAAATTTTTGCGACGTAACTTTCAAAATAAAGAACTATATGAATAGGGATCTCTTATTTTAGATTAATATCTTATTGAAAAAGGAATATTTTGCGAAGATTTCTAATGAGATTCTGATTGATTTCTCCGCTTATAAAGAAGAATTAACGCAGCTAACTCTCTTTAAAAGATAGAGCGTACATATTATACTAATCAGTAAGAAAAATTAATAAGGCAACAAATATCTCTCTATCACACAAAATCAACTTACCAATCACTCCTCGTCAACCATCGCCATCATCATTGCCAAAGCGTTCGCTGCAGAGTGTTCTACTTCTATAATATTCAGTTCTTAAAGCTGTACTCACCTGCAAGCAAACAAAAAGTATTTTGTTAATCAATGTAGTCATATCATTCTAGAAAATCTTTAACATTTAAATTACGGAGCTCTTTCAACGAACTCTTTATAGAGAGTTCAGTGTACAAAAATCAATTTATAAACGAATATCAGACACAGATCTCATTCGCTTTCAATAAGAAAATTATATAAAAAGATAGAATGCCTCAGTCGATGGTATTCCTTCATCATTTCTGTAATTCCTTCCGTGTCTTATCGAAAATTGGAAGCAGATACCTGACTTATATCTCAAGCTTACTCTGTTTCAAGTGCTTATAATCGAATCCATCAGCAAACCCCTTCCATTTAGGCCTGGTTATTCCACCCCTTCGCGATAAACTGATCCCGAGTACAAACCTCTCACCAGCCAACCAGAGTGGGTGGCAAGCATAATGGGTGAGGAGTAATCATAAGTGCCACTTATTGTGAATTTTCCATTTATCGAGGCGAATCGACTCATCTTGAAGCAATCTGTCCAGACCGTCGATCCTCTTCATTACAGCTGGTATTTAAACGTATAGATGCGACGAGTCAGGTGCGATCTTATCTTTACCGCGTAACCTGTAACCCAATCTACCCTAACGCGATTAAAGGCTCACCACAACCGGTTCGTCGGACAAGGAGCTGTTTGTACACAGAATTGGCAATCAAACGATCGTCGGTGGGCTTTTGGTGATCGAACGGCCACCGCGCGTCACTCTATAGTCCGATAAATCGCCATAGACCGTCGGACGCGTACAAAGCCACCTCAGATATAAAATATGAGGGGGAATCGATGTTGACATAGGAGCTTACCAGTATTTGAAGTCCCTCGTGCGTCCCCCTCATCGAATACGCGGAAAGCTACCCCCACGGATATAAAATACTGCGAGAAGGCGAACGATGTTTAGATAGGAGCTTTACTTTTTTCGGAGTCCCTCGCATATACTTCTACGACGGCTCTTGGATTTGTCGCTCCGAAGAATTCTTTCACATCTTTCATTTTTTTCTTGTTCACGATCGATTATATAATCAAGGACTCGATTATTGTATTTTTAACAGTTTTTTGTGGGATACCTGGAATTTGTCTTTTCTTCTGGAAATATCATTTTTTGTTCTATAGAGAGTGCAACTTTCTTATTTCACCTAGTTAAGGCTCCAATTTTTAAGAAGGATCGAGAATAGGGAGACCCCTACATTGAGAGAAATGTTTAGGTCGTACGGCAGTTAGTATAGCTTTGATATATAGCTATATTTTAAGGCTAAGTGTCAGGTTAACTAGACAGTACAAGTATATTACTGCAATACCAAATGTGTAAGAGTAATATGGATTGCTGAAATGACTATATGTATAGTTAAAATGGCTATTCGTTCTGGTAACATAGAAATGTAAGTATTGCTAAGACCAACAGAAACGTATTCTTATATTAATAAACTACTAGAGCATTGCCGTGCAATCTATCAAATTTCTCTCAGTGTACTCTAGCGTTCCTTTGGTAACACACGAAGTGAAGATATTTTAAGTGTACGGGGGGGATGTCAATGGAGTTGAGGCGAAGAGAGGAAAGTGTGGAATATTTATGGAGGGGAGTAAAGGAATTAGAGGAGTTAGAATAAGTTTTTCCTTATTGCTAGCAAAAGTTAAAGTGTTGTACATAAATTGCACGGTTTGCACCGTAAAAATTGAATATCACAATTCTTAAGAAGTGCACCGCAGAAATTGAAACTCACCGTTTTTAGGAAGTGCACCGTAAAAATTGAGTATCACACTTTTTAGAAAGTGCACTGAAAAATTTGCCCGCTTGAAGTTAAAATTTCATATCTTCTGATTTTTTGAGATAAGGATAACAACGAATAATGCTAATCGTATTTGTTTCGCACAACACTTATTATGACAGTTTCCACTTTCCTGTACACTTTCCAAAGGCGCTGGCCATTGTGTATTTATAGGTGAGATGAGAATATTCGACTTGAAAATGGAAGATAGTGGTGAATGCTACGCAGAAATACTGACCGGTACCAGAAAAAAAGCACGTATCTTTTCACTGTCATTGAGAAACATCGTAATTCGTTGCCATACAAAGAAACATCATTAGTCTTTGCTGTCATCGATATGACTTACGACATTTTCTTGCATAGCAACGAATTACCATGTTCTACAATAATAGAGAAATAATACTTGGCTTTTCTGGTATCGGTCGATATCTAATATATAAAAATTATTCGGTGGGATAGACAAATTTTACGTTGCGCGTGATATTCTTTTAGGTGAAACTCAGTACTTCCGAAAAAATAAACCGCACGGTAAAAATTACTTCTACTGGTGGTTAAAATTCTCCTGTCTAATCTAGTAAAATTGTAGAATAAACATGGCATTTTTTCTGTATACAACCGTGAATCCAACGAAAGTACAAAATGTTTGGTAAAACTTAACATAAATTTGAGACTTTTTACATTTACTTTTTGATTACTAATGTGCAAGATTTTTTCATATATTTCGCGTCATTTATTTTTACGCATATTATACGTCATGATATATCCGAAAATGTCGTGTTGTCCTGAGGTTACAGCGAATTTCATAGTAATTTTTACAAGAAAATTCTCTCCGTGCCTGACCCTGAAACCGAACTGGTCTCGATGGATAAGATTATACGTTCACTTACCGTGTCGGAAATATGATTGGTCGGGGCGAAAGGGCAGTTTGGAAAACTCTGCGAGTAAAGGACTTATCTCCCCTTATATATATACATATATATATACACAAGCTAAGATAACGCGCGAGGCAAGCAAGAAGAAATTTATTACTTTCACGATCCCAATCGTAATCGAGTAGGTACTACCTTCGTTTCTGGCCTGCGAATTTCCGTACTTATACCAGACGGTGCTTGGCGATATCTGCGGACGTAAAAAAAAAGCAGTCCTCCGCTTCACGGCATTGATTATACCAGAGGTACCAATTAAAAGTCCCCAACATTCATTTCATTTGAAATTGCTGACCGTGGGCGTATGCGGCACCCAATTTACGATAATAATATCACACGGCCCGCGTTATATCAAATATAATATTATTATTATTATTAGCAGTAATAACTTCTAGTTGTTAAAATTGGCTACTTCTTTGTTTAGTCTCCACTTGAAGTTAAAGGAACATTATATTGCAGTCACACTTAGTGGTAACAACCGCAAAAACTACGTAGTTTTATTAGTATAGTTGTTCGATTGGCTGTAAAAAAATTGAGTTTATGATATATTTTCGAGTAATGAAAGACTTAAAAATTTGAATATGTAATAATTGATAGTTTGAGAATTTCTTGACGAGGTTATCTTGACGATAAAACCACTAGTGTTCTAAAGTTTTATATTTCATTTTATAATGGTATTTGTAGAGTTTCTCAAAGAAATATGACAAGTAAAGCATAGCATTTTAAGATATACCTACTCACTATTACCTGATAGTGAATTATCTGGTAGAGTATTAGTTTTAGATTGCTGCCTGACGACACAAGTGAGTGAAAGTTTTCTGACTTCTATCCTGTTTTAATAATTCAATAAATGAAAATGACCGTCTCGACATTTTCATTAAGTGCCATCATACACGCCATAAAAGAATAATTTAATTTTTGAGGTACAATTTGAGGTACGATTTCATAAACCGATTTCACAAATATGATAATTCCTTTCAAGTATATTTCATATTTATGGTATTTCTTATGCAATAATAAAAAATAACGCTCCATGTTTCGTTAAATCCTGTAATATTCACGAGTGAAATCAAAGGAAAATATCTAAGAGAGATAATCCACTTTAAGTACCTGTTATATTTCCGGCAATTCCTTGTAACTACGAAAACAAATTTAATTCATGCATATTTGATTGGCTCTTGTAATATTCACCGCTGCGTAAAACAAAAACCAACTTTACAGTCGCACTGAACTTCAGTGTAACGACCCATGGTTAACAAGTAATTACCAATACTTTCGTTTACTCTGTGGAAACACTGCAAGAAAAAACGATCCGTTTGAAATTCGATGTGGATATTTGTCTTTGTTGATGGCTGTTCAAATTATTTGTCGATGATCTAATTTATCGGTTGCTGCATACGATTTGTCTATTTGAAGAACGATTTATTTGTCGATGGTTGTGATAACTTCAGTGAACCCTGACTCATTAGCTGACTAAATATAACAGCCATGCATATAAGTTTGACTGAATGAAGATACATATTTGCCAAATAAAAATTTGGCAAGTATGTATGGACGGTGTTATGCAAAAATCGTCTAACCCACAAACAAGCCTTTTTGAGATAATTAATATTAAAGTTCACGATCGTCTATAAGAAATAGGTTTTGTGGGTTAGTATATTGATACATAGATGGCTCCAGGGTCGTAATGTGGGTTAAATCATTTTTGCTTCTTGTAGAATACTACCTGCAGAAAGGTTTTCCTTAGAAATCTCAATTTAAAAAAAATATGGGTTAGAAAATTTTTGCATAACACCGTCTATATGTATATCCGTACAATTATTACTACCTAATCTTCACTGAGAGAAATAATTTCTGGTGCAAAAAAATGTTTTCTTCAATCAAAAATATGATGTAATTCTAGGATCAAGCCACGGTTTCCTTTATGCGAGAAAATATTTAATCGGTTCCAGTAATTGTTTCTGTCGCGCGGGAAGAATTTCTTGTCCCAACGAAGATATTCTCGAGTCAAGAGTATGTTCTTCGATCAAAAATCTGTACCTATTCTTAAAAATTGTCAAGATCGTATACTCTTGATTTTCAAGTGATACGAGTATGTATATGTTTGATACTAGAAATTATTTCTCTCAGTGTAGTAGGTGGAAGAGTGGGTGGGAAAGTGGCTGTTTTAGTATGTCAGTAGTATAGAACTATTTGAAAATAATTATGAAATAAAATGTTCAAAATGCTGGATGTATTTTTACATCGTCAGATCTGAACAAATCATTAGCCCAACTGCTGGCAAAACAATACTTGCCACGCACATTAATAATTGTAAATTAAACTACCTCAATTATATAGGGTGATGCACTATATATTATATTTCGGAGTAAATAAAATATGTCCTTGCGTCGCTGGCGCCTAATGGATGAGCAACCGCGAAACTTGTTTACAGCGACACATAAAGCGTCTCGCCATGTCCGTATCCAGCAAACAGTCGACATCTCATTCTCGCTATCGATTCCCTCCCACGAATAAATATTACTAAACTTCGCGACAACTTGTTCTTACCGCGCGGCCATTAGCGATCTATGACGGACTCGAACAAGTCAAATCGCCTCTCGACGATGAATGAGAGCGAGATGGGAGGCGTTTCTTATTGCGTCTCTTTGCACCCCTCCGCGGTAGAGGCCGCTTGGACGAGCCACTCGACACGAACGACTCTTCGGCACACGGCTCCGGCGAATGTATTGTCGATCCATAGACCTCTCTTTCGATTCGACTTCGGTCTATAGCAAATCAGCTGGCCGATGCCCGACCGGACGGAAGCCCTGGTGCCGCCATGTCTACGTCACAGTCCGTTGGATACCGGGTATTATACGACGCGGCTGATGTACATCTATACTCTTCGGTTAACCCCGAAGCCCTTGTTGGGGCGAGTTTGCCGGGTGAGCGTCACGATGGTGACGAGCGGAGCGATGAAAGCCTCCCCTTCGTTTCGGAGGAGGGAAACCGGAAGAGGTGTGAAATCAAGCGAGATGCTCGGATATAATTTCCGATAACGACGCTCCTGAGAAAGTAGCGGACAAATTTCGGGAGCGTGTTACGCGGCGGAAGGGTGAATACACACGCCGCCGTACGCCGGAAGGTATAGGGGTTGCGATAAGGAGGGTGGAAAGTGGGGCGCGAAGATTTCTTATGAAGGAGAAATCGAGAGTACGTAAATAACAATAAGTACAATAGGATATGAACTAATTTCATTACCGAATTCCTATTATTTTAGATATTTTTTTCCATGGGTTCAATCTTTGCGAAGAGTATTTTGATAATTTTTTTTGCTCACTTTATAAAGTATTTTAAGAATTTACGAGTAGATTTGAAGAGAGATTATAGCAAAATGGGGTGGACGTATTTAGCTACAAATTTTTTTACCAAGTTTCCTTTAGATTAGTCTTTTCAAATTTAATTCATTACATAAAATAGGTAACAGAAGATGGTACGATATCTGTCATCCCTATCTGCTTGGTATTACAAAAACATCAAATTGCCTAAGAATAAGAAATATAGTGAAATTATTATGAAATCTAATAGCGAATTCGACTGGATTACACTGAGTGTAGTTTCCCTAGTTCACTAGTATCATTACTGGTTGAAATCTAGGGAGAATACACTCAGCGTGTACTGGAGCAGTTCAGTCGAATTTACCATAACATTTAGAACCATTTTAAATAAATCAATTTTCTCCTGGCATCCCTTCAATTTTGATTCATAGTCATACGATAAAATTGCTATCATTTATTGCAATAGTGCTTTTTATTTTGAGCACTACCGTATCTACAATTGTATCCCATAACATCCATCCCCTTCAAAAAATACATCATTAGAATATCGATTGCATCGATACTATTCAAAACTTTTTTTATGGAAAAGGTAAAGCTTAAAGCCTCGTAGATAACTTTTTATAGCCCGGAAATAATGCCGCCATGCTTACTTATGTCTGAGAGATATGAGATACAGACGGATAAAAGAAATAGTTGCAGCCTTTAATCCGAGAGAGATCGAACCGACAACATCTGTGCACTTGAATCAAAATCGATCTCTCAAATGTAGGTCAACATATATGTGTATTGCAGCTCGCGCAACACTCCATTATTTGATATTTTCGTTCTAATGTCTCGAAGGTACTTCAGTACGGATTGGAACTGTATGTACTACGGAAATGTTGTTAAATCCTTCTCTATTCTGGAGAATTCCGCGAAAATACCGAATAACTCAGAGAAAGAATTACTACAGCAGGATGAAAAAGAAAAGAACGGAACCTTTTCCGTGAACCACGTGCAGTTCCGGAAATTGTTTACAGCTTCTACTTCCGAGTAAGTCTGGCTATCGTCACCAGCAATGAGCCTCTTTAGCCGCTCCCTCACGGAGCTGTAGAGAGCTGTACCGTAACATAGTACCTAATTGATGTGAAAAGTTTTTACAGTTTAACAGTCGAAAAATGAAGAAATTATTTACTGTACACATTATTGAAAAAGCGATGTAATATTTGGAACAACTGCATCACGTTCTTTTATATAACACCTAGTGTCTTCAAAGTAGTATACGAACCAGTTTGATTTAGAGTCGGGCATTTACCTACATAGAATAAATTTACACCACAAAAGGGGCCATCCATATATTACGTAAGACATTTTTGGCCTCTTTTTGACCCCCCTCCCCCTAAATCTTACATAAGACGTAACTTTTTTTAAGTCATTCTTGAGCTTGTCGTTTATACTGCTTTCAAATATCAGATGAATATTAGGAAGAGATTGATTATATTTCGAGACGGTCCTGCTAAACAATAGCATCATACATAGTCAGAACGAGGATGCTGTACATAGGAGCTGTTTAAATAGACTCTTCATTATTCGCTATTCTCTAATCATGCATCAACAGCGTCTTTTATCCGAATGGAAGCCCAACACGATTGATGTAAAGTTTATAGTCCTACTACGGTATATTTCTTTATGCACTTCATCCTCGTTCTAACTCTTCGTATCAACGGAAAACATTAGAAAACATATATTCACTCAGTTCAAGTAACTTCATTTTTAAACTTCGTTTAATAAAATATATCCTCAGTAGAGACGTCCTGCTCCTCAACCCACTCGACGTCCTCCACTCCCGTTTCACTATCGCGGAAGATGCACATAAGCTCCCGATCACGACGCAATGCCACTCGTGCAGGTCGTCTCTTCTCTACTTAATCCTGGGTTTTGCACAGTCTTTTGTCTATTGTTACTGCTTTATTTGATGCAAAGTACAGCGCTTCTTTCAATCTGTATTGAGTGATTTGATAGCATTTTTGGCTAGGAATTTCTTTTTTTAAGATGAGGTCTAGACCCCCCCACCCCCTCCCGCCTCATTATAAGACACTGTAAGAAATATTCACACCCCCCCTCTCCCCCTCAAACGTCTTACGTAATATATAGATGGCCCCAAAGAGTAAATAGAAATATACGGTAGGATCTCATTAGAGGATCCTGTTAGAAGAAGCCGTTCCGCTTTGCCGAGCACCGCAGCCTTCCCCTACTTTGCGGCATCACTTACGGGACTGGCCGAGCTGTCTGCATTCATCGACACCAGTCGCTCACGCGAGTGAGGCCAACCTCTGCGTGCCCAGTAATGAGGGTATGTCGTCGCCTTAGAGCAGAACTATACCAAGTCACATTTGTAAATGTTGGCCTTCTGCTCTAAAAGGCGACGAATTATTTTCCCTCAGTCTACTCCACCACGCCCCCCCAAAGCAATTCTGCGAGGAGAACCTACTGTACTTCACTTTCAAAGCGTGTATCTTTCATTTGAAACTAAACTAGCTCGCTTCTAGCCCCGTTAAAGTTAAATCTCACTCTTCCGAAATTACAGAGTAAATGCGAGGAGGGCGAAAGATTCTCAAAGAGATCTTCCACATAGCTCAACCTCTCAGAGCCGACAGAGTCAATTCGATATCTCGAAAAGGACGTATTATCGCACCATTCAACGATCCGCGAAGCAAAGCCTCGCCGATGCTTGGTGAATGCGCCCATCCTGCCTCGAATTCATTCTCGAGCCCAGGAATAAATGAATAATTAAAGCGCGGCTGTACCTGCTTCCGAGCACCGCAAGAGAGGGAGTATAATTATCTCTGGAATGCGGCGCACAACCAAATGAATGCATAAATGCACGAGAGCAGAAAGCTGACAACCACCACCACCTCAGGAAGGGCGACGGGTGAGTCGAGAGAGAGAGAGTGAGAGAGGGAGGAGGAGGAGGGAGAGGAAGAGGGCGTCGTTTCTGCGTCTGTCAGCTTTTTCATGGGCGATGCTCGTTCCCGGTACTGCTTTACGGCACCCTCCCTTTTTGATCTCACACTCGGAGTAAGTCTCGCGTTACGGTAACGGATGCCGAAAGTACCTGCCGCGTTGTAAAAGGGGGAGCCTCAAGGGAAAAATTAACCCTTCACTTTCTAACAAGAAAATAATATACCAGCTCCATTCTCTGCAAAGAGCCGTGACGATCCGAGGGAATTCCAATAAACTCCCAAGTTGTATTTTATTAAAAATGTTATTTTCCGGTCTTCCTGCTTGAAAGAGATTAACGAAACGTCCGACGCAACTATGCTATTAAAGAATAATTATAACTACACTGTTGGAAATTTTGTGTTGAAATCGATCAATCCATTTTTATGTGTTAAAATGTAATTTTTAAAAATTTAATATTCTTTGTTTTAATTATGACATCTGTGTTAATTTTGACACAAGAAATCTTCGATTAATAGGAAGAATTGTTTGATTTTAATATATAACAATGGATAGACCGATTCCAACACACAATTTCCAATTCGGTTTTCTCATAAAAAAAATGTTTGTTTTTAAATTCAATTTATAATCTGTATACATATTTAATATCACACGAAAAAGAAAGTGTCCGAAAAAATAATTATTCACAGAGTTAATTATATAAGCATATTTCTCTCTACACCGTAGTGACGTCATCGAAACGTAAGAGAGACGCACTTGTGTCAAGCAATGAGTACGAGAGAGATAGGCTTACAATACGATGATGTAGGAACATTTTTAAATGTCGCTTTTTTCAGTTCAAGTAAGGCCGAAAATGAAAAAAAAAAAAAGTGAGATGAATAATTTTGTCTAAATTTTTCGAACTTGCAATACCAAAATTGCTGTAAAACGGATCTTCACCAGTATCTATATCTTTAGCTTCTCACCAATAGTCTCATTTCTACGAAAAATGACGTTAACCCTTTAACACCCGACAAGTTTTTTCATCGTCTCGAAGATACCTCCCGAACACGCCGATCGGCGGTTTTGGATGTTAAAGGGTTAACTTCCGGTAAAGCAGAAAAATTACGTCGAAATATGCGACTCGCGCGTCTTCCGTTTTCGGATCTCCGTCGCAGCTCCATGCCCCACTCACTGCAGCTGCATCGGCTAGCCGAAGCGGAAGCGGGAAGGCGAGGCGTGGTTGCTAAATTGCAATGAAATTACAGCGCGGAGTGTGTGTGTTGTGTGTCGAGTATGCAGGCCGACGTGGCGGAGATGCCGGGAGTGTTCCACGGAATGCTTTTCTTTTTGGAATGTGTCTGAGTTGATGGTAGTGCATGCTTCGGTGGACGTTCTATGAAAGATTTCTAGGCAGCTAGAATACTTAAATTTATTATTTAAATTAATTTGGCAAAAAATATGGCGAAGAGGGAACTATCAGTAAAGCGCAAACTTAAATTTAATACATTATCGTAATATGACATTACATGGATATCGAGCGTAATATTATTATGTTAAAATATAACCTTAGAGCTTGATACAGTTGAATTCTTTGTTTACTTAGTTACTTTAAAAGGTATATAATAATCTGTAATGGTAAGCAAATAGGTACATGAAAACGCCTAGGTTCCGGAAATATCAGGGCTATAAACTAACGAGACAATTTATGCGTAGCACTTGATGCAATCAAAAATGGAATTACAACATATCATGCAATTATGATTTTTAAAATAAACCACGTTCGATCCTCGTTCGGCATATGAGATATTCAAATAACCTCACGAATGGGATAATTTTCATCCTACATTTCAATAGTTTTAAATTACAAATAAAAGTTCCCTTGATACATTGAAACTATTTTAAAGCATTTATGTGAATGTATTTCACTATTTTTGCGTGAAAATATATTAAAACATGACTGAAAATCTTGCATATTATTTCTAGGAGGCGATTTTTCATGATAAACCCTTTTTCTTTCTCTGTATGAAATCAAAAAAGATAAATGAGGTTCAACAATTCTAAGCTTTTGTAGCCATTGCCAATATAGTTATGGGTATTACTACTCTTGGCTTTCGGATGCCAACTATGTCTAAAATTACTAATTTATCGATGTTTCGCAAGCATTGCAGTTTGCTTCTTCAGAACTGATAACCTCATACTAAGACGTCCTATACTAGCAATCCTGTTTTATACTGCTCACCCCTTTTAAGGGGAGAATTTCCTTTAGAATTTTCAAAAAATCGATTTTTTTCTACATATTTTGAAAGTATGGTACCCAAAGAATATACTGACCAAAGGAAAACTCGAAATATTGAATATTTGCGGAGTTATCGCATAGAGTCTAGAGCGCGGGGACAGCATGCGGTCAGGTAGCGAGTCAACTTTAAACGCGATTATCTCGAAACTACTTATTCAGAAACTGCTCGTGTTGTAGCTCAAAAAGTTATCGACCGATTTGGATGAAATTTTGAGAGGTTACTCTCAGTAATATTAACGGAAGGATATACCTAAAGTTTGAAAGGTAGCGTGTAGATAAATAATTTTTTAGGGGTCAAATACGTCGAAAAAATGGTCGAAAATTCGAACTTTGGAATAACAGGCTCCAAAATTTTCAATTTTGCACTTTTTCATTATTTTTTTTAGGTATATTCTTCCCCTTAATATGTCAGTAAACGAATGACACTTATTAAATCTTGTTCAGATCAACAGAAAAAGAGTGACAACTGCAGCACTTTTCGATGTCATCCCAAAAAAAAATTTTTTTCTTAAAACTTGACAGTTATAATAAACTCATGTCCAAATTTGAAAATGATCAGATTATTTTATCCCCTCTAAAAAAATTCCCAGAAAATACCTATTTTTCACGCTCCTAAAGGGAATTCTACCCTTAACTACCACTACAATTTCCAGTTGATCTAGAAAAAAAACTGGAAGTGCAGCCTTTCATATCGGGTTTATCTGTACTCCTTTGTCTCTGTTTAAGTTATCAGGAGGTATTTCTACTGTTTCGCGGTTCTTTCTGGCGAAAAAACCTTTTGCGTTTGCAAAGACTTTTGTGTTTAGTGGTTAGTCTCTAGCCTATGCTCTGCTTTTCCGATATGACCACGCCGGGAACTTGCTTCAGTCTAGTGTATTGTTTATGATTTTTTTTCTAGTACTGATTTTCCTCCCGGTCTCTCCTATATATACTTTGTTGCAAGTACAAGGGATGCTATATATTCCTGAGGATGCCAGTAGGATCTTGTCCTTAGGGTACACCAGGATCTGGGAAACCTTTCTCATGGGTTTTAAGATGATCCGTATGCTGTATCCATTCAGGTCATCATCCCTGATGAAGCAAACTGTAATGTTTACGAAACATCGGCAAATTAATATAATAATTTTGGACGCGGCTACTACTCAAAAGCCAAGAGTAGTAATACTTATAACTATAAATGAGGTACCATTTTAAAAATTAAGTTCTCTGCTTTTGACAAATTATTAATTTACAATTGCACATTGCATTATTTGTTACAAAATAAAAGATAAAAATTGGCTTTTGGCAAAAATAACGTATAATCTACAATCGCGTTCCATATATTTTGCATTTACGTTCTCTATGTTCTGTGTCGTCTGTAGAATTTCTGCACGGGTCCACTAGTAGTCTCATATTATGGTATCTTTCTGAAACTTATTTTCTAGGGAATAATAGACAACCTTCCTAAGTGTTGACGTGTTTGTGGGTGCTATGAAAAACGACTGTCACGACGCTCACGAAGCCGTGCGCTTAGAGGAAACACGTGATGCATAAATTATCAAATACGAATACCATTTTCCTCTCTCATGCCCATTTCGAGGCCTTTCCCAGCCTATTTTTAGACCGTAAGATGGCGTTTTTCCCGCGTGACACCGGCCGGGAGTTCGCAGGCTGTTAAAAGCACTTTACTCACAATCAGACTGGCGCGATTGCTTAGTCTGAAGTGGGTTCTTTTTTCAAACTGATGAACGCAACGTCCCGTGTGGAAATGTTCATTGGGCCCCAATTGGGGCCCAATTGGGCTGCCCAATTACTAGTTGGGCGCCAATTGGGCAGCCCAATCAGTGCCCAATTGGGCTTTCGTTGGGCTTGTAACGCTCCGCCCAACCAATGCCCAATTTGGGCCGCCCAATTGGGCCCCAATTGGGCAACCCTATTTATGCCCAATCAACCTGAAATGTTACTTTTAATGAATAATAAGATTAATAATGAATAATAAGATTAATAATAATTAATAAGATTTTATATTTTCTCATAAAATGTACAAAAGTAAAATATAAACGTATTCAAGCGGAACAATGATTGATACAAATCATACGCGCGGGTTTCCTTAGTTTTTCATAGTTTCCTTAGTTATTTCATTGCATCTCCTATTTTTCTGCCACGGCTTGTTGATGGAGAAGAAAAACCATTGACTCGTCCCGTCCTCGCATGACGCTGAAAACAAAAAATAGAATATCCACAAAGATATATGTCCTTCATAGGCAATCAAAGTGAGGTTAGAATGGTCAGATAGAAAGTAACTTATCTGATGGCAATTCTTCTGAGATGCTGCCGTCTCCTTTCCTGCTCTTTATGTACAGGCATCCAGAGAAAAGTAGCACTGCATCCGTTCACTATCACGATTCATGATTATTAAAAAAAATACAAACGATTAGCAAACTACACGGAGCGTCTGTCACATTTACCACTATTCGCCAGGGCCGTCCCGAAAAAAGGGGACGTTTTCAGCCTCTCTCCAGGGCCGTACTCTTTTCCCGGGACGGCCCTTGCGAATTTCTAAACACAAAAATAGCCTTAGCGCCTAAACTAAAATAGCTAGAAAAAAAAAGTCATAAAGCAAAGATTAGAATGTTATTATCTACAACTTTCATTAAGGTCATTTTGTCGAAAAAAGAAAAATAATAATAATAATAAAATAATAAAAAAGGCTTTTCACACTAAAAAATCACACTACCCTCGTCGATTTGTTTGCGGCATAGGTAAAAATGGATAAGTGCCTTGGACTAAGTGATTAGGTACCAACTAAACGCTAATACTATATCGTATCACCTGACCCAAATTTCAGTCACTAAAAGTTCGGAATAGATTTCAATTTTATTTATTCTGTAATAGAAATGGCCAATTTATCATTATATGTATCTTACTCCACTCAATTTGAAAAATGCTGTAAAGATTATTAAAAACGCAATTATCAAAGAATGAAATATATTATATATTTATTACCAATGTCATCATAATAAAGTTAGTAAAGTTTTTGAGGCGATGCTATCAACATTAAAACATAAAAATTATATAATATTTCTTGCTAGGGTAGTGATTAGGTACCTTAGTTGGGGCCAGATTGGGGTGCCCAACGTAGCCCCAACTAGTACCTTAGTTGGGGCCTGATTGGGCTGCCCAACGTAGCCCCAACTAAACGCTAATACTACATCGTATCACCTGACCCAAATTCCAGTCACTAAAAGTTCGGAATAAGTTCTAAATGTCTAGATTTATTTTTACTTCCGGTACATAAATAAAACAAACAATTGTATCTATTTGCTTTATTATATTTTATTCAAATTGGGTGAAATAAGCCGTGTATACTTCTGTTTCTTTGGTCTTGAGAAATGGGCATTCGTGAGAAAAAAATATTGTATGTCATTCACAGCTGAAATCCTCGGATTTTTAAGACTGTGTTTAGCCTAAGGCGAGTCTCGTCCCCCCTCCATGCCTCGTACTACGACCTAATTAAACACAGTCTGAAAAAACCTCGGATATCCGCCAAATGACATAAGATACTATTATATACCTAGGGGTACAACATATACTCGCTTTTCTTATTTTTTCCATTGTCATTCTCCAATTCATCGGCTCTAAACCGTCCACGTTTGGAACGAGATCAGCCGAGACAGCGCGCGCTTCATTCCCCCTACTACAGCCTATTTCTGGTAGGTATATACGTTCTCGGGGCATACCGCATACCTAACGAGGTCGATTCGGCGATTTCGCTTCATCGCGTCGTCGTTTCTTTCTCGTGCGAGCTGCCCTTCACCAAGAACAAGGGATAGATATACAGTGTCCCCCTCTATGACACGCGTCCGCGGACAACGGTACCCGGCAAAAAACGAAACAAGCAAATGCCGCATTCGTCGATGGTCGACGTCGATTAGTCCCGTTCGTAAAGAGAGACGGAGCTCGCTCCAATCTAGCGGTCCACCGCTTTTTGCGTCGCGCCTCCTATCGGCTGTTTTCCTAATTTGAATTGATCGCCAGTTCCGATGGACCTTCTTGAAATCGGTGGGCGCTCCCGGTTGGTCGACGGAGGGACGCATCGCCGCGTCGTTACACGAGTCGAAAGATAACAGCGCTCGCCGACGGTATCCCCATCGCGAGGACGTCTGCGATGGGGATTAAAAGGGGTTTCCGTCCGCTCGTAACGTGTGCCGAGAGTAAGTAAACACTTCGTGGCTTCCCTCTCGGTATAGAGGTCGTTCCCGTAACACCGTGTAATGGCGAATCAACGCTCTTCCTGATACGCCCGTACCCGTTCGTACCGCTCCAAGAGCTCACGCTACAAAACGAAACCGTCTTCGTTTATTTTTACATGATTTCTTTCGCTCGTTTTCGCGTGTTGCCCGGGTTCATTGCCGTTGCGGAAAACGTAAATAACCACGTATATGTATGTACATATATGTGGCGAACTGAAGAGATGTACGAGTATAAATAAAGAGGTAAAAAGGGATACGAAACAGGACGTACAGAAAGGTTTCGCAAATGTAGGGTGTACCATGTGTTGGCGGATCTGCCCCGAGACTGGACGTGGACTCTGCTGAACGCGCGAACCAATAGGGGATCGGCTGAGCTCTGCTGCTTTCCTCCGTTATAGCCGATAGCTCGTTATCCACACGGAGAAAAAAAAAGTGAAAAATTCCCCTTTTTTATGGGTAACGCTGCACCATTGTGATAATCAATCAGAAATTACCGTGAGATAGGTAAGAAATTATCAAAGGGCTGGAAAATTATTCTTCTGAAAAAAGAGAATTATCGGTGAATTTTCAAATTCCCAGCAAAATAAAATAAAAACTACGCAGCAGTATAATAGTAGCTCTACTGCTTATGGTGAACATACATTCTTCTGCACTGGATTTTTTCCCTTTTTACTGGAGAAAATCTTCACCGTCAAGTGCTAATGTTACATTGGGTCTTATAGACCAATCAGGATCAAGTATACCGTTGTCCGTAACCCCATCAAAACGGAATCTTAAACAAGATTGGTCGCTAAGGGATTAAACAAGATACTAAAAAGAAGACGTTGCTAAGAGATGTAAACACGGGGAGAGGAGTATGGGACATTATTTTTCGTGTGAGAAAATTCATTTCGTCGACGAGATCTATCTTGGAAGGGATTTTCGAATCGTTAACGAAAGTGATAGACAAAACTACATCTGTTAACGAATTACTTTCCGTCCACGAAGAACATTTCTCACGCGTCGAGAATATAGCCTCCCTGACCAATTTGAATCCTTATTGATATTCTTTTTATTGAGAAATAAATAAATTTATGATTTGTCGTTTTTAGCAAGAAAAATTTACATTTACATGGGTTAAATTTTACTAGTTTATTCAATAAAAATTACTATTCGATTTTGATGAAAAAATCTCACTCCAAAAGGGGAAAAATTCTACCGTTTGTCAATTCGGTGCACAGTTAGTCAGAAAAATGATACTTTTTCCTCATCTTCTAGGTTAGAAGTTCTCTTTTTTTTTTCTCCGTGCAGTACAGTAAGAACAAACGGGGGAACTCAGTTGATTCACTATTGGTCCGGGCGCTTAGCGAAGTTCACGCCCAATTTCGGAGTAGATCCATGAACACCTAATGCATTATTGTGCTGAATGAAGATGCATGTAAATCGAGAATTACAGAACGTATAGTACGTTTAAATATACAAGTACCTATGTTTCATTTGGTAGCTCATCGTAAGAACGTTATTCTCGGTTGTGCTTAATTTTCATTTCTGTAAATATCGCTTATACAGAAAAATATCCCCATTTTGTATATTCCACTTCTCTTGTATTATTTGAATATCACGGGTGAGTGAAAAGACAGCGATGCGATATTTATTATCGTTTTTTTTTCGGGACGGGTCGAAATGACGGTGGTGCGACCACTTCGTGATACCGACATACCCTCGACGCGCGAGTGCGACAAGAAAAAGAGCGAAATGCTCGCAAGTGTATAACTTTACAACCGAGTCGTAAATCCGCAGTAACGCACCTGCACGATGATGGGCTTTCCAATTAACCGTGCGGCGATTCAATTTCGTTCGATAATAAAGTTGAGCTTGCAAACCGAGGTAAATAAAATCAAGCTGCCAACTCGATTTTAACCGTATCCTACACCCCTCCCTCACCACTCCCACCGACGCGACGGAGCAGTCGCGCGATACGTTACGGATATTGCGAACTCCGAGAATTTTACGATCGGCTTAAAATCGTTACCGCGATTCGATAACTCCGGAAATCCGAGGCGCTCACCAGCGAATCGCGCGCGGCTCTCTCGCGATCCGGAAACGTTCTCCGAGCGAACGTATCGCGTGCTTCGATTTGCATTCGACCGCGACGGCAGAAGCGATATAGAACGGGCGCGGCAGAGAATTTGCTCGGGGTTTCCGACGCCGTGGTTTTACCATCGGTTTCCATATATGTACCTAGCGGTGGCTAATAACACGTGAATTTGACTGAAATCGTTCTGCCGGGAAGGAAAGTACCTTCCTGTAGTCGAGAATTACGAATAAGGATGTATAATATAATATATCGTACGAGTCGAACTCTTTTCGCTCAAAAAACCGTTTGAAATGAGAGGCGTGAGAATCTAAGCTGATCTACTTTTCTTTGTGCGTATACCGTAAAAAATATTAATGTGATTTTTAAATATGTTTAAAGTAATTAATAAATGCAAACATATATTGAATATTAGATTGAACAAATAAGCGTGTGGATATCTGTGTCGTGAAATTTTTTCCTTTAATTCTTCAAATATGCTCGCGTAAAACAATAAAGACGTCCCGGGGATTTATGGTAATGGCGGATTATTTCGACCCTCGGTGGCGTGGGTGTCCCAGAGACCGTAGAATAGAAAACGGGAAGGTTACGGAGATCAACCCCGGACTGTCCTCAGGGATCGTCTCGTGTATATAGTTCATTTCAACCCTTAATTTGGCAAATGTTAATAAAACATTTTTAGTGAGATAATTATGTTTTTTTTTTTATCAAGTGGGGCTTACTAAACACATTTGTGATACAAAATTAAAATTTAAACCGATAGGAATAAATTTATTAATTGTATGTATAGGAGAATACATTTATTCATCGCAAGAAAATAATTTGACAATATATTGTATATTATTGGATAGGTTGCTTAGTTTGAAGTAAAACTACAAAGCTCATTAATCAATTGTTTAATTCACGTGTTAAATACCCAAAACTTACCTGTGGCGTGCACCATTCGCTGCAACTAATGTCCATGTTTGTTCACTAACATGTACTTACCGTGGTTAACGCTAAATGGAGCAACGAGCTATTTGTGGGTATATCTATTAAGCTATTTAAGTAACCTCAACTAGAAAATGTATGAGGTTAAGGATTTTTAGTATGTTTTGAGTTAAAAAAAAACAACGTATCTTATGAGATACACTGTCAAATTAAGGGTTAATCGCAGAAGAGGCGTTTTCCAGATATAGGTATAGCTAAATATTTATCCAATACTCGCGGTTGCTTCTAAAGATGCTCCAGGTGAAAAAGTTAAACAAGAATTACAATGGGGTTGAGACATGAACATTTTGTTTTTCTCATACAGACGAGATCAGAAATGCTGTCCTAAAAGTAGATTGAAATAAAAATAGGAAGGAATCATTAGATACGCGTGGCACTTAGAATTAGACGAGGGATTTAAGTTTTTGAGCAAACATTGGTAGCAGCGATAAAAAAATAATATCATTCAGCCCCTTCAGGTGGTAAGTTTGAGAAACGAGGTCCGGCCTTATGAAGCACCAGTACTAAATTCCGAGTAGATGAAAATTATCTGATATTACTCGTATCGAAGTCGCTTCAAGGATTTTGAGCTACACTGATACCATTGATAACTATTACAAATTCGTAATTACATCCTCTGAGCAGGAGCAACTACCCTTATTGCATAGAAAATGAATGAACGAACGAATGAATGAATGAACTTTAAAAAATCTATCTTTATCATTCGAGCAGGGATGGCCACCCCTGTTGTGAAAAAATGGACAAAAATTCCGAAACTCTTGGAGCCATTTTGATATAAATATTATAATTTTCATCCACTCGGAATTTAACACTGGAGCTCCAGAAGACCGGAGCTCGTTTCTCAGACTTACCACCTGAAGAGCCTGAATGACATTTTTTATCGCTGCTACCGATGCTTGCTCAAAAACTTACACCCCTTATAAGATAGCATTTCTGGTCCAGTCTGTAGAAGAATAGTTTATGTCTATATTGACACTTGTAAAAGAATTTGCTTATAAGTGATTCTTTCTATACTCATTAACAAATCAATAATCACGAATTCGAACGGAATACAAAAAGGAAGTGACACGTATGTGCTCAAAAGTGCCATATATACAAATTTTGTTACCTAAGGATAACAGAAATTTGTATTATTTCTCTGGTGGGCAGGCAAAAGAGTACAAGTCAGAATTATTGATTTTTCAAGGGGTAACATTGATTGGATGGAGGCCACGCATTTCTGACAAACTGTTATGAACATAAATAATAGCGATGACAGAAGTCATAGGCAACTTATACAGTTAGTACCATACAATTCGGAACATACAGTTAGCACTTATATAATTAGAATCATACAATTCTATTTTTACCAAAAATGGACTTATACTCGTTTGCCTGCTCACCAGAAATTTATATTGTCCCATTTTTTATGTAGGTAGAACATACATTAATATATGACCATGTGTGGAAATATATTTCAATCAATAAGAAATTATGGTTTCAAATTGTTTAAATGACTGAGTAAGCACGTTCATCACTTTGAACGGTACAGGCCTAAATTCGTCAAGGAAAGGTGCTTTTCATTGAATTGACACGACTCTACACAAATCGACACAAAACCAAATCACTGGTTCTTTTTGCTGGAGCTCGCCGATCAGTTGGTGGATCCAATAGAAGTGTGTCGACTTTTGTTATAAATGGAAAGCACCCGAAGTAGAGCTACTGCCGCCCTTAGGGAACCCTAAGACTACAGACTTTTGATCGGCCGACAGTTTAGTCGGATCGAGCTGCATCCTCGCACATTACTCAGATTAAACAGTATGATTGCTGGAGGGTGCGCAGACTATGCCAATAATCGGCCGATTGCTTTGCTGTTCGGTACTTTGAAATTCATTTTTATTATGCCATGGTATTACTATTGTTTTTAAAACAATATCTGAACTACATTACATTGAAATGTCATGGTATTACTATTGTTGATTACTTGTTTCGTTTTTTTTTCTACCCATCAGTATCGAAATTTCACTCCTACCGCGATTGGCGGCCACGCGTTTTGGTTTTTTTATGCAGTGCTGGTCGTTTCTCCACTTCCTCGATTAACGTTTCGATCGCATTTTCAGTAATTAACGACATAATATGATATGGCACGTACGAACTGTTGCCTGGTGTATGTGCTAGAGCGAACTGAGTGCGTCGCCGATTGTACAGTCGGCTAAATTGCGCATTCGTATACGACGCTGTACTGATTAAGCAGTCGGCCGATAACACAGGTTTACAAAAAGAAAAGTCCGGACTATTTGACCGGACCATGGTATTCCGAGGTATTTTTGCGTCCTGAATCCGATCCCGAGGTCATCTGAGCCCCATCACGTCAGGAAAACGAGATTTCAAGGTCATTTAGAGGTTAAAATGACCATTTTTTGGAACTGGACCCGGGACAATTTCTCAAGCGACCTGTTGAGTTGGAGGGTAGCTGTTTAGGTCTTGAATACCTTCCAGACGTTGGAATGGAGTCCTAAATCTCGACCGGGACTATCACAGAACCACCCCAGTGGATAAAATGTTGCCATGATCGTTGTATCTCGCGGATTACGATCTCCCTGTCAAGGCATCCAATTCCGGCGATCCGTTCACTGTGACATATTGACAGTGGACCCAGCACTGACCCTAATGGCCTTAGAACCTTGGAGTCATGCTCTGGGTGCTGCTCAGGGCAGTCCCATTTCCTTATTTATTTATTTCGAAATCTCGTTTTTCTGACGTGATGGGGCTCAGATGACCTCGGGATCGGATTCAGGATGAAAAAATACCTCGGAATACCATGGTCCGGTCAAATAGTCCGGACTTTTTTTTTTGTACACCTGTGTAATTGGCAAACTTTTTAGTTGAAAGGGAATCGGACAGCCCATTAAACTTTTTTATCGGCCTATTTCAAATCGTTGGGTGTACGCACTTACATATGTCTTCATGTTAATTAAGCAACCAACTAAACTGTCGGCTGATCAAAAGTCTGTAGTCTGCGGGTGCTCTTAGGGTGATTACGGCGCCACGGCGAGACCAGGTTAGGCTACCGAGGGCATACAACTAGGCACACAACCGTACGACCAAAAGCTGTGACGTATCATGTGTTTGACCAATAATAACGCGTCTATAGCCGCGCTTGAAGTTATAATTTGGCGCTTATAATTACTTTTATTTACATTTTGACGTTTTCAGTAACACAATATAAATTAAAGAAACATTTTGCTACTGAATATTCATGAACGTAGAACACATTTACATGGTTAATTACAACATTTTCTCCAAATGTCCTAACCCCATTTAATTTCGTCAGCCTTTAAAAACCCATCGTGCCGATACATAATTAAAGGTCAAAGCACATCTAGGCGAAGCGAAGCAACGCGAAGCGAAGCGACGCGCCGCGAACCGAAGCTACCTTTTATATTTCCATTGATTCTTACGAGGTAACGCACACTTGAGCGAAGCGAAGCGCCGCGACCTAGGATAAGCACACTTGTGCGACTGGAAGCGCAGCGAAGCAACGCGCCGCGAAGCGAAGCTACCTTTTATATTTCCATTGATTCTTATGAGGTAACGCACGCTTGAGCGAAGCGAAGCGCGGCGAAGCGAAGCGCCGCGAACCGAAGCGCCACGAGACATGTTTATCGTGGACGGAATGTAATTCGTTAACGGATGTAAAGTTTCGTCGATCACTTCCATTAACGATTCGAAAATCCTTTCCAAGATAGATCTCGTCAACGAAATGAATTTTCTCACACGAAATAGTATCTTATATCATAAGGCGGAAATTCGAGATTTTTTTAGACTGTGTTTAATTAGGTCGTAACACGAGGCATGGTTTGGGGAGGAGGCTACCATCTAAACACAGTCTTAAAAATCCGAGGATTTCCGCCGAATGACATATACTATTTTTCCTCACGAATGTCAATTTCTCAAAACAAAACATGTACACGGCTCATTTCACGTTGCGTTCATCAGTTTGAAAAAGGCGAAAATGAATGAAAAAGGCGAAAAAGGCGAAAATGACTGACATTTCACGACGCTTCCCTTCCCTCCCTTCTCTACCCGGGTATCCATATGTATATGGATATTTTCAGGTATAGCTGTTTATACCTGGTAGAGAAGGGGATAGAATTCGCCGCGCTTCGCTTCGCTCAAGTGTGCGTTGCACAGCCGCGCTTCGCGGCGCGTCGCTTCGCCTAGATATGCTTTGACCTTAAATTCGCTCCTTACGAATCGCTCTATACATAACCGACACCCTGGAGCCACCCCAAATTTGCGGAGAGGAAATATATATAGAGAGAACGCGCGGACTATAATTATAAAAAGAGAAACATCCCCGACGCGCGCATCTTCGGCAATGGCTTCTACATACAGTGCGAGTCGACTTTTCTTCTTGTCGCTTAAATAAAGCATCGACTTTAAGAGTTAACCGCCCCGCCACGGGCAATTTCCTCTCGGACGTTGTAAACTCCAGCTCAGGGTCCCGAGCGTCGACGTCGAATAATAATCCCCACTCGCGATCCTCGCGCGCTGGATACTTTTTGCCATTACTCGGGGGCTCGTTTTCTTATCGCGAAATAAATCTGTACACGCGCGCGCGGCGCGCAGTCACGCCGGCTGGTTGTATCTGGTAATCCGGCGATATCCTGATACGAAGATCGGCGTCGATACGGTGACGGGTGAAGAGGGGAGGATTGGGGGAGGGAAGCCATCCCTGGAAAGTTGCCAAACCGATCCCTCTCGACGATGCGTATGACGAGCCGTGATTTATTTACTCGTTTCGCAGAGTACAATCTGGCTCGGTTTACAGGCCTTGAAGGTAGATCGAGCCGAAGAAATTATTCGCTGTTTTATCGGTAGCAATTCACTGTAGAGTACAGCGGGGCTTAAAGGTCCGCGGGTATAAAGGTCCACCATATATATCTAAAAAACTAGTGACGTATCGTTTTTTCTAATTATACGAGCGGACAGAAGAAGTCGCGGGGAGCATAACGAGGCATCGTTGGCAATCCAGCGACGATGATAGCAGGAGATACATGACTGCGTCTCGAAATTTTAACGTAAGTATTTTTTTCATTATTATTCTTTTTAGTTCCGAGCAGTGTTATTTCGTTTACCGTGCCTAAACATCGTTTATTAGTATACGTTATTTATTTATTTTTCACGATTTATTATTAGTTTTAAGCTAGTTTAAACGATATTTTTTTTTATAACCTCTAACAACACTTACACTCGGTTGGGGTAAAAAAGTCCAATATGGATAAAAGGTTCTATATTCTCATAAAGAACAGTGTTGTCTTGTTTAATTGTACTGGTCAATTGAGACTGATTAGTGATAAGAAGATACTTTGTTTTGTAATAAAGACTGTTTAAGAGTACTTACTTTGAAACTTAGAATTAAGAAAAATATTTTCTTTTATAATCAAGAGACACGGCAGTGTCTCGCGGAATGTTCGTTCAAGTAGTTCCGCGCTCAGACACGACAGCGCTGATGTCGCGAGCACCCGTGTCTCTTTACACCACGAATGTCTGCCCCATGCACCCCTCAATTTTTACATCGAATTTTCTCAATAAATATACGGTTATAACCAAAACTATGCTTAGTTACGCCATATAAATCGACTATTCTCTATCGATAGAGACCAGAGTAAATGTTGTAAGATACATATTAACAGAGATTTTTCCTTAGCAACGCGAAGCCACGCCCCTTGCGCCTAAAAGTCGAGAATCCGATTTCTCGGGCGATATATATATGTCAAAATCTCACGAAAATTCCGCCTATCTTCGGTGATATTCGGCCATGGTCGGAAATGTGTATACAGATGCGGCCACACGCATACGCCATCAAATGTATGTGAGAGTGTGTGAGAGAATATATTCCTTGAATGTTTAGTTGTTTTTCAAAATTAATAAAATATTTCCATTCGCGAAACGATTAACCTCGCGTATATTTCGATCCTCGGACGCGCTTGTTAATAAAATGTAAAAATTCAGTGTAATCGGAGTTATGAATCTCAATAGTGGTGAATGTGACAGACGCTCCGTATAGTTTAATAATCATTTGTTTCTTTTCGATAATCGAGATAGTGAACGGATGCAGTGCTGTGTTTCTCTGGTTGCCTGTACATAAAGAGCAGGAAAGGAGACGGCAGTATCAGAAGAATTACCATCAGATAAGTTTAATTGCCATCTGACAGCTTTAACCTCACTTTTGATGGAGGACAATTATCTCTTTGTGATAATTCTATTTTTCGTTTCAGCGTCATGCGAGCACGAGACGAATCGATGGCTTTTCTTCTCTGTCACAGTCAAAGTCGTGGGAGAAAAATAGGAGATGCAATGGAATTGGATCACAACACACAATCAAGTAATTACTTTATCATTATTTTTTCTCTATCGATATATTTCCTCTTTCGTACTATTACAAGTTCCAATTTACACACCGACCTGTCAAACCTGAAGTGTACATATACCTCACTTCTATTTCATCTGTTCTTCGTCTCCGTTGTAACGACAGTCAATAAGGAATCACTGATACCGATTAGGGTTCGAGGGTTATTCCTTATTCTTTCTAGCACAGCACCGATATTTTACTGCACCTGTTTTCTTCTGGGACTTCCTAAAAGAATTATAAAAACCCCATATGATTGTTATTTACAATTTGTTACAGATCGTATGCGAACCCGAGGGGGTTTCTTTCGAACGAAGGATCATCCACTTATTGTTCCAAGAACCAGTTGCATTAGTTCATTTGGCGAGCTGGATCTGCTGTCTCGAGTGCATGGACGTGTGCCACTTTAAATGGATATTTTGTAATTTCCATCGTTACATCAGAAGCGAAGAAGAGATGAAACAGAAGTGAGGTACATGTACATTTCACGTTTGATAGGTTGGTATATAAATTTGAACTTCTGATAGTATAATACGAAAGAGGAAATATATCGATAAAGGAAAAATAATAATAAAGAGTAGTTACTACATTATTGTAATCTAATTCCATTGTATCCCTTACTTTTCTGCCACGACTTTGATCGTTGATAGTGAAGAAAAATCAAATTTATTGATTGATTTATTGATTGATTTATTGATTTATTGATTTAAAATATACCGAACTTACTCAACGTAGAAATTAAGAAACTATATTAATCTGAGTTAACCAATTCTAGTGACAGAATTATTAAAAATGATATATTTCATCTTTCGTATTATACTATCACAAGTTCCAATTTATATACCGACCTGTCAAACGTGAAGTGTACATGTACCTCACTTCTATTTCATCTCTTCTTCGCCTCTAGTGTAACGATAGAAATTACAAAATATCATAACTTTTTTGTAACATTTCTGCAATATTTTACAATAATCGTGAACACTACCGTATGTTAGAAATATATATTTCTCGATAAATTCGAGAATGTTGCGAAACATCATAGAAACGTTTCAGTCTCATTACGTCGAAAGATCTCCTCGATAAGGTACAGCTCGATAAGATTGTACTTGTCAGGGCTGAATTATGTAGGGTTTTTATAATTATTTTAGGAAGTCCCAGAGGAATACAGGTGCAGCAAAATATCGATGCTGCCTAGAAAGAATGAGGAATAACCCTCGAACCCTAATCGATATCAGTGATTCCTCATTGACGTTCGTTACACCAGAGTTGAAGAAAAGATGAAATAGAAGTGAGGGGTACATGTACACTTCACTTTTAACAGGTCGGTATATAAATTTGAACTTGTGTGATAGTATAATACGAAAGATGAAATATATCACTTTTAATAATTCTGTCATTATTATCTATAGAATTAGTTAACTCAGATTAATATAGTTTCTTAATTTCTATGTAGAGTAAGTTGGGTATATTTTAAATAGTGAAATACTGAATATAATTGTGTTATTTATAATTTGTTACAAAAATAAACGTACTGCTATTGAATTCCACCCAGAAGGACTCCAAATCATGTGCGAACCCGAGGGGGTTTCTTTTGAACGAGGGATCGTCCACTTGTTGTTCCAAGAACCAGCTGCATTAGTTTATTCGGTGGATTAGATCTGCTGCCTCGAGTGCATGGACGTGCGTTCATCCTTCAATATCCTCCCTACCATGATCTGCTGATTCTAACCTCTGTTGCCACAGCCCGAATGCTCGTCGAAGGTTATTCCTTATTCTTTCTAGCACAGATCTATATTATGCTGCATCTGTATTCTTCTGGAACTTCCTAAAATAATTATAAAAACCCCATATAATTCAGCTCTGACAAGTACAATCTTATCAAGGAAATCTTTCGATGTAATGATTCCGAAATGTTTCTATGATATTTTGCAACATTCGCGAATTTATCAAGAAATATATATTTCTAACATACGGTAGTATTCACGAATATTGCAAAATATCGCAGGAATGTTACAGAAAAGTTACTTGCAAAAACGTGCTTTGTGGGATGTAAATGATTATACCAGAGGCGAAGAAGAGATGAAATAAAAGTGAGGTACATGTACATTTCACGCTTGACAAGTCGGTATATAAATTGGAACTTGTGATAGTATAATACGAAAGAAGAAATATATAAATAAAGAAAAAATAATAATAAAGTAGTTACTCCATTATTGTAATCCAATTCCATTGCATCCCTTATTTTTCTGCCACGACTTTGATTGTTGATAGTGGATGGATCAGCCAATAAATTTAATTTTTATTCACTATCAACAATTAGTCGCGGCAGAAAAATAAGGGATACAATGGAATTGGATTACAGTAATGTAGTAACTACTTTATTATTATTTTTTCTTTATTGATATATATTTCCTCTTTCGTATTATACTATCCCACAAGTTCGAATTTATATACCGACCTGTCAAACGTGAAGTGTACATGTACCTCACTTTTATTTCATTAAGTATTACTGCAGAACGAGTAGGTAAGAAGATTTTCATGAAGACTCATGATTTTTTGACTTGTCATCTCGTACAGGTGCAACCGAAGAGGATCTAGCTCGTGTCCTGTCCACAAAAAGATGACTCGATGGACATTGGAGAATGTCAGACTTGTCACCGAGCGCCTATATCCCACGGTACATTAATTGCAATACGCGTTTCTCCTTTCAACTATTCCAGCGTTAAATAACTTTTACTTCTTTCAAGCTAATAACCTTTTTTGAACTGTTCGTGGTAGGCGGCAGCGATTGATAATAGCGACTCGTCGTAGACAAGTTCGTCTATTAAAACTAAAAAGCAATTCGGTGTACCGAACTACTACTGCGATAATGTGCCTGAGCTCACGGTCTGTTCTGCGATTAACATTAACGTAATCGTGATTATGCTCAGGTGATGGGTGTTCCAAAAGAGGTAAAGTTGATACTGAACATCGGATGCTCTGTAAGCTGACTTGCTAGTGTATGCTTGCAACTGGAATATCATCGCAGGAATAATTCGTCTACGATTAGTCACAATCATTGATCGCTGCCCCCTACGATGAACAGTTTGTACAAGGTAATTACTTTGAAAGAAGTGAAAGTTATTTAAAGCAGGAATAATTGAAACGAAAAGCGCATATTGCAATAAATGTACCGTGGGTAATAGGCGCTCGGTGACAAGTCTGATATTCTCCGATGTGTCCATCGAGTCATCTTTTTACGGACAGGACACGAGCTAGGTCCTCTTCGGTTGAACCTGTACGAGATGACATGTCAGAGTCTGCAGTAATACTTAATGAGATAAAAGTGAGGTACATGTGTACACTTCACGTTTGACAGGTCGGTATATAAATTCGAACTTGGAATAGTATAATACGAAAGAGGGACTATATCGATAAAGAAAAAATAATAATAAAGTAGTTACTACATTACTGTAATCCAATTCCATTGTATCCCTTATTTTTCTGCCACAACTTTGATAGTTGATAGTGAATAAAATTCAAATTTATTGGCTGATCCATCCACTATCAACAATCAAAGTCGTGGCAGAAAAATAAGGGATACAATAAAATTGGATTACAATAATGGAGTAACTACTTTAAACACTTGGGGAAACTCACCGAAGAAACCCGAATAATTCTTATCACTTGTACACTGGATTTCGAGGTTACATGCATGATTTGACAGCTACCGGGAGATCAGGGGGGCCTTTCTCGAGTCACTCGTATCTTTGCGTGCACGCAACTCAGCGAAGAGGCCAATCAGGTTCAAGTATTCCGTTGTGGCGGGGGTCCTGATTGGTCTATTCGCTAAGAAACGTATACGCATCTTTGCGAGTAGACCAATCAGGACCCCCACCACAACGGAATACTTGATCTGCAACAGTTAATAGATGATTTTTATTCGCATTGGCATGTTTATGATGATATTTGCAATGAATGTTCTACTCGGATTGAAATGAGTCGTAAGGTCAGCATCGAAGCTGTAAATGATGTAGTAATAATTACATTAAATTTATTTATGAGTAAGGGCGAAATTTCAGCGGTGCATGCAAAAGGATTTCTTAAAACTATTCCAACGTCTCGAGTTAATATACGTAACAACATATATACTGTCATAAGTGGTATCTTTACATGTGATGAAACAATTCGTCATGGTCATTGGAAGAGTATACTTAGAGAGAGAGTTGAAGGTAAAACGTCTTCATGGATTTCTGTAGACGACCAAAATATAAGAAAAATCCGATGGCCTGTAAATTCGAAAGCGGTATATGTTTTATTTCTCCAAAATACTAAGGCAAAGTGAAAAATATAAGGGCTCTCTAGTCTATAAATCCCTTTCAAAATATCACGAGAATAAATCAAAAGTAAGTAAGTGGTTATAATTAATTGGCTCGTATCGGTATAAAATGTGAGACTTTAATTTTGTAGTAATAGAAAGCTATTCTTCTACATGTACGTATTCTCCTCATGAATAAATTCCAAAAAGTAATGAAATCCCCCCACAAAAACACATTCAGTGCCAACAAAAATTGATACCTACGTAAAATACTCTCCAAAAAAGATTTGAAATCAATTAAGATCGCCATGTTCAAGATTTATATATAAAAAGTAAAAGGCATCATTTGAAAGGAAAATTATTGTAAATCAAGTTACTAAAAAATTCGACTAAAGAATTTATAAAAAAAATTTAATAAAAACGAACTTACCGCGTTTTTTCCTTCAAAATAAAAAATTCAGACAGAATTATACTCGATGTTTATGCACTTATGATTTTAAATAAATTCATACACTTATATGATACCACCAGTATACCGAATGTCGCACGGGAAACCAATCAGGCGGGGGCCTTTTGAATTTCTCTGAATTTGACTTCGGCAGTGCAATTTATGAATTACTCTAGCACCGTCCAAGCACTACCAATTATTCAGTATAGTGGACAAAAGATGAAAACTTAAACGCGGCAAGTTCTTTTTTATTAAATTTTTTTTATAAATTCTTTAGTCGAATTTTTTAGTAACTTGATTTACAATAATTTTCCTTTCAAATGATGCCTTTTACTTTTTATATATAAATCTTGAACATGGCGATCTTAATTGATTTCAAATCTTTTTTGGAGAGTATTTTACGTAGGTATCAATTTTTGTTGGCACTGAATGAACATGCCGCCTTTTTTTTACAGAGAATCTGTTTTTGTGGGGTAATTATTACAGTACTTATGACTTTTTCCTTGGGAAATAAAAATATAGTTTTGAAATTCATTGGTCGAAATATTGTTATTATTTCATAAAACCTTTTTAAAATTAAAATTAAATACTGAACCTTTTTGCCCCTTGGCTGTTTCTTTTTACCCCTACCATGGGGCTAAAAGAGACAGACGACAAGGTCTAGAAAAATTGTCAAATTACATATTTGTATTATGATAATTCAACCAAAAATTTGTTTAAACATGCTACGATAACTGTTTGTTTGATTACTGTTGTATATTTTGATATAGTAGATTCCGTTTTCACAGTATAATTCTTAATAGTCAAATTGGACCTTTAAGCCCCGCTCTACCCTACAAATATGAAATCCTTCAACTGCTAGAAGAAGGTGAGAATTTGAAGGTCGTAATACTTGAAGGAAAAGGTTCGAATTTTGTTATTTTATTTTGAACATTTAGACAGAAATGATTAGTGCAGTTTCACATGGGACCGATGATCGGTGCTGACGATCGTTCACAACTGATCATCAGTTCTATCCAAATGCTTTCACATGAGTCGTATGGTCAGTCATCAATATGTATCTGGAAAGTGAAGAGCATCGCATCGTTATCGCTTTGTGTATATTTACATATATCAAACATGTGCTTGAAAAATCGCAAAATCGACAACACTGTTATTTCAAATGCAACCGATGATCTGCCTGCATGTGAACAGCTCCGTTTGTTGAATGGCCCTGATCACAAACCGACGATCGGACACGCTACGGACTGACCGATGGCCCGAGCATTTTTAGTCGATCAACCGATGATACGCATTCATGTGAAAACTACGTTTGAAATAATGGACCCTCTCGATCGTCAGCGCTGATAATCGGTCCCATGTGAAACGGGGCTTATTCTTATGTGCTGTATCACACGGGACCGATGATCGGCGCTGGTGATCGGGAGGATCCATTGTTTCAAATGTAGCTTTCACATGAATGCGTATCATCGGTCGACTGATTAAAAACGCTCGGGCCATCCGTTAGCCCGTGGCTTGTCCGATCGTCAGTTTGTGGTGACCGATCGTCAGCGCCGATCATCGGTCCCGTGTGAAACGGCACTATAGAGTAACGTACATATGATGCGCGGAGATGCTTTGTAAACATTCCTGTGTTATTTTTCAAAAATATTCCACAAATGCTATTAACATATTTTGTTACTTCATATTTCATTTGTTTTTTTAAATTGTCATAATACTGATGAAACAATTTTATAATTCGTACGAAGTTTTTCAAACGTTATAACAACGTACACATGTATATAGCATACGTGTATAACTATTGTATTATAACATATATGTTCGAAATGTAATATATATAAATTACTAGCTTTCTTTTTAGAGCAAACTCTCGAAATCACTTTAATTATAGTATCATTTTTTATAATAGAAATAACAACTGAAATAAATTCTCTAAAGGAGTAAATTATTTAAGAATATGATAGTATTTTAATAATATCTTGCTGGAATATTTAACGGTATTCTAGTGCGTCATAAAGATCCTCTCTTATGCCTAGTAATATTTTCTGCAAAGATTAGGATGATTCATTGGACAAAAAGGTCACGAGCGTTTTAAAAGGGGGTAAATCCTTGACTTGTTCCGCGAGGCGTTAAAAGTTTCAAGGGGCTTTTAGAGTCCTTCTACAACTAGAGCCAGTCGACGTCCTTAAAGACGGAGTGGCACAGTGGAGAAAAGAAAATGGGACGACCTATCGGATCCTCCAGCGAACCGTAGGCAATCGAGAGTGTCGTTTCTATGTGTGCCGCGGAAGTATGATTTTCCTATATATCTATACAATGTGAAAAGGATAGCCCTGGTCATTCCGTACAGACGATTAGCTCGTTTGAAAGAGGTTGGAATTTGGTGGATGAAAGGGTCTTATAGTGTGCCATATTGGATAGGTAGCTATTTTGTTCGGAGAGGTATTCGTTTAAAATGTTTACCCATTTATAGTTGGGAACCATCATTGCGGTTAATTTAGTAATTGGGACCTAGCGAGCGAACTACTTTTTGGTGTAAAATTAATCTCTGTAAAAAAAGGCGGCATGTTCATTCAGTGCCAACAAAAATTGATACGTAAAATACTCTCCAAAGAAGATTTGAAATCAATTAAGATCGCCATGTTCAAGATTTATGTATAAAAAGTAAAAGGCATCATTTGAAAGGAAAATTATTGTAACTCGTTACTAAAAAATTCGACTAAAAATTTAGGTATAAACAAATTTTCATAAAAAAGAAATTGCCGCGTTTAAGTTTTCATATTTTGTCCACTATACCGAATAATTTGCAGTGCTAGGACGGTGCTAGAGTGATTCATAAATTGCACTGCCGAAGTCAAATTCAGAGAAATTCAGAAGGCCCCCGCCTGATCGGTTTCTCGTGCGACGTTCGGTATACTGGGTGGTATCATATAAGAGTGTATAAATTTATTTAAAATCTCTCATAAGTGCATAAACATCGAATGTCATTCTCTGTAAATTTTTTATTTTGAAGGAAAAAACGCGGCAAGTTCTTTTTTATGAAAATTTGTTTATACCTAAATTTGTTTAGTCGAATTTTTTAGTAACGAGTTACAATAATTTTCCTTTCAAATGATACCTTTTACTTTTTATACATAAATCTTGAACATGGCGATCTTAATTGATTTCAAATCTTTTTTGGAGAGTATTTTACGTATCAATTTTTGTTGGCACTGAATGAACATGCCGCCTTTTTTTACAGAGAATCTGTTTTTGTGGGGGGATTTAATTACTTTTTGGAATTTATTCATGAGGAGAATACGTACCTACATGTAGGAGAGAATAGCTTTTTATTACCACCAAATTAAAATCTCACATTTTATACCGATACGAGCTAATTAATTATAACCACGTTACTTTTGATTTATTCTCGTGATATTTTGAAAGGGATTTATAAACTAGAGTGCCCTTATATTTTTCACTCTGCTTTAGTATTTTGGAGAAATAAAACATACCGCTTTCGAATTTACAGGCCCTCGGATTTTTCTTATATCTTGGTAGTCTTCAGAAATCCATGTAGACATTTTACCTTTAACTCTAACAATAAGTATACTCTTCCAATAACCGTGACGAATTGTTTCACCACATGTAAAGATACTACTTATGACAGTATATATGTTGTTACATATTAACTCGAGACGTTGGAATAGTTTTAAGAAATCCTTTTGCATGCACCGCTGAAATTTTGCTCTTACTCGTAAATAAATTTCTCAAGTCACTCGCAAAGTTACGTATACGCATCTAAGCGAATAGACCAATCAGGATCAAGTATTCCGTTGTGGAGGGGGTCCTGATTCATCTACTCGCTAAGATGCGTATACGTTCCTTGATACGGAATACTTGATCCTGATTGGTCTATTCGCTAAGATGCGTCCACGCAAAGATACGAGCGAGTTCGAGAAAGGGGCCTCTGATCTGCCGGTAGCTGTCAATGAGGTTGGCTGGTGGTCGAGGAAGTAAACTTCGGCGCCACCGAGCTAAACACCCTTTTTGACCGCCTGATTTGAAATATCGATACCTTGCTTTGAAAACCTCGAAGTGCAATTTTTGACAAAAATTGCACTTACGAAATGTTCAGAGTAAGGTATCGATGGTATCGATATATCAATATGGCAGCCTACTTCATAGTAGGCATTGCAGGAGTAAAGAATGAAAATATAACCTTAATTTATGAATCTATATGTAGTGAAATTGAAATAAAAAATGTAATATAAAATGGTTTTTTCGTGTGCAGTACCGAGTTGTAAAAATAAATCAAGGTTCATGGTTCCTTCTGTAAAAAAATCGAAAGATATTCGTCAAAAGTGGCTCGATTTCTTAAAATATGCACCCCTCATCATAGAAAAGGACTATGCAAAGTTCATTTTACTTCTGATCAATTAATAACTTTTAGCGGTGATGCAGGTAAAAATGAAAATTATTTAGAGCGTGTTCATACAAATTGGCTGACAGTACTGTATTCCCATTCCGAAGTATGGGAATGCAGTACTGTCAGCCAATTTATGAACATTTCTGATTTAATTAAATATGTATATTTATAGTACATATGGGGATTGTATTTGAATTTTATTTTGTAATTCATTTTTACAATTTTTTTACCAGTCACATTAGTCACATTAGTGCAGCATTTTAATAATATATTATAACCGTTTAAATTTGCCCGCGGGTGTTTGGCTCGGTGGCGCAATCTGCTTCAGTTTTGCCCAGCCAACCTCATTTGGGAGATCGAAGTCTCTAACCTCGAAATTGTTAATTTGTAAATAATACTGAATAATGTGTAGAAGTGATAAATAATTATTCGGGTTTCTTCGATGAGTTTCCCCAAGTGTTTAAAAATCGGTGTCCATAACTGTGGCTTCAACTTCCAGCGATTAAGTAAGTAATTACTGCAGAACGAGTAGGTTACAAGATTTTCATGAAGTTTTTGACGGTTTTCTTGCATGTCCCCTTTCATAAGGTGCAAACAAAGAGGATGTAACTTCTGTCCTATCCTGAAGAAAATGAGTCGATCGACATCAGACATTGTCGAACTTATCACCGAGCGCCTTTCACCCACGGTATTTTCATTGCAATATGCGCTTTTCATTTCAACTATTCCTGCTTTAAATAACTTTCACTTCTTTGAAAGTATTTACCTTGTACGAATTGTTGATTGTAGGGCGCAGTAATCAATGATTGTGACTAATCGTAGACAAATTATTCCTGCGATGATGTTCCAGTTGCGAAGCATACACTAGCAAGTCAGTTTACAGCGTCCGATGTTTAGTATCAACTTTACCTCTTTTGGAATACCCATCACCCGAGCATAATCACGATTATGTTAACGTTAATCGCAGAATAGACCGTGAGCTTGGGCACATTATCACAGTAGTAGTTCGGCACACTTGTCTACGACGAGTCGCTATTCTTGATCGCTGCCTCCTACCACGAATAGTTCATAAAAGGTTATTAGCTTGAAAGAAGTAAAAGTTATTTAACGCTGGAATAGTTGAAACGAGAAGCGCGTATTGCAATTAATGTACCGTGGGTAATAGGCGCTCGGTGACAAGTCTGACAATCTCCTATGTCCATCGAGTCATCTTTTTACGGACAGGACACGAGCTAGATCCGCTTCAGTTGTACCTGTACGAGATGACATATCAGAAAATCATGAGTCTTCATGAAAATCTTCTAACCTACTCGTTCTGCAGTAATACTTAATAATATCACTGGAAGTTGAAGCAACAGTTATTGGCAAAAATCGGACACCGGTTTTTAAACACTTGGGGAATATCATCGAAGAAACCCGAATGATTATTTCTTACCACTTCTACATATTAGTAATCATTATTTACAAATTAACAATTTCCATCTCCCGAATTGACAGGTACCGGAAGATCAGACTTTTGACACTTTTCGCTCAGCCCGTAAGACCGCAGCGCACTCTCCCGAAGCCAACTCTTAAAGCACCGAGCCAACCACTTCCAGCCAAATGTCAGGGAACTCCAAAATCAGGAGTTTGCCAGAGGACATTCGGTATATGTTGTTACATACAGAAAAGTTATGATATTTTGTAATTTCCATCGTTACACTAGAGGCGAAGAAGAGATGAAGTAGAAGTGAGGTACACGTACACTTCACGTTTGACAGGTCGGTATATAAATTGGAACTTGTGTGATAGTATAATACAAAAGAGGAAATGTATCGATAAAGAAAAAATAATAATAAAGTAGTTATTCCATTATTGTAATCCAATAACATTGTATTACTTATTTTTCTGCCACGACTTTAATTGCTGATAGTGAAGAAAAATCAAATTTATTGGTTGATCCATCCACTATCAACAATCAAAGTCATGGCAGAAAAATAATGAATACGATGGAATTGGATTACAATAATGGAGTAACTACTTTGTTATTATTTTTTCTCTTTGTCGATATATTTCCTTTTTCGTATTATACTAACCTCTAATATGCCGGAATTAAAAATCTCTAGAACTCTGCGGTACAATGCCACGGTAGGAATATCAAATTCTACCGACATGACATGCTTCGACAAAGTCTGTATCAACTTTAGCATTATATTGGGGGCACTGCACTAATCCTGTGGCACATTTTTCTATCTGGGAAAGCCGTGGTAGAAAAGTAGGAGATACGATAGAATTGGATTACAATAATGAAGTAATTATTTTATTATCTCTTCTTTATCGATATATTCCCCCTTTCGTATTATCAAAAGTTCCAATTATATATTATCGGAACGCTGTACAGCTGTACTACCATAATAATATGCTTTCCCAGATAGAAAAATGTGCCACAGGATTAGTGCAGTGCCCCCAATATACTGCTAAAGTTGATACAGACCTTGTCGAAGCATGTCATGTCGGTAGAACCTGATATTCATACCGTGGCATTGTACCGTAATTCTAGAGAATTCTTTTCTACCTAGGTTGATTTTTTACTGCGAAGAAAAATCAAATTTCCGTCAATCCGTCCCGTTCTCGTATGGCGCTGAAAACAAAAAATAGAATAACCACAAAGATATTTGTTCTGTATAAAGGATGAAAATGAGGTTAAGACAGTCAGTTAGGAAGTAACTTATCTGATGCCACTTCTTCCGAGATACAGATGTCTCCTTTCCTGCTCTTCATGCACCAGCAACCAGAGAAAAATGACACTGCTTCCGTGCACTATTTTGATTATTAAAAAAAAATCCAAACGATTTGATAATAGCTAGCTCTCAGAGGGTCTGCCACATTCACCACTATTGAGATTCACTACTCCGATTACACTGAATTTTTACTTTTTATTAACAAGCGCGTCCGAGGATCGAAAAAATGCGAGGGAAATCGTTTCGCAAATGGAAATAGTTTATTAATTTTGAAAAACAACTGAACATTCAAGGAATATATTCTCTCACACACTCTCACATACATTTTTGATGGCATATGCGTGTGGCCGCATCTGTGTACACATTTCCGACCATGGCCGAATACCGCCGAAGACAGGCGGAATTTTTGTGACATTTTTACATATATATATCGCCCGAGAAATTGGATTCTCGACTTTTGAGGGGCGAGGGGCGTGGCTTCGCGTTGCTAAGGAAAAATCTCTGTTAATATGTAACTTACAACATTTACTCTGGACTCTATGGATAGAGAATAGTCGATTTATATGGCGTAACTAAGCATAGTTTTGGTTATAACCGTATATTTATTGAGAAAATTCGATGTTAAAATTGAGAGGTGAAGGGGGCAGACATTTTTCCTGTAAAGATACACGGGTGCTCTCGCGGCGACAACGCTGGCGGCGTCATTCTGACGACTTGAATGAACATGCCGCGAGACACTACCGTGTCTCTTGATAGAGCTTGGTATTAACTTTGGAAGACGGAGAGAAAGTTAAATTGTACGGAAAACAAAGAAGTAGTTGTGGCAACCATTTTGAGTTTGATAATCACAACTAGTTCATTATAGTTATTGTAACTATTGTTTAGTTGATGGAACAAAACAATAACGGTAACGACTATAATTCACTGGTGCTGATTACTAAATTCTAATAGTTGTGACAAAAATGTTTTTTCAATCACTTTTGTTCTCTCTGTGTAGTATTTAAAATTATTATATATAGAGATAGAAAGATAAAGACTGGCACAAATATAACAGTCGAGAATAAGTACAGCATCTCGCTTTATTTCACTTTCTTCTATTTAACCCTTTATCACCTGGGAGAGAAAAAAGAAGAGACCATTTTTTATGATTCCCATGCATAAAAGTCGTCATTGATGCATCGACCTTTTCGGTAGAATAGAACGGAGCTTGAAATCGGCGTAAATTTGTCGGAACGAAAAATAGGCTGTTATATAAAATTTCAAAAATTAATACATGTGTTTTAAAGGACTATGTTTCCTATTTAAAATGCCTTCATGTTTCTTAATTTCCGCTAATTACCAAAGAAATGGCGACCACTTGAAAAATGTTCTTTCAATATATTAGAATGAACGATTTTACTCTAATCTATTTTTCACTCAAATAATGATACTTTTTTATTATTTAAAGTTCAGCCACAAAATTTTTGTCCTTTTTTCCTTTATCTAAAAAAAGACTGAATACCTAATGTTAATTTTGGTATAAGCGAAGTTATAAACCAACAAAGAAGCACATTGCGAATTTACACCTGTGTGCACGTTTAAGGTCGCAAAGAGTGTGTGCATTCAAAGGTTAATAACCGTATATATTGAGCTATCTAACAACATAAAAGAATAAAGACGTTTTTATTCTTTCTTATTACGAATTAAAGAAAATTAATTTTGAATTTATTTGTTTCCCTTCGAGGCGTGTTTGTCAAATGATGTTTTCGACAAAGAAACGAACGAAGAAATACGACTAAAACTTTGAGCATTTCGTGTTAGTTGCTTTGTTTGGAAAAACATGGAAGTCGGACTACTATGATAGAGCTCCGTACGCTTCCGGTTCGAAAGAAAGTCTCCGATATGTCGCTGTCGGGATAACGGCGAACTAAGACTGTAACTTTGCGTCGCCGGTTTTGTCAAGAAAAATTTGTTTTTATTGTCTTATTTCCTTCTCTACCTCACATCGATTGCACCAAATCTGTCCCGTGTTCGTCACGATCAACTCCTACCACTGACCATACGCTATTTTTAGACAAGTTAAAGTTACTGAAGTAGGACAGCTCCTAAATTGTACCCTGATAACCAGTAATAGTGCTGCATATTTATATATCGTCATTTATAAATAGATATTATTTAGAATTTTAACCAATTTTAAAATTGAACGTATTATTGATAGTTCCATATAATCACACTTTACTGTAAACTGTGAATGGGGTTGGTACATGAACATTTGTTTTTCTTATGCAAAAATAGTTTATATTAGTATGTTTACATTGATACTTCTCTAAGAGGATTTTGCTTAAAGATCGTTATTTCCATAGTTATTAACGAATTAAGAACAGTGAATTTAAACGGAATATGAAATGAAAATGATGTAGGATGTATTCATCAATGCCAAATACAAATATTTTCTTACTTTCAGGTAATGGAAATTTTTATTACTTATGTTAAAAAGTCCCAATTTTTATATAGAACATGGTATAATATATTGATAAATGGCTATGTGTGTAAAGTTCATTTTAATCGACAAAATATCGTGCAGATATAAAGATATGTAGTTTTACATTGTCTACATGACCGAGGGAGCCCGTTCATAATTTTAAATTGTACGGGCCTGAATTTAGCAAATGGATTGAGCGTCTACTGCCTATGTACTTCCGATTACGGTGCTACGACAAGATTAGGTTAGACTACCGAAACCGCTATTGGACGATACAACCATACGACGGAAAGCTATGACGTACCATGTGTTCGAGCAATCGTAATGCGTCTATAGCCTTGTTTGAAATTCAGCACTTCATATTGCATTTTGACATTAAATAACGTTATTGAAAATTGACATAGCAATTTTCTACTGAATATTTATGAACATAGAACGTATTTATATGGTTAATTAAACAATTTTTTTCAAATGTTTTAACCCCATTCGGATATAACTTTTGAGTGACTTATAATTAAGTTTTTATGGTGTAGTAAATAAAAACGTTTTATTTCATATTACTTTTCAGGAAAGATATACTAGTTTGGCTACATTTTACGAGGAATTAGGAGACACGTTGGTCATATCAAGATGAACTATAGAACTATTTAACGTTCCTAATATATTAGACTTCCTTCGGGGATTAAAATCCATAATAAAATCGGTGAAAAAAAGAAACATAGTCGTGATAACTATTTTGGTAAATATTATTCGAGTGTGGTGATCAACATTTATTTTTCAGTTATCACAATTATTTTTTAGTTACCAGAACTAGTGCCTACTACTGAACTCTAATATTTTTTAACAAAACATATAGTGGCCAAAACTATTTTCTTTTGGCTTAGTAAAGTTACGTGTGATCTATGCAAGTATGTACATACCTACACATCATATCATGTCACCTTTCATAACAAAATATCGAGATATACCTATTTCAATTGAAATAGTAGTTGAGGAAAATCATACCTACTCATTCTGAATACATTTATTTATGTATATTTTCGGCAGATGCTATAGGATAAGGTCGGGAGAGATGGCGCAGCGCGCGCGGGTGAGACGATTCAGTCAAATAATTTCTTTGTCTGTGTGGCAACATTGATTCATTGTCAGTTGGCGACACAGATGATTAGTGCACATGTGCAGTAAGTGTGTGTTACCGAACGGCTGTTTTTCTCATCAAAAGGTAAAATAAATAAAACTGTAAATAAGTAAAACTGTAACTATATAATAAATATAACTGTATATTGTATTGGCCCTGATTATTTTTTTGTGTAATAATAATTAGGTATCCAGTAAGTTTTTATTCTGATTTGAATGTATTGGGTTTGGTCATTTCACTTGGAAAACTTTTAAATATCGTTTCTAACCTCAAATTTCGTTCCGTGCTTCATGTACAAGAATTCAGAAAAGTGGCAGAAAAGCGAAATAATGTTTACATGTTATTATTAAGATTCATTATTTCTTAAAGATGTTTTAAGTTTATGTGGTTGGAATAATCACTACTTTGGTATATTTTTCTTTAAATTTAATTTTTTAAGATGATTTTGTATTTTTGTTTTCGTTATTTGGCATTAAAAGTAGTTACACTTCTAATTTTGAAGCCTATTCTTAGAGAACCACTCATCCCCACCAATTTTTTCGACTGCACCATCTCACCCATACTAGGGCGGGTGAGTTGGTTTTTGGTATATTTCCTTTTGACAAATTTTTTACAAAACTCGATAACCCTTTTGGTCGTTCCTTTACAAATTCCTATATTTTATTGTTCGCTCTATCCACATTATCAATTAAGTATTGCTTATTCTACAAATATAGTTTTTATACCACTTTAAAAAAAGGTGCGCCATCTCTCCCGACTTTACCCTAATAAAGGCGTAAGAGAATTTTTATAATGGGCAATTATTCCAACACAAGGGACCTTAACCTTCCAGCACACGCGTGCGGACTGACGCTCCGCAGCGATATATTTATAGCATTTGTAGAGGGGATATACTCGCTACACACACACCCACACACACACACACACACACACACACACACACACACACCGCCCCCGTCGCACAGTGCTTTATCCAGTGGACAAAAATCAGATTTTTACTTACGCGATATAGAAGAACTAATTCGTTGAAATCAAAAAGTAATGCCCCTTAAAGCCACACCTATCCGTTTCTGAACAATTGAATCACCGTTGCCATGCAAATAAATAAAGAAAGACGCGTCAGAGCGCAAACATTCTCGTCTCAACAGAATTACGAACTTCTTTTTAGAAATTATTTTAAATGAGTATGTAATCTACAAGGTAAGGAGATTTTTATTCACTTTATATAAATAAGAAAAGGGTTGACATACCGAAAAAAATATTCGTAAAACTTATATTTCTTATGTTTTTACACATATGATTGCGGAGGCTGTTTCTCAAAAAGTTCCAAAAACCTTCTTTTCAGTTTAGTATTTTATTAAAGCTTGTATATTCCTCTCTTAATACCTATATATCGTTTTATTTGCTCAGGGCTGCTCAAACCACAAACTATAGATATTTTCGTTATGAGGGCGCGAAACGCCCGAATGATGAATTTTATTTTTTGTCACTAAGTGTCAAATACGAGGTTGACGGGGTTCAAGGCGGGGTTTTGGCGGGGGTTTTGCCCCCCCCCCCCTAACACCCCATTACAAACAAACAAAAATCATAAGTATTTTTTAAAGTAAAAAGAAATAAATAAACAAACAAACAAAGAACTTTAGAACAAAATTTTAATGTTTATTATTTTGAATTTTTGCAAATATAACCATATTCGTAATCAGCGACCCAAGAAATCCCCCTATACCAAATTTGGTATGAATCCGTCGATTTTCGAAAATCTCGTCCGCCATATTGGATCCGCCATCTTGAATTTTTAAAATCTGACCAGATTCGTGATCAGCGACCCAAAAAAGCTTCTTAACAATCATTTATTTACTGTTTGATTAACCGTCAAGAGGAATTTCTATTTTTGTCCACTCTCCCATATACCAGGGAGCACTATGCGTCGTCTAGCTGTCGGATTGGATGTCCTTAGAGTTAGTACGAAGCAGTTTTTCAAACAGTGCACTTGTTTCTAGTTTACAGTACTTTGCGGACTCTGAGTCCGCAGCGTGTGTTGGTGCAACATAATTCGTCTAAATATTTGAACCGTAAATTTTAACAAGTAAGTGGTAAAATTAGTAACGTGGGTAATTTAAATTACGTATTTTCTTATTGTAAAGGATGGCTTCTTATGAGGAAGAACAGAAACGTTGGGAAGATGAAAATGACGATACTCTGCTGTGCAATATGCTGACGAATCAGACGGAGACGAAGAAGATGGGTTAGAATTTAGTGACCACGCTAGCGATAGCGAGCAAGATTTTTCGGATCACGAAAGTAATGAGGAATCACATGGTACATACTTTCTCGGAAAAGATGGCACTACCAAATGGAACAAACAATGTTTTACAAAACATGTTAGAACGCGATCAGAAAATATAAAAAAATAGACCTACGAGAATCGTTTGTGTGAAATGTAGTAAATTTATGTGCAGAGAACATCCCCTACATATTTTATTCTGAATGCTATGAAGAAAATGTCAGTCCCCATTACTAATTTTTTTACTACTATTATCATTATTATTAAGCCTAAAGTACATATTATTTACATATTTAACCCGCCATCGCACGCGCTATGAAGGAATCCCTCACCATATTTCTTTTCGGACAACAAAACGGTCAATGCTAAAATTTCAACCTCGAACGTCTAGGAATGCCTTTAGCATCATTTCTGGGAGGGGATAACAAAGTTGCACCGCATTAAAATGTAGTTAGTATGGTGTAGTGCCTAAACAAAGTGACAGTGTACCAGATGTGAACGTTTTCCTCACTGCGCGTGCAGTCACATTTCTGACATTTTAACCCCTTCCTGTATGATTTTTGTAAATCCCATGAAAAAAATATATATGACAGCTTTGCCCCTATTATTCATAACAAAAAATAATTTAAAAAATATTTATGAAGAAATAAACATTTATTTTAAAAAAATTATTTATGCCATATATGGTACACCATACTCAGGAACAATAACTTACGTACATAGATCGTACGCTCTCAGTAGATACGGTATCTGTTTTTAGGACGACAGAGTAGTTGTATTCCTTAATTAAAACTATTTTTATGTATCGGACTCCATTATTAAAAATATTGTATTCCTTAATTATTAAAAGTATTATTATGTGACTCCATTATCAAAAATATAACATTTTTATGCATAATTATAGTACTTGTAAATGTTATTGGTAAAAATAACGTAAGTGAGCACGACGCTCATACGCGTGTAACCGCGTTACAATAAAGGGCGCGTGCGATGGCGAGTTAATATTGGAAATATGTTTAAGTATATTTTGCGTTAAATGTGCGTCTCTTTTTTTATTTCCCGTTACCTTGTGTACACAAGAAAAATATATTGCGGACTGTCAGTCCGCAGCGAGTGTGCGTGTTCCAAAATTGAGCGCGTGTGCTGGAAGGTTAACCCTTGCGCAGTGAACGGTTTTGCCATGTCCGGGAGTGGCCTCGAAAACGACCTCGATCGACCCCGTCCCGAGCTCACGTGTCTGAATTCACGTCGTTCGGAGTGACCTCCGCTACACTGCGTAGAACGGAACGCAGGAGCCCCCGGCGAACCCCTTCCCGCACAAGACACCCGAACGCATCTGACCGATCCCCTCCAATTATGCTCGTCGCTCGCGCGTTGAATACCTTAGGTAAATCGAATCTCACCCTTATCGGTAATCGACGATAAAGGCCTCTTAGAAGGGATCCTCTCCAACGCCTCCGTGGAAGCGGGAGATGACGATCGCAACGCTTTAGCTAGATAAGCGAACGGGCAAACGAGCTGAGAACGAGCAATTCGGATTTAATTAGAACTTGCCTTTCTTCGATACTCCGGCCCATATCCTATAACTACCTGGGTTATTATGTCGTTGTCGTGCATGGGATAGGATCAAACGGTTAACAAATATTGCTCAAATAGAATTAATGTCTTCGCTAGCATGGACATATTTCTAGAGATTGCGAAGATATTTATAGCTGGCATCATATGGCAATCAGAGATATCGCTTTGTACGCTAAATGCTCACCATGTTATTCAATATTACTCATTCTTTTGATAGCTATGTTTAACGTGCTTCTACACAGTTAATATGGGAACTATAGAGTGATCAACATGAAGGAATAAGAGGAAGGAGGGAAAAAAAGTCAACCAATATACCCTTATTCCAAAGAGAGAGGATCAGAATTTTATTCCTTGATTGCTTCTTGTTCCTTATAGGTCCCATACACCGGCGATCAAATTGCACAACAGAGGCTGTTGCGCAAACAAATGTATAGTGTATGGTCTTGTTTGACGTGCTGCGCAAAGAGTTGCAGAAATTCAAAATTGTTTGAAATTAGTTGTTCAACGAGCGGCGTTGTGCAATTATTACGTCGTGTATGGGCTTTCTTGCGACGCCAGAGTTGCTACCTTTGAACGAACAGCGCCTTTAGGCGTATAGTGTATGGATGGCCTTGTTTATACAACGTTAGTTTGCGCAATTTGATCGCCAGTATATGGGGCCTATTACGCTTTTTACTGTTTAAAGCCCATAATATGCGTGTAAGTATAATGGTCACAATTGAGGGGGTTAGAACAAAAGGGGTACAAGTGACTTTTCTCTTATAGATGGACTTAAGTGCAGATTTAGGTACCTTATGTGCCAATTTATTTAGTATAAAAAGATTTCCTGCTTTGAGGTTCATCTATCACATGAGATCACATGCATAGATCTTTAATTTTTTAAATCCAAGTAACCTAAATCTGCACTTAAGTCCATATATAAGAAAAGTCACTTGCACCCCTTTAGTTCTAACTCCTTCAATTTTTCTCCTCCCCGTGTCTTAATTCGAATCCCGTGCCTTTATGCAGCCTGATTTCGAGGATATGGTAGTCATACTACGATATGCTATGTAGCGCTTTATAGACTATACGATTAGACACTACCTGCTCCTCGACGATTGGCTGTAATAACGTGCGATCAGTGCCCAGCAAACATTTCGGGAAAAGGTCCCCAGTGTTTGATCGCCTGAATCAGATATCGGGGATCTCCTTCAGAAAGGTTTATCGGTCACTGCACGTCATCGTAGCTAATCGTACGGCGGTCTCGGGCCAATAGCGCCTAGTCTATAGTCTGCAAAGCGTTACATAGTATTTATGCTATATCGTCCTGCGACAACTATCCTCTACCAATACAGTAGATCATCGCATTTCCCAAATACTGGAGACCGATAGCAGCGCCTCACTCTTCAACGTCGTAAGGGCACCCCCTACCACGGAGTTTAAAGTCCCCTTTTCGGTCCCATTCGCCTATGCGCACGCGTATTTCTAAAAAGGCAGTTGTGTAGTGGGGGTAACACTGCTTCTACATCATTGAATAACGAGAGCTCTTGAAAAATGAGCCAATTTACTGTAAGATAAACGCACCAATGGCCGGACGGTTAAGACCAGTATCCGGACACCCATAAAAATATATCTGTAGCTGAGAGGTAAATAGTCGTAACTCCAATTTTACCAAATATTGAGTTAATATCATTTTCAAACTACACTCTTTCAACTTGCTATTATGGTAAAAAAAATCGTAAGTCCCGTTTTATTGGTTGCCAATATTTTTAGTTTTGAAAAGGTAGTATCTCCATGTATCAGTAGGGTAAGGAAACACTTGTTTTGCTCACTACTGAAAACTTTCTCTTATGGACATACGATTGTTTACCTCTCTGCTACAGATATGTAGCAGATTTGATCGAGTGTTCTTACTAGATGGAATTTGTCATGGGCGTTACTAATTTATTAAAGATTCTTTCTCAGTAATTGAGTCTTTTTACCACTTTCACAATACCGTAATTTCCTATAACTTTGGTCCAATTTGAGTACATTTTTGCTAATATCTGACATTAGAATGGGTCAACCTTCTTGCTATTTCTTTTTTCGGTAGGCTTACATAAACCCAAAGAACTAGTAACCTTATCGGCAAGAAAAGGTAGCCTGAAAAAAAATGGGAATTTTTAAAGTGTGGACCATAGTTGTGCTCAAAGTTGCACAACTATGGTCCAAGTCGATTTCTCGGTAGCGTTCAGCGCTGGATTATACTTGGGACCTGTAACATATGGCTGGGAAGTAAGAATTTATAATTTCGTCATTTATTGCGACCCGGCTTCGCTTTATATTGCTGCAAAAGCGTTTTGACAATGATCCTTTATTTCGATTTAAAAATGACTCTACCCAGCGCTTTCTAGGAAAGTTGTTAACAAATCTAGGTTCATGCTTGCCGCCGCTATCCAAGTACATTTTTATGATGGTAGGTCAAAAGTGGTGAATGGGAATCCAAAAGCACACATTGTCATGCAATGCTATGCGAAAGCCTTTTCTTCATCCTCCGTAAAAACACATTTACGACCTGGCAAAACAATGGAAATTTGTTTCAATGCTTTTAACTTTAGAATTTATGTTATACGTAAATATGTTCAGATATCAGAACATGTCCGGCCACTGGTACTTTTACCTTATTTCTTATAACAGTCATAGGGGTAGGATCGGTTCATTCTACACTACGCGATAGCACCATTGAAAGGAGAGCATTTCTACAAGCTCGGTTTCCCGATGTTACGGAAAATGCTTTCGACGGACCCCCGTAAAATTTTGCTAGCGTCCCGCACAATGATTTCCTCGGGACTCTCACTACGGTAGCGTGACGAATCTCTTTGTAGCGGGAGAAAGGAAGGAAAGAGGAATAGGAAAAGAGATTTGTTTATTTACGTCGTTTGGGTCTCCGAAGGTAACGGAAGGAATGGAGCGTGGAAGACAGAGAAGTAGGAACGCTTGTTTGTGCTGCAGGATCCAGTGATCCTATAAGAAAAGAAAAAAAGGGAAAGGGAAAGGATGAAGTACTGCGACTTTTGTGTCGTTTACGATCGTTCCTGCGTTTGAAGGAACGCTTTGGAAGGGGCTTTCCTCCCGCGAAAACGTTGAACGATCCCTGAGGAAAATGTAATTAATTATTTAACCGGGTTATTTGCCAATTTCGAACCCTGTGCTAAGTTCGAGGTCATTATTCGGATACTTCACACATCAGACAGGTGCGCGCGCTTTTGGGAAGCTTTCGATATGTCGCGCGCGTCACTAATTCGCAGCTCGTTTACTCACAATTAAGCAGTTGGGTTTGGGAGGAATTTCAGAGGGAAATGAGAAACTGCACCAACTCGTTAACTACGTTAAGTATGGATTTTCAATTTTCTTAAGAAATAATCTTCCAAAAAGTAATCTTTACAAACAATATAGAAGCGAAAACTGAAAACTTCGTTAAAAAAAAGCAGCTATGCTTCATTCTGGCAGCCTAAATCTAAAATAACACTACGTAACTTCCAAACCGAGACCTAGGCAAATTTCAAAGTAGCGACACATTTTTAATCGTCTTTTTGATTTTCATATAAAAATTTTGATTATGAAAAGAAAAGAGGTTCATAACAATGTGATTTCTATAGTCATACTCCGGGAGCCAGCAACGGTTTTCGTTACGTCATAGAGAACAGGGCTAGAATTTGTATGATGAGCTCCTTGTAACGTGTGAACAAAGGAATGACTGGTCTGGCAGCGCTCCGAGGGTGGTTTTGGCAACAATATAATTTTCAAAATTAAAAAAAAAAATAGAAGTTACGTCATGTATAACAGGGCTGAAATTTTTATGAGGGCTTCGTTACAATGCATAAAGACGAGATAGTAAAGTCTGGCATTCTTCCGAGGGTGGAAAGTTGGTGACAGAAGGGGTTGAAGTAGCTCCACATAAAGTCGTCTCACTCGCACTCAAGTGCGCGCATAAGACTATCTCACTCGCAGTCAGGGGCACGGTTTTTCTGACCTGGCAGGTTGTTTCCACTAGAATTTCGGTCTGGCATCCATAATTTCACTTTCATGGAGTAAGAGCTACTCCAGACTGCCCCGTTTACAGTAAAATAATCAGTCTGAGTTTTTGACATATTATTCGAAACACCCGCCAAAAGTGAAATTATTAATACCAGACCGAAATTTTGGTATATTAATAATTTCACTTTTGGCAGGTATTTCGAATAATATGTCAAAAACTCAGACTGATTATTTTACTGTAAACGGGGCAGTCTGGAGTAGCTCTTAGGGCCGAAACCACCAACTCTGATTAAATTGTTAATTTCCGATTAGCTTAATTTAATCAAGTTCTTGCGTTCCACCAATTGTTAAACCATGAATAAAGTGAGATAATCGCCGTTGAACTTAATCGGCCATTTTTGGCCGGTTAGGAACTTAATTAGTGATTAATGTGGATCAACATAACCTCAAAGTCGAAGTCTCACTGCTGTGCAATACTATACCGGACATGAATTTATTTTACGACGATATTTTATCATCATCTGATGATGAAAATGGTATCGAAATTAATAGAAGGACACATTTAATTAAGGAACGAATTAATTATTTCCAAACTTTGGATGGCTTGCTCTCCGGTATTATGCAACTGGTTCCTTTTTAAATTCTGTTGGAGATTTCGGCAGCTCACTGAGCTCGGCTTGCAGCGCGTCAGTTGATCACGTCAAGTTTTCCTCCTACTTCATTACAAGTTCCGTTGATGAACCAATCAGAATCACCGTTACAACAAAACCAAAACTTATTGCGAAGAGGGTATATGATTAGATAATCGGGGGTTAAAAATTCATGGTGGAACGAATTGTGCAGTTAATCATGATTAGAACGCCGATTAAATATAATCGTGATTAGGTAATCAAGCATTTAATCAGAGTTGATGGAATCGGCCCTTACTCCATAAGTGAAGTTATCGATGCCAGACCGAAATTCTAGTGGAAACACCCTGCCAGGTCAGAAAAACCTTGCCCCTGACTGCGAGTGAGATAGTCTTATGCGCGCACTTGAGTGCGAGTGAGATAGGTTATGCGCGCACTTGAGTGGGAGTGAGATAGTCTTATGCGCGCACTTGAGTGCGAGTGAGACGACTTTATGTGGAGCTACTTCAACCCCTTCTGTCACCCACTTTCCACCCTCGGAAGAGAGTGCCAGACTTTACTATCTCGTCTTTATGCATTGTAACGAAGCCCTCATAAAAATTTTAGCCCTGTTATACATGACGTAACTTCCATTTTTTTTTTAATTTTGAAAATTATATTGTTGCCAAAACCACCCTCGGAGCGCTGCCAGACCAGTCATTCCTTTGTTCACACGTTACAAGGAGCTCATCATAAAAATTCTAGCCCTGTTCTCTATGACGTAAGAAAAACGTTGCTGGCTCCCGGACTATCATATTATATTACATAAACATATCGTCACCCTAATTATTATCAAACCTCGTAACACTAATTTTAGTCAAAAATGAGATTTTAGTGTCATCTGTAAGAAAAAAAATACTTTACAAGATAGAGAAAACCATCCAACTCCATGTAATATAATATATATTTAGTTTTAATACTATTACCAGAATAGAAACCCTCTTAACGCCCTTACGTCTATGCGCAATAGAAGCGTTTTTTGTGTTTCCTGTAAAATTTGTGATTCTGAAGTTACAAGGTTTGGTAATTAGGGTAACGATATAGCATGTTTATTACCGAATATGATTTTACCTGATACGATTTTTTCCCGAATTTAATTTCAAGCTTTTAATATAAAGATTTCGGAAATATAATTAACAGGGCGGTAACTAAATCTGATGACAAAAATTCTCTCACATTCCCAAATTTTCTTTCACAAAATCATTAGAATTATTATGAATATAGAAAATTGGAAGACGAAATATTTTTGTGTATATTCTTGGTTACTTTGTATGTTTATATCATGAAATTATTAATAAATTACGTCTATAACGACTTATGACTTTATAAAACTTTTCGAATAACGATTACTTAACTAAACACACAAAATCGTCGTAATCAAATTTCAATATCTCAATTCATGAATTTTTCCAGGCGAATATTTAATTCCTCAACGTTTTCCTTATTTCTTTGACGGATTTCAAATTCCTTGATATTTACACGTTTTCCCTCATAGTGGCCAACATGAACTAAGAAATAGACTCATATAAGAATGCAACATACCTATTCCATATTTTCAAATTCCAATTTGCCCAGTCTTTTTACACCGCTATAGGTATACGATACGTTCCCCATCGAACTGAATCACCCCTAGTCCGCCTTTGCCAATGACATGGCAAAGCGTGTCATCGTCACCCTTATTCCCAACAGAAACCCTTCCAGAAACACGTGCGACAAGAACGCCATGACCAAGCAAACGCATCCGATCTCCTCAACTTGCGATGGCAGTGTAGCAGACGTTTAATATAGCATGTCCCGAGACGCTCGTCGCCCTGCATAGCCGCTAGCAATGTAGGAGACTGGTGTAATATGATGGCTCGCACACAGGTTCGGTGATCACTGCGCGACACCTCGATGGAACGTCGTACGACGGGCGCATCATGTACCACGGATACCATGTGTCGTAACGAGAAACGTAGCGCGTGTCTCGTTCCTACACGATGGATACACCGGAAAAGGAGCCTTCGTATTCGGTCAATATATACATATATAAACAGAGAGCACAGCGTCGAACCGGGGGTGAGCTCGACCTCAGAGCCTTAGAAAGTGAAAACCCAGACGGGAGTAGAGGGAGTATCCCCCCCCCCCCCTTCTACGCGACCACAGGACTCTCGAAAGTTATGCCGATGGTTTTTCCAATCGAGATTTCTTACGGTCACCCGGAAACGTGCTTGGGAGCGGCTTACAAAGATTAATGGCTCTCGAGAATGTCGCGAGTCATTAATAACATTTTCCGCGGCACGCTCGTCGCGCGTTCCTCCGTCCCACCCCCTTCAAACCGTACGCGACGGAATCGAAGGGAGTTCCTGTTCTGCTACCCGTGCGTCCGAAACTGACCCCCCTCCTACCCCATCTTGGCCCTCTTAAGGTGGGTTCAGACGCTCATGCAATTTGCGCCAATTGGCTTGTGCAAACAATTTATATAAGTAAATCTTTGTATATGTATAGGTACTGCCTTGCTAAGACAGGAAGTCGTATCTGCAAAAACATCGATTTTTTTGCTTTTTTGGCTATTTGAGCATATCCATCTTCTTTATTACTGTGCCAAGTGTGTGTGTGTAAGACGTATCTGCAGCTCCTATATATCAGCTAGAAACAAAAATCGGATGCCTTTCTACGAGCACGGCATGAAACAATTCAGAAAAACTGTTGTATCTTGTAATGTGTTAAAGTGTAGATATGACTTCCTGTCTTAGCAGGGCAGTATACATATACAAAGATACATATACACGTTGTATACATATATAAAGATTTACTTGTGTAAATTGGTTTGCACAAGCCAATTGGCGCAAATTGCATGAGCGTCTAAACCCAGGCTGGATCACCTTCCGGCAAAGAAAATGAAGAAAATGGAGAAATATTTCTTTCGTTAGAAATGAAGACATCAATTTTTTGGGGGATGGAATTATGTTGCCGTTGAAGCCATGGTGTAATGTGGAAAGTGTAAAGCCCCATGCAAAATAGGTATGTACATCATTTAATACCAATAAAACGTTCCTTGGATGTCTAAGCTATATATATACCTATAGACAAACACCTTTTGAATTTTTCATGCTGTACGGGTTATTTAACCCTTCCTCTTCTACTCTATTAGGAACTTGATACCGTTACATAATATTATAACACCATTAACGTATAGTTAATATATGAAAACGATCCGTGCAAAGCTGCAGGAGTTAGAAATTTTACCCGCGCATCTTCCGTTAATATGTAGTACGCGTGCATGTATGAGTTATCACTTTCAACGTGTTGATGATCATTACCGCGCTGCCATCAAAGAGCTGGAGTGCACGCTGTTATTCAACACTTAGAAATCGCCATCTATTCTAACGAAACCGTTCGTCTATTCTCTTTGTCTTCTTTGGTTCTAGAATTTTAAGCGCAGTGAATTATCTCTATAAATATTTTATTTTAACTTTGTTTCAGAAATATACCAAAGATGTCTATGGAACGTAAAACTCGTCCTATCCAATAATGTATCAACAATAAAAAATTCTCTTTCGATATATCGACGTCTCCTAAATAAAATGACTTAGCTCGGCGTTGCATTAAAAAAGCACGTATCTCAAATATACACCGACAAAAGTAATTTAGTCAATTTAATCAAAATCCTGAAGACCATAACCAAGCTCTTTAGTAAAATATGGATCCTCCATCTGTGTTTGGTTAAACTGATCATTTTCTGGTTAGAATAACTAGATATGCAGTTGGAATTACTAAACATGTAGTTATTATAGAATGACTAAATATTTGGTTCAATGTAGGTACTAGTATTTGGTTTAGAGTAAATAAAGTCGTTTAACCAGATGCGTTTTTTCACTTTAACCAACTTATTTTTCTCAGAGTGACACATCGATAATATGAAACGACCGTGTAAAAAACGAATGTTTTGTTATGAACGTTTCACGTACATAAGTTGCAATAAAACATTTAATGAAATCATCCCTGAAGTAGAATATTTCATTTTCTATCAACGTTTTTTGTATATTCATTTTCAAAAGAAAACTATAAATATGTAGTAGATGACGTTAAATTTGTATTGTATAACGGTATGCTTTTCATATAGATTTCATATTATAAGAAGACCTTTCATAAATGATGGTACAGGTAAACTGATGCACGGGTTTTCATGAGAAATTAGGTCTCCAATCAATATTGTCTTGCGGCTTACAGTTTTTTTCAAAGAAAGGAGTATCCACATAATTACATCCTAGTAATAATAGAAAGCTTTCTTCGTAACGAGTTGATCCTCGAGCGAGATCATCGCAAGTAAAAAAGAGATCGACGCTGGGCCGTGTGCCATTGTTCTCGTGTCCAGATGATTTGAAGTAGGTACACGCGTTACGCGATCCATTATGATGATGGTAAATGTTGAAAGTGTTCTTCGAATGTTCTCGTTAGGAGAACAATAGAGCAGTTCTACGTTGCTCGTAATCATGGTCGACTGGTTGCCGGTGATGCTTTTCATTGTAACGTACGTGTGTGTGTATAGTATTATAGTTACTTCCCGCTTTTACGCTAAATCTGCAGGTTCTGGGTTTTGGATTGCGCGTCTAAAGCGTATTTTTTACGAAGAGTCACACCATTTCCGCCCTAAACTATCCGAAGCAAAGATTATGTACACAAACCTGACTAAAAATTTTCATTACCGTAATTTCATACAAGTATGGTCCTGGACCACAAGTATGGTCCAAATGCGCATTGTTACGAATAAATCTGTATTTCAGTATTGGGTCTACAGCGGTCTGTCCCATCACTTTACTTCAATTCAGTACCCCAAGTTTTCGCTAGATGACACCCAATACTGAAATATAGATTTATTCGTAATATATAATGCGCATTTGGACCATACTTGTGGTCCAGGACCATAGTTGTGTGGAATTACGGTACCTATATTGTTAGCATTAATTAGATCGCGATATATTATGTAATATCGATTGGTCCTGTTTTACAAATTATTTAAGTGTAACTCGAATTACTAGTAGGTACGACATTATTTTATTTAAAAAATGTGTTAAACAAAAATTTAAAATAAAATGGAATGTGACAATCGTACAAAATCTAAAAATGCATGAGTTTTTTATTTCGCAATTCGACAAATTTTTCCTGTTTATAAACCGCGTATATATTCTATATAGGCGAAACAAAATATCTTCGTGTCGGAAGGGAAATATGCGAACGTCAAAACACTTGAGGAATAGTGCAGTCAGTTTGGAGTTCGCACAAGAAGTTGGGCTTCAGGGTATGAAAATTACACCAGTCGATAGCTGGAGGTCCCAATATTAACATACTAAAATGTATCATCTGTCAATTCCCGGGAAAATTTATAATTACTTAAAAACTATCGAAGTTTTGGCCCTAAGCCACTTTAATCATTCATTTCGCCTATATTATTTACTCAATCAAAAAAATGAAGCTACTTTGTGGATTTTTCTATTTCTTTTGCGTTTAGAAAAAAACTGTGACTCTTGATGGGTCAAATCCAACATCAGGATCGTATTTTGCGGCCAAAAATACAGGAGGGTAGTTGAGTCTTACCTATGTGACAGAACATTTTTTTCGAGTGTCTGTGTAGATAATTTAAACGTATTTAAGGATCGCGTGTTAAATAATCACGCGTGTTAATCATTAATGTAATTACATAGCGTCAATTAAGAAGAATAAAGTTGATGGAACAGGAAAAATGTGACCGGCTTAGAAAATGTTGAAGTAAATAATTTACTAGCTGTTACCAAACCATAATTGATTCAAATGAACATTTATTTGTATCAAGTTTTTAGATCTAAAAGGAAAGCAACGCTTATTTTTGAGAAGAGAGATTTATTAACTGTTAATAAATATTTTGTTCTCCTTAATAAAGGCTATATTTATACCAAACAAATCATTTCTTGAATATGAATAAACATTTATTTCAGCATACTTAATCATAACAGACAATATAACACAACAAGATTAAAAGATAGATGAAAGAATTTCCGGTGCAAATCTCACCTCCTCGCACACATTGTTTCTATGCGTTTCTAAAATCGTCACCTTTCTCAAGGATTGCAACAATTTATGTCAATTTCTATATGTAAACTCGCAACTACATACCTTATTCAACTTGATGCGTACTCTATTTCTCGTGCATTATACGTTGACAGCTTCATCGCTGTAGATGAAGTTTCTGTAAAATTCTCGCGTACCATTCAACTACGCTCACCTTCGTACTAGTTCATCCTCGTAGTTTTACGTTGGGTCATCGTACCATCGGTGCTTGTAGCGATGCTGGTGGCAGCGTAGAACTAGCATCTGTTCGCAACGTTGAACCAATAGATGAACTGTCGACGTTCGTATCGATATTGGCGGCGACGCGCAATAAGAGTTGACTCAGACCATTGTGGACAACGTTGTATTTTCGTGCTACCGACACCTGCGTCGATGTATCGTAAGTAACTAAACATGCTATGGGTTTGAATCAACTAAACGAAAAGAACAAAGGAAACTTATATTTGGTTTAATTTGGATGTATAGGCACATATTCAGAATGTACAATTAAATCATTATTAACCCGCCATCACACGCGCCCTTTATTTTAACGCGGTTACACGCGTATGAGCGTCGTGCTCACTTACGTTGTTTTTACCATTAACATTTACAAGTAGGTACTATAATTATGCATAAAAATGCTATATTTTTGATAATGGAGTCACATAAAAATACTTTTAATAGTTAAGGAATACAATATTTTTAATAATGGAGTCCGATATATAAAAATGCTTTTAATAATTAAGGAATACAACTACTGTTCTAACACATAAATCAAAAATTTTAATTAAAATTAAACAATAACTACTCGAATTCTGCACTTTCTTTTTCCAAACAGGATGTACACATTGTTTTTGTGTGTTCCTTGCAAATTGGCATTTCACAATTTGGCTTGCAGCATTTTGTCTCGGTTTTCCTGTTTTTGTTTTAGGACAGTAGGCACATTTATTGGATTGTCGAGACATTTCCACTGATTCTGGCTCATCTTGTATTCCCAGCTGATCTTACACTTACTCAGATTGTAAAAAAAGGCACGAAAGTTTAACCCCTTCCTGCATCTTATGCAGGAAGCATATATGGCACATACACTGATACCTACCTGATGTGTCTGTGTATCTGTTATAAATCGTTGTAAATCTTCTCGACTGCAATATATATATATAAAGTTATATGTATTAGTAACCAATTAGGACTTAGTCCCGATATCTAATTATATCCAATATCTTATCTGCAAAAATAAAAATGAAGTTTGATGTTACATCTCACGAGATAAAATAGCGAAATTTTAGTTAGGTAGGTACTACAAAAATACATATACACACATGTTAGAGTGTAAGTATTTAATCTATAGGAGGTTGCATTGAAAGCCGCTGTTCTCCTGTGGATGACTCTTAAATACTTATGTCATGCACAGCGACTAATACTTCTTGTATCACTTCAAATTATGGACATTTCTCATTAAGATTCAGTCATTAAACTGCCATGTTTGGTTAATATACAAAGTCTACGTCTATAACCAAAGAAAATGGAACGCGAAAAGATGTTTTTTCGATGTGTGCTTCTACACTACTACGATTTTAAAAAAGTGCTGCTGCAGCTCATCAACTACTTGTGCAAACTTATGCTGAATTTGCTCCATCAGAAACAGTATGTAGAGACTCATTTCGTCACATCAAATGTGAAAACTGATGTTCACGATAAAGAACGGCCAGGTCAAACAAAGAAGTTCGAAGATGAACAACTGCAAGCTCTATTGGAAGAAAACCCTACTCAAATGCTCAAAGAATTGGCTTAACAGCTTGAAGTCGATAAACCTATAATTTCACGACGTTTTCATGCCATGGGAAAGATTCAAAAAGAAGGAACGTGGCTGCCACATAAATTGACCGAAAATGCCATTAATAACCGCCTGAACATCTCGATTACTTTGCTTGCAAAGCATAAAAATAAAATGTTTTTTATGGCGTATAGTAACTGGCGATGAGAAATAAATCTATTTCGACAACCCGAAATGCAAAAAATCATGGGTTGATCCTGACCAACCATCAACGTAGGCACCATAATGAAACATCCACGATCACAAAACAATGCTTTCAATTTGGTGGATATGGAAGGTGTTGTTTATTATGAGCTGTTGAAACCGAATGAAATAATTTCTACCGAATGTTATCGACAACAATTGGAGCGTTTGAATGATAATTTTATGCAAAGAAGACCATCAATTGCATGAAATCGTCGAAAAGTGATTCTTCTTCACAACACGCTTGGCCTCATGTTGCTTGAGCCGTAAAAGAAACATTGATGGAGCTTGAATGGGAAGTTCTTTCGCACACAGTGTATTCTCCAGACTTGACCCCGAGTGATTATCATTTATTTAGATCGATGTAACACGACTTGGAAGATACATACTTCCATAATTACCAAGAAGTGAAAAATTTGGTTGCTGAGTGGATTAGCTCAAAAAGTAGCCAATTCTTTCGTCGTGGAATTCAACTTCTGCCAGAAAAGTAAGAAAAAGTTATAGCTTCCGAAGGCAAATACTTCGATTGAGGTATTCACACATCTTATTACGACATAATGTTTTAAAAAGAAAAAAACAGCGGCTTTCAATGCAACCCCCAATACAAACGTTTGCCAATCCCTGAACTACAGAGAGCAACGCATTTCATTTGAAATGTCGATACAGTCGAGACACGAACGAGTGAGTCACGAACCTTTGCTTTTCTCCTCGCCTTGATAACGAGTCGAATCCCCGTGAGAAGCGTAACGACGAAGTAGGTAGATAAGAGAAATTCTACTTCGACGAGGATGGTCGAAAAGAAGAGGTGGGAAGCTCGTTCCCCGTAACGTATCGCTCCTTTTACTTTTTCTAAATTCCGAATCCACTGTAAGCCGAGATATCGCCGGTTATTTAGGGACGGAGCTTTGAATGTAACTGTGAAAGAATCTTCAAACCAGAAACTTATCTTATTACGAGTATAAGAACGTCAGAACTCGCGCTATCTACCGCAGTCAGTGTGATTTTTAACCGAAATTATTACGCAATATAAGATTAATTTAAAAAGACGAAAAATCGGATGCTTTAATCCAGGGAAATTTTTTAACCGAGTTATTCTGAAATACATACATATCGGGAAACTTCCTATCTTTGAAAAAAAAGCGTTCGTTGATGTGATATTTGACGGTATGTATATTACAAAGTTCTAATCACTTTTTCCCACTTTTTCATACATTTGTATTTTTTCTTTCTCCTGTAAAAAGACGATGCGATCGAAAATCGGTCTACTCTTTCGTCTCACCTTGAAAACATTTTTAGTAAATGATATATCTTTAAGAAACTTCTCGCTGAAACTTTTTCATATGTAGGTAGTGTCTACCGAAAATGTCGAAACTTTACAGATGCGAAGCGAAATTATATTTCTCCGAGATTTTCGTTTAGACTTTACCACTGTTTCTTTTTTTTCCTTTTTTCTCTAAGATATACTTTCACCCCAACTGTGGGATTTTCACATCTGAATCCGACGTAGCGTTATGGTCTGTATGCGAACAAGGTGAAGTGGAAAGAGGCAACCTCGATACACGCAGCTGTTCGTAGTCACGGAAACACACGGCACTTGGCGCCGGTCACGTATCGCAGTGCCACTCAACCCCGACGCGAAATTATACAATATCCGACATGAATCTTTAATCACATTTTTTTGCTCCCATCGCTGGAGAGAGTTCTCCGTTGCGGCTACCGGCTTGCTTTGTGATCCAAAAATTTGGTATTAAGCTTCGAGTTGAAAGGGAGAACCAATGGCCTCCTTTCATTTCAGGTTTTTATATGCTGCTCATTCGGTTTATCGTGTAATTATTGATTTTGGGGCAATCATTGAGTCGGAGAATATCTATATATTTCCTTTCTTTTTATAGAAAAAAAAAATTAATAATATAATATTTCTTTGTTATTTATTTGCGACGCATTATGTGCTGTGATGTTCATCTTTTACGTATTTTAGAGATAAGTTAGGTTCATATTCAGGCTGTACAAATTGGTACAGGAATGTCCTTGGGGCGTATTCAATTTTATACTAGGGAAGTTGTTGTTAAATTTTCGAAATGATACATTATTAGAAATTTCTGTTGCATTAATGCGATTGAAACTTTTATTCAAAGTGTTTATGCGATAAAATATTTTGATAATTTTGTTACTAAAGCACAAGTCAAATGGAAATCTATGGTAACACCGCAATAAATATCGTAAAGTCACCATTTTTTTGAGTTTCAAAATTCAATCTCCAAATCTAATGCATTCTTATAATCCTTAAAAATAATGTTTCAACCTTTATAATTTTTAAAAATATTTTATAGAACGTTAGAGTTATTTGTGCAATATCGTAAGAATAATAAATTTATTATAGTTTTAAACTTTATATCATAGGTATATAATATTGCAAAAACAATATTTCTAAATTATCTAGGGTAAAGTCGGTAAATACGCTCCGGGGGGAAATACGCCCCAGTACATGGAAACTACATTATGCGTCGGTATATGTCGCTGAGGCGGTAGTCATCAGTCGAATGTCTGTGTCTTACCAGAGAACTCGCGCACTTATTAAGATTTCAGCTAGCGTTGTGGAAATAAAATTTGTTTTGTGAATAAAATTTGGTGTCTTTGAGTACTACAAATTTGCTCGTAAGTTTATAGATACCGAATTATTGAGTTGTGATTGTGTATTTTGTAAGTTTCAAGTACGGCGTCAGAAAGTACGTTTATTAAAGTAAAAACTGAAACATGCAGATTGTTAGCACCTGTAGCGTGTGGAGATTTAAACGGTGGGGCGTATTTCCCCCCGGTTTTGGAAATACGCCCCACCTAGAGCCAGCCAATCATAAAAGATGTACAGGGAATGCAGAAAAAGGCCAGAAGAGTCAAAATTCGGAGTCGTCATCAAATTCTGAGATGTGTCTACCTTTGGAATCGTCGGACGAACTCTCTGACGAGGCGGAAGATATTTGCGTCAAATGTCGAGACCACTATTACACCACGAAGTCCAAAGTGGACTGGATTCAATGCACAGCATGTCGTGGATGGCTACATGAAACGTGCACCTCCCATGGCACAGTTTGTGATGTTTGTGCCAAAAATTTTTCTGCAGAAGGCGATTAAGTATATGGGGCGTATTTCCCCCTGGGGTGGGTAATACGCCCCATTTGACGTGAATGGTTTTTTATTTTTTGTAGAAGCTATTTGATAATTTTTGTCGTATTTTTATTTTTTTTAAGAAGTTTAATGTCCTGCCAAATTTTTGTTGTTTTTTAAAATAAAGTTTGTTTCAAATTCCTCGAGTTATGATTTTTTTTTGAAATGTGGGGCGTATTTACCAACTTTACCCTAATAAATATTTGTGTATATTTTAGCGTGTAACTGTGGTATAAAAACAAATTGCTGTCTATGATAATTCATTTTAGTTATTATGGAATATTATAATAGAGGGTTTTTTTTGCGTCTGATATTGACATAGGAATCGTGCGAGTGAGAACGCGCATTAATACTGGTGAACCCATAAAAGTTTATCTGTCACACACTCCAGTGCGAAGTTACAAGTTGAGAAGGACGGAGAATGTCCTATACGTTCACCAGGATTAATCGATGTTCTCACTCGCGCTCGCATGATTCCAATATCAATGTCAGACGCAAAGGCCCCGTATACATATATGTACTATATCTTTGATAAAGTAGATTGACTTTATAGAATATTTTTCTTTCGTTTCTCTCTTTTCAATCGACATACTTATTAAGACAATCTGTTTGCTTTCGTCGGAATCAACGCACTTCCACCCAGCGTCTTTCATTCGCGCCTACATATGTGGAGCTCAGTTTCAAAACGCAATTTCTCCAAAATCGGCCTTTTAAGATAATTAGCAATTTGTTATTTTTTTACTGATAGATTTCTGGGAATACAAATTTCTGTGTTATTAAGTATTACTAGGTCAAAAAATTTGAACTACAATTGGATTTGTTCATATGATTTTTATTTAAAACATAAAAGGCTATTGTTAGTAAAATAAAGTGCATTTTGCACAAAAACATTGAAAATAATTCAGTTTGAGCAGAACTATTTGAAATATCCTATACTTTTATGCCACAATCATCTTCACTGCATTCACAAAGATCATCAGACAAAATTAGCTGTTCAACTATCCATGGCATACATTATATTATTGAAATTTTACTTTCAATACATCTATATGGGAAAAAATTCGTGTTGAACTTAACCCTTGATTTGTTAAGCGGTTTGTATTAGGGAAAATGATCAATTTTAACTAGTTGAGATGCTAATATGATGGGATTCAACATCATTCGCATGGCGCCATCAATCGCACATTTTTCGAAATTTTGGAGAAATTGCGTTTTGAAACTGAGCTCCACATATTATGATTTCTGTTGACATTACCAAAATTTGATCACCCTTATACCCAACAGCATGGTATGCAAAACCTTCCAGTGGAACTCGACGAGGGTCGCTTACAACTGTACTTAACCTGTTTTGCCCTTGCAGTAACTCGTGATATCATATTCTAAACAAACCCTTTTGAATCCACGGCTTTCATACATGATAACACAGTCGTAGAAAGCGTAAATATTAATATTATTGCCATGTAGAAGCTTCAAGCATTCGCGTGATTTACAATATAAATGAATAAGGAAGGAAAACTGAAAAAAATAATTAGTTTTACTTAATTTTGAATTAATTTCATTTAATTTCGCTTACGTGGTAAGTGCATGCAGGTACACTTGTCACACAGACGGAACCATAATTAACACAAAGTAAGCTTATTGGTCTCCCCGTAAGATTACCTGTTGCCGAACAGACGCCTCGGTACCTCGATTAGGTTAACCCCATCTGCGTCGCTCCAGACTACCGATAATGGATGGCCAGTGGAACCAGATTATATCGAAACATTAAGCAGCAATTTGTACATATATCGTCATCGATCGGCACCTATATCGCGGGAGGGGCGTTAGATACGAGGATCCCCCCCCCCCCCCCCAACCGAGTCCGTCTCAGTCCTTTTAACCTAGTTGCCCTCTTTATTGCTTCCCGGAGAACCGAACAAGCAAGGGTTACACGGGTGGCGGACGATTTCCTATGTTTGTACCATCATCGCACGATATACCTTTCCACCTATTTACCAACCTACGTGTACCGAAAGGGATAATGCGCTCCCACTTTCCCGGTCTCGTGTTTGCCTCGGGTTACAGGTTCTCCTGGGGACAAAGGAGGCGGGGGACTCGACCCGGTTTGGAAAATTATTTCCTCGCCGTCGACGACTCGTCTTCCCTCCGCGTCTCAGCCCGCGAAATTTTACTCTCATCCTTTTTTGCGCGGATGTATAGGTAATCGATGACTCTCCTAACGCAAATTGACGACGATTGATCGACTCCTCGCTCTACGTGGAAGTTGATCTGCAGCTGTACGTATAGGGATATAGATGTCCGCTCCTTAGAATGTGAACGAAAGATGTTCGGTACCCCTACTTTCGGAATGTTTCTCGACGGAGACAAATATCACGCGGCAAGGAAGGTGGGATAGGATTCTCTTTTTTTTCCGAATAAACCTTTTTTTTGAATTTTTATTTCATCAAATATCGTAAGGTCTGTTAAGATTGTTGGAGTTGGTAACATGTTACAAATTTCGCGACACACTCTCATTCATTTCTTGGTTACTTTTACGCAGTAAAATACAGGGTGTCCCATTTATTTCTATAGTACAGGAGATATCTCTGTCTTTCTTTCGGGATGCGATTGTACTGTCAGAGGGCTACGGCATAAACATCGATTCATTTTAGTATCGCTCGAGACCTCGAAGTGAAAGACTTTGTTATAAAATGAGTGCCAGGTACGCGAAGCGTTTAGAGGCAGTTTTCCTTTGCAAACACCCAAAAGGACCTAAATTATCGTTTTAAGCGGCTGCGAAAGCAATTAAAAAGTCAACAAGTTTCGTTGCACAGTGAGTGGCGCAGCTTAAAGTGTATAGAAACGTCGATGACTACGATGAACGGGGCTTGAAGCGAGCAACCACAGAAAAGCAGGAACAAACGATAGTTAATCTATTCAAGAAGACTCCCACTCTGCGATTGCGTCAGGCCCGCGCTCAACTGGCTAAGAGGGAAATAGATGTGAGTACCAGCACAATTCAACGGCGTTTACAAGAAAAGCAAAGGTGAAATATCGTCCCACGACTTTGAAACCGCTGCTCTCTCAAAAGCACATCGAAAAACGCAAAGCCTGGGCCGAGGAAAACTAAGATCGTGATTGGACCAAAGTTTTTTTTCCGATAAAGCAACTTTTTGGGCCTGAGTTCTCTGGAAACGTGCTTGGTCCACCAGCAATACACGTTTCATTCAGCGTACCGTCAAACATCCGGCGAAGATCAATGTTTAGGGGTGCTCCTCTCGGCGCGGTTTTGGCTGTTTAGAATTGTTCACCGAGAATTTGGACGCTAAGAAAATGATCAAAATTTGTCAGCGTGGACTCTTAAAGTCGGTGCACACAATGTTCACAAGCGAAAATGAAAATTGGGTGCTTCAAGAAGATAATGATCCGAAACATCAAAGTCGCTTGTGCAAGGCTTGGAAAGAGGAACATGGAATCGTAACAATGGACTGGCCTTCACAATCTCCAGATGCCAACCCAATCGAAAATGTGTGGGGAATAATGAAAAGCCAACTCGCTGGAAAGCCAGTGTACGATTTGATAAAATTGGCACGCAGTGTTCAAAGAATTTGGCGTTCGCTGTCCATCGACTACGCGGAAAAACTAGTCGAAAGTATGCCCAGAAGGTGTGAGGCCATACTCGTAAATGATGACGATTACACGACTTACTAAATAATTGCGCCGTGTAAAATGTGATGTATAATCATGTAAAAAAAGTTGCAATAAAATATCTTTCGTACTTTAAAAAAAATCGCTTACACTTTCTTCTGACACAGACTGAATCAAATATAAAATCCTCAAACGAGGACATTTCACACCGGAAAAATGCCACAAAGAACACAGAACAGAGACTTTTCTCTACCTCTAGAATTATTCTCCTTTCATTCCAGTACACGATATCGTCGAATCCCTCAATCGTTTCTGGAGGAAATTGATACTCCTACGATTTCATTTTTAGTACTCGTCGCGATATCGAAATACTCTCGACTGGTGGCATATGTGTACACGTAATTCTCTGCAATTGATATCGTTGGAGGCTTTTACTTCTACATTTACGTAACAATGACTGTGAAGAATTTAGTTTCACTTTATATAGAAATGTTATCTGCTGCAAACAGTGACGTCAAAGAGCGCATCACTCCAGTGAGCCCCGGTAAAATCCGAAAAACAAGATTAATTTGTTCGGTCGTACTTTGTAATTATTATTTTATAATATCATATTTTCGAATAAGTTACTTTCAAAATATATGCACAAGTAAAAATAAACATTAAAATATAAATGTAAGTGGCTTTTCCTGATAATAGTCATGTCTTTTGTGTTGAGCATTCAGACGCTTCGCAAACATTGTAGTCTAGCTTCGTCGGACAGGACGACGTTCCAGTATATATAAGTGACTTTCTTAAAAAAGGTTATCCTTTTATGGATCAGGTATGTGAATTCATGCGAAACAGTGGTGACCAATCACAGCGTAGTGTTCTCGGCTCGTTGGTCAGTATTTCCAGTTGATTGAGACTTCGTCAACGCTGAGGTTGTCTTTCTTATACGAGCCAAGTGTGCTCGTGCAAATGTACGTGCAAGTGGGGACAAAATACGTAACTATATATAGGCCCCAGCTGGTTATGTCTTAAGTTTTCACTTCAGCTCCAAATAGCTTCTTATATGAATATGTATTGGAAATTTTATTCAGATATAGCGTATTAAATTTACTGAAGATTTGATTTAAATTTGCTTTAAATTCAATTAAAAATTACTACAATTTATATATTTTTGAGAGTAAAAATATAAATTGCTCATAATGACTTATATTACTCTTCAGGGTCTAAATTTATCAAGGGCCACTTCCGTTTATTTCCATAACTTGTCACTATACGAAAAAATCTTTTGGATATGAAAGTTATTTAATATCGAGAGAGACGTATAATAACATGTAAGTAGTTTTTGATAACATGCGTTGTGTACGAGATATGAAGGTCACTTTAATTTTTTTAACAGTGGAAAGTGGAACGTTTTCGTTCTTATAAAGGTTGTAGAGATCGTCGAAATGAAAAAAATGATATAAGGTGAAAGACCTATTCGTTGGATCATTTGTGAAACATTGCCGCTCAAAGTACAAGAGTAAGTGAGAGTAAGGGAGAGTTAAATCCGGGGATCTTAGGCTGGGCCTACCTTATACCTTTTTTGTCAATCTCGACGAGCTCTACAACTTTTATAAGAACAAAAATGTCGAGTTCCATCAAAAAAAAAATAAAGGTTACCTTCGTACCTCGTAAGGAATACGTGTTTTCAAATATCACTTACACTTGTATGTATTATACGTTCCTCTTGACGTAAAATAATTTTAATTTGAAAGATTTTTTCATAAATTGACAAATAACTGAAATAAATGTATGTAGCCCTTAATGGATTTAGACCCTGCATACAATCTGTAATCTTATGATATTTTTGTATACCAAATATATAGGGTGTTTCACCTAACTTGACCACCTCAAATATCACGGCAATCTTTGATGATATGAAAAAGTGCTCAGAGGAAAAATTGTTCGATACAAAGGTGCAAATACTGCTATTAGAAAATAATTATTTTCTAATAAATTTTTTTCAAAACATTAAGGTCATCGGTATTATTTTAAATAGGTCGACATATTTTCATTACCACAGTCTTATAGCTTATAAGAGGACAAATTTAGCAACTGTTAATATGATGACCTTCACTTGACCTTGAACGAGAAGAATCACGAAATGCGTGCCATGAATTCCAATACTTATTCGAGGACCGATCCTTACTTTCTCCTTCCTGACGGAACGAGATACCTCGGAGGTTTGTTTATAAGCATCAGAAACAATAGCATTTCACACAATCCCAATGACATTGAAATTCATTCATTTATCGTCTTCGAACAAGTATTGGAATTTATGGCACGCATTTCGTGATTCTTCTCGTTCAAGGTCAAGTGAAGGTCATCATATTAACAGTTGCTGAATTTGTCCTCTTATAAGCTACAAGACTGTGGTAATGAAAATATGTCGACCCATTTAAAATAATATCGATGACCTTGATATTTTGAAAAAATCTTATTAGAAAATAATTCTTTTCTAATAACAGTATTTGCCCCTTTGTATCGAACAATTTTTCCTCTGAACACTTTTTCATATCATCAACGACTGCCGTGATATTTGAGGTGGTCAAGTTAGGTGAAACACCCTGTATAGTATGTAAATCTGAAATCACAATATAGACATTATCAAGATTTTCACGACAAAAATTACTCTTCAGTAACCTAACTAGGGCCTATATAGTCCGGTATTCAAGAGATAATTTTGTGAGAGCTTCCATGGTAATACCTAACTCAGGCCTAGCCCGAAATCCAAGACATTTTTACGAAGGCTCTTTACAGTACCTAATATGTGTCTATATATAGAGCGTAATTAGGCTAAAAATACACAGCTCTTCTACACGTACTACATTTATATAGACTCAAGATAAAAATAGGTGACATGCCTAGAGACAGAGAGAAGACATCTATCGAAATATTTAACTTGGCTCTAGATAGGGCTCATGAAACATTTTCTACCTACGGATTATAATAAAATTACTCGGAAAATAATATTTCCCCATAAGTTTTCCCTTCGAATATAAACTCGAACAGCAAACTCGTACATTTCTATTAAAAGGAAGCTACGCTTCGCTGCTTTATTCAGAACTTCGCAGCTTACAGGACTTCTGGACCTTTCATAATACTCGCGTTCTGGGGCTTTTAATCAGAGAAATTGCATTTACGAATAATTACGAACGCCATCGCAGAGAGTCGACCGATATGAATATTCTCGGAGTTTAATTTCATGCGAACTGTGTTTGAAAGAATTAACTATTTCATCGGATATTAAATTGTTAATTCATCAAAAAGGACCTTACATCAACAATCCGGGAAACGCTCCCCATAAACTTCGATAGTTCTTTTTCAACACTATTTCTACCTTGAAATGACAAAACAAATAGATATGATAATACGAAATACAAAAGAACGTGAACTTCTTGACAACAACAACCGGCATTTGCAAATTAATTTAAGCATTCCTGAAAATCTTCTATTTCTAAAAAGTTTCGAGAACTTCTGATGTGTCCTGTACGCACAGATAAGACACACCCATATACGAACAGCTCGGCGCTTTTTGAATCCCGCAACCAGTCCCGAAAGTTTCAGAGGAGCTTCGGACTTTTCAGGGGATGTCGAAACTGTCAAAGAAACTATATCGTTGAGTTCGAAAAATAATGTTCATAATGCCGGTCGGTCGTTGGAGAAATCCCCGGGAGACACGCGTCGCGACGTTTCGACGTGTTTGCGTGGAAAAGCGAAGTTCAGACTCCCACGTTTGTCGTGATTGCGAGTTTCGGAATTTCTGTACTTCTGAAGTAATTAATTGCTGTTTTGGATTTCGCAACTTGGCGTCTTTCTCTGGTGGAATGAATTCCAGTTTATCTTCGAATCAAGAAGGAAGTGTCGGATTTTGGGTTTTTGGTAAGATTGTATTGTAGCATTTACAATTTGTCTCTTATAGCGACAACTCAATAAGAACAGATTGGTTTACAGGTGGTAAAATATTTGTGTGTATAAACATATGTATGAGATATTTGTCATCCCAAAAAATGTCGAACTAGTATACGAGTATATGTATTTTTTATTACCACTATCCATACTAATATTATATATCTACTTAAATGCGAAAGTGAGTTCGGCTGTATGTTTATTACCTCTTCACGACTAAGCTACTGAATCGATTTTGATAAAATTTAGCAGAGAGGTAATTTGAAACGCAGAGATAAGCAGAGGGCATATGACGTCATCATAAATTCAATATGACGAATGCTCTGAAATGATGTCCAATAAAACACAGAAGACGACATTAACGGAGCGCGGTTGGGAGGGAGGAGGGTTGCACATCCCCCATTGATATTCAACATTGATATCCGTCGATAAAAAAAATATAATAATCAAGAGCCTCGATAGAGGCTTGCGCCAAGGTCTAAAAGCGAAGCGCCCGTCGAGGCTTACAGAGGCTTATCTTACTCCGCGTATAGTTCGTAGCTGTAATCAGGTCTTTATTTCTCAGTAACTAAGAAATTCCGAATTACCAAATTACTTTCGCGTATACTTTTCGGCTCGCGCTTTCAATCGAGCTTACATTCAATCAAATCAACTAATAAGTTCGAGAGATATGCTTCTTCGAAATTAAGCGTTTCTAATTTTTAAAAAATAATTTTTTTCGTCGCCTTCGTCACATGAGACGTACTCAATGCTGATTTCAGAAATTCCTTCTGGGTCACGACGATAATAGATAGAGCGAACACTACATTCATAAGAGAATGTGAAATCTCTTCATCCTCCCGTGTATGAGTGTAGCGATATCTAAAGACGCGGAGAACTAGAAGGATAACGAAACGGCGCGAGTCGATAAGTTATTTAAACAATAAACTTATCGAAATATCTCAGAAACGGTAAGAGATACGGCGAAATGGAGAAAATTTCGGGGTTCGTCCAGGGGTTTCAACTTTTAGCCGTGACAGCATTACAACACATAGCGAGTCGATAAATTGTTTAACAGTTTGTTTAGACGATAAACTTTAGTAAATATCTCGGAAACGGTAAGAGATACGACGAAACAGAAAAGATTTTCAGGAATCGAGGGGAGGTCTAACTTTTAGCAGTGATCATATTACCAAAGAGAGTTAAACAATAAATTCTTTAAATAATAAACTTGGAAAAATATCTCGAAATGATAAGAGATACGACGAAATGGAGAAAATATTGGGGTTTTGAAGGGGATCGAACTTTACATCATATTAATTTTACCGTAGAAAGCGAATCGATAATTTGTTTAAACAATTAACTTATGTAAATATCTTGGAAACAATGAGAAATATGAGCAAGCTGAGAAAACTTTGAGATAATACGTAAGGAGTCGAATTTTAAGCTGCGATTTTATTATAGAACAGTACCTACGAGTCAACAATTTGTTTAAATAATAAATTAATGCAAATATCTCGGAAATGGGGATAGATACGGCAAAACGGAGAAAATTATTAGTTTTATAAAGGGGATCGAACGTTTAATCACGATAGCATTACCGAAAAGTGCGATTCGATAATTTTTTAAACAATACAATTTTGAAAATATCTCGAAAGCGGTGGGAAATACGGCGAAACAAAGAATATTTCAGAAATTACGGGAAATTACGGGAAATGCGACGAAATGGAGAAAATTTTAAGACTATGCGTAGACTCAAAGGGTCGAATATTCTTTAACGGTAACGGTATTATTGAAGAACGCGAGTTAATAATTTATTTAAACAATTAGTTGGTACAATCTTCTCGGAAATGATGATAAATAGGTCAAAATAGGTGAAAATATGACAATGCAAAAGTATATTGAATTGTCAGAAGATATGAAAATGGAAAAGTCGATCCATAAGTTATAAACGATTTTTAAAAAACTAGTGATATCCCCGAAAATACATCAAAAATATAAACAAAATACGCCAAAGACTATGCGGGGCCACTTAGAAAAATAACCCACTAATAATCGTATCGACAAAAAGCTCAGCAACGATTGCACCCCGTGTTTCCCCCTCACCCCCTTAAAAAAATTCACTTAAAAAGTATTGATATCCGAATGCAGTGCCAAGAACCTATACCAAGTATATTTTTCGAGGTGGGTGATATAAGAGGCGCATAAGTGAGAGTGGGAACTGATTAATCCTTCGCACACATCTCCTGTCACCCAACTTGCAAATCACTTTTTACATTTTTTATGTACTTTGGGAGTTCAAATTCTACGCAGATGGAGTTGCAGGTAACAGTTAATTTTCCTATAAAATAAAGTTTCACGTGTATTCACGTAGAGACTATCTTAAAGTGTATCAAGTACATTATAACTTATTCAAGGGTAGTCGACACAATATTATTGCGAAGCTGTCACTCGTTTTAATAAACTAAAAATCTAGCTGTCGGTCAGAACAGGTTCAACGATAGAAATAATTGATGTTTCGTAAATCTGACAGTAATATTTCTTTGAAAAACTAAAAGATCTAATAGACAAGTTTCATTTTTAAGAGGAAATGGTAAATACTTCGTTTTGAAGAAAGATCGAAACACTCTCTCTCTCTCTCTCTCTCTTTAATTTATCGTACTATTGACGATACAGTAAAACGAAATCGAAGTACGATAAAAGAAATAAACACGAAGATTTTAAAAGGAAAAAAATATTTGTCTGGAAATGCTGCATTTCAATAAAAAAAACCATATGTCATATCCGAATGCTATAGTACAGGTTACGTTCTGAGTCAACCTAACTTTGATAAAATATACGTTTCAATTCAAACCATCAATACCGTTCCTTAGCCAACTTTGAAAAATAATGGACATGTTACGTTTAGGAGAGAAAAGCTTATATCACATATGCATTATATTTATGAGGTAGGCTTTTAATCTCAGTCAGACACATAGTTGCTGATTAAAGTGAATGAATTCCAATATCCTACGTATTTTCATTCAAGACGAATAAATATCCCCACGCAGATTTACATTTAATGGCATATCATTTCTCTGTGCGTGCAAGAACGGATAAACGTCACTGAAAACACGAGCTTCGAAACCCGCTTCAGATTCACCAGAAATCCTTTCCAACTTAGGTGCACATTAAAGGGAAACGAGGTGACCCGGTCGTCCCATTGTACTCGGGCACCGTGCCAAAAGTCGAGGGTGCGAACAGATCGTCGGCGCTCGTTTCCAATGGAGGTCAGAGTGCGAGTCCTCGAGAAGAGCCTCGCGCGCACATCGCACGCTGCGAGAATTAGCGGCGCCCAAGAATGGATCGAACTATACACGGCGCATGTATTATACATACTACTGCCGTAGTTCGCAGTTCGCAGTTCAGTTTCCGAATTGGAACCTTCGAACATGCGCACGGGAGAGTTCCCTTCGTATAGAGACACAGGGCTCCGGTATTTCCGAGAATTTGCAGCAGATGTTTCGCAAGGTTCACCGAAGAGGGAAAGAGGACCCAGATTGGTCCAGGAGTTTGTAAAGCGTCCGGCAGTTTCTAAACGGTGCTTGGTTAATCTTCGAAGCGTGGCGCCTATAGAAACCGTCGTCCGACGCACGGCTGGTTCTATTCAGCTGGCAATGTTGCTCGGGGTTCGTCAAGTAGATTTTGATGAAGATCCTCATCGATGGACGGGCCATAGTTGTAGCGAGGCTTAGGTACTGAGCTTGCATATACGCGAATGAGGGTGTGGAGCGTCATCTGTTCATCGAGTATCGCGGTGTACGAATTTTAGGCGAATTATGGAGAACTTTGTGTGTGTATAGGGTAAGTCCGGGATAGTTGGACCACTTTTTTTTGAGGTACCGTAGTATCTTTTTCCATAAATGTATGCTTTCGTAAATATTAAAATCCCATTAAAAGAACAATTCTATACAAGTATTTATTAGAAAGTTGCATGAAAACAAATAATAAATATGATACTGTGGCTTAACTAACTTTTAATAGCCGGGTTAGTTAGACCACTTCATTAAAGTGAAACCGACAGAGGGTTAACATAGAATTAAAGTAACAAAACTTCGTTTTATCACACAAAGAAAATGTTAAGAAATAGGGGATGCCATATTCAACAGCTGCTCGATTTACACCCAATGTACCTGAAATTACCGCTTCCATTGTATTTTTTAGTGCGTCTGCCATCCAAGTAGCCCTGCTAACTGTACCCTTTCGTTTCTAAATTGTTGGCATGATATTTGCTTGAAAAATATATAAATCTAAGTTAAAGATAGGTAAATCAATCGTGATTCAACTAACCCGATATTTCGGGATAGGTCGACCATACCACTACGCTAAGAAATGCTAACAAAGTCAAACATATTAATATAAATGAAATTCTCACTTTTAAATTACTAAATGTGCGTTCCAAATTTAACGGTCAAAAAATCGGTATGAGACGAAAATATTGTTCTCAGTATATCTGTAGAGTTGCCACTGTGACTTCGCAGATCCAACTAAACGTCATGACGGCATTTCTACCAAATATGGATGCTTCGTATTGAATCTATAGGTACTATATACTGTAGGTACTATAGGTCCAACTAACCCGCTGGTCTAACTATCCCGGACTTACCCTACTCGAGTTCAATATAGTTAAAGTTTCGGCGAATGTTTCGGAGACGAACAAATATCAGCGGGAGATGCTTACATCCAGATGTAATAAATTATAACGAGGCTAAATAAGCGGAACCTATAAGATGTTTGAACTTGCTTCGACCTTATATGTATAATCTTCATAGGGGAAAGTTGCCTATATCATACCACCACTGATATCACCGATCAACAGGAATTTTGTGTCTGGGTTCTGCATAGCTGATTTTTGTTTCTTGCACATAAGAAAATACAGTCAACTCTCGTTAAAAGGCCGGAGAGGCGCATTCTGAGAAATGGCCTTCCCCCACTCCTTGCGTCACTCCCCTCAAACGATTGCTTACTTTCGTTTCGCTCGATAATAGTCCGCTACGAATTTTCGTATTTGGCGTTCGCGGCAAGCCTGGAATCGCTGAGGTGCCACCAAATGTAAATCCAATTCAATATTCGCGCATCAGGTGAGAGATTAGAGGTTAGAAAATTTACCGGTCACCGTTATTGCACCATTTATGTAATTTTTGATTGCTGTGAAAAAATGTCTAATACAAAAATATTACCGTCAATGCGAGCTACTTTGGCTCTGGGGTCTCTCTTTGACTCAAACTAAGAAATAAAATAAAACGTTCTAAAACCATCTTGAGGAAGCAGATTTTTGAAGACTTTCCGTTCAGGACGCGTGGGGCGTACGACCCACACTTTTACGATTAAATAAACTCGTCCTGGTCTGTAGAAAGCAATGCCGACCTGCACCTCTCCTCAAATGTCGTTGAACAATTTGACGATAACAATACTTATGGTACAGCGAGTGAGGATAACAATTTAAATTATATCAGTGAATCATTCAGCATACTTTACGGAGATTCTGAAAATGAAATCCTCTCCATGATCCATCGTAATTACACTGTAAGACTTTTAATATTAAACATCACGTATTATAACCCAATAATTACAATATTGTCAATAAAGAAGTTTTCAGCGATGAGACAAATGCTTCTATATTACCTATAAAATAGTTTTCGAATAAATGCGTGGACGAAACCGTGTCGCCAAAAATCTCGGCGACTTCGAACCGGATGCGCGAAGGACGGATGGTTGTTGAAGGAGGAGGAGGAGGACGAGGATGGCGACAACGAGGACAAGGACGAAGACGACGACGGCGACGACAAGGATGACGAGGACGATGACGACGACGACGACGACGTATTGAACGGAGAAGACACCAACGACGTGATGCTACTGCAAAAGCATGGGGGAGCGCCGCGACAGCGGCGCAGGGGCGATAGCCCCCGTTTCAAAAAAATTCAGATATCGCCGAACTAAAAGCACGGGTGAAGTTACCGACTGAGCGAGCGAGCGAGAAATTCGTCTGGCTGAAAATCTAGGATACGACCTGTAGTCATACTTTTTCGGATCAACTTTCCCCCAGATTATTATAATTTTTTTACGCGGGTGAGTATAGATACATGAGAATATCAGTAGTGGTACGATATAGGCAACTTTCCTCTATATATGTACATGACTATTATTTTATTCACGTCGAATATAAATTGAAATTTATAGAAAGTTTTAGGAGTTAATGTGTTTCGATGTAAGAATTATTAGCATTTTCAAAGTTAAAATTAACGTCAGTAAAGAAAACTTAATTTCATTCTCTCCCTCCAGTCCTTTACTGAAATACACCCACGCAACACATTGACGTCTAGGAGACGTCTCTAAGACATCCCGCTAGACCAACATGGACGTCCAAAAAAAGGACCAGAAGATATCCCAAAAACGTCCAGTGTATGTTTTATGGACATGCTATGTTACAACCCCAAAGAGATCTTCAACCTTCCTAATTGTGCAGCAACCGGACAGGCAGCTTCTAGAAAATCTTCGTCCTAGTTATTATTTTCTCTGTCTCGTTGATTTACATGACTGTCGCAGCGCTCCGATATTTAGTTCGCTCGTTTTTCTTTGACCTCATCGCGTTGCTTGCAGATATTTGCTTCGGGAGAACTAGCGCTTTACTTTACTCTTTGCTACAGCGCCATTCGACCGGGACTCAAGTTACTTAACTCAATTTAACATTTATTAAGTACTACTGCGGAGGAGGGAGGCATTGTCGCTAGAAAAATCGAAAAGTTCTCACGTAAAGATGTAACGCGAGCGGCACTCAGGATGAATTGGCTCTCGAGTCGACACCGTGTTTTTGTTCGTACAACACTACTTCGTTAATTAATTTTCGCGCGTGCAAAGTGTCCCGAAACGTGTGACTTACAATTAGTATCTCGGACTAAGGAGTTGCGTATCGACTTGTTTTTGCAGTTTCTCAGAGGGAATTATTTCGTGGAAATATCCCATATTTATATATAAGGGGGCAGTCTCCTGAAACGAGGTCTTTTTTTCAGAATTTTTTTTTCATGGTAAATATTTTCTTAGAGAATTGAAATTTGTTCGCACATGTTATTAGAGGTCTTAGACTGATAGAAAACATTTTTTTTTGCTTCTTCGATGATTTTCTTTCTTGGTAAAGTCGCTTAAACATACTCCTTTTTATATCTGGCTGACATGATATCTCGACTTTGGAATGTCTGAAAGCAGAAATTCAAGTCGATTCTTGAATTATAGAGTTCCCGCTATAGCCGGAACTAGGATTTTATACTTTCGATAAAAACAAAACAAATGGCGGACTTTTGAAATTGTTGACCCCATATTTGAAACTTAAATTGCTTATAATTTGATTAAATATTAATAAATAATTGTATGGCTAGTTCCGGCTATAGGCACTCTTGTGTAGAATAAGCCCTTAAAATTTGAGCCTGATCGGTTTCGTAGTTTTTCTTTAATCATGTCAACAAGGTCTAAAAACGTTGTTTCGAGAAAAACGCGTTTGAAGCTTCTGTATAGAATAAATCATTGTACCTTGGAAAAAAGCCTATTATCTTCAATCAGCGATGCCTGCACCATACATTATTCCTTCAGCTTCTTCCAAGGCTTCATTTTCTTCCGATCTAGCATTCCTGAGAGCTGTTCTGTTTTCTTTGGAACTTTCAGTAAGTACTGCGACGATTAGCCCGTGTAATGCGCGCAGCGTCTTGTCGTTTCGCGAGATCCGCTGCTTCTTTGTCAATTTTTGAGCATGTTCTCGAACCTTCCAGAGCAAATCACAGTTTTTGTCATATTTCTACATATATTGACTACAAGAATATGACGGTTTTGAAAAATCGAATTTTTAAAAAAATTTCAGGAGACTATAGACGACGAACGTATAACACGCCTTTCTTACGTATAGCCGAGGGAGGACAGTTTTATTGAAATAAAAATTATGTTTTATCGGAGATATTCCAAATTTTATATTCACAAAGAAGCTTTCCATGGAGACTGCACAAAGCGTTGTCAAAAATGAATTTCTAAATGTTTTAAAATACGGATATTTTTTAACTATTTACATAGTAATTGTTATAGTAAGTATTATCGTGAGTACCTAAATGAAAATTAGGAGATTATTAGATTTCAAATACTTTTTGCTATTAAAAATAAATCCTGCTACAACAATTTTTATCACGTTTAATTCATTACCTTTCTATTTTTACTTTTCGTTAGATATATTATATCTAACGTATATGTACCTACACAAAGAAAAGAGACATGGAACATTTTACTAGAATGAACGGTAATGGAATTACTTACGTCGCCGCTCCTAAGATTAAAGTCCAATTACATTCGCCCGCATTACTTTGACGCATTTTTTCCATCCATGACTCGAAAAATAACTTCGCGTCTTCGCACTGTCGCGATCCTCGAAACTCGACTACAGCTTCCGATCAATTCGTACTTCCAAAGTAGTTCCGAGGGGCAACAAATGGTCCGTCGAGTTCGAGAACCTTGAACTGCTAACCTAATCCTAATCCTAATCTAGCCTAACTTAACCTAACGATGTAGATTCTCGCGAGGGACGTTTGCCACCGAGAATCACTTCTGGGCCGTCAATTACCAGCACGCTCCCTCGACTTTCTATTTCGAACTTTTCTGACTTTACCCCGAGACAACAAAAAGAACGACCTCGTAATGCGAGTGGAGCAAAATATAGGTCGATTCCTTCGAGCTTTCCTGCGGGCTGCGAGTTATACTCGAATCCACTTCCAGGACTTTCTGTGTCCTTCTGTAACTATATATAGGACGTCGTGGAGCGTTGGCATAAAAGGATATTTCATCGCGATGAAATTGGTAGGCAAATTTATTAAAATAAGCAACTCGGTAAGTAGTCGTATCGAGAATTAGATTCTAGAAGATAACAAAAGTGTGCAATCACCAAAAAGTTAACTTCTGTTTTTTTCAATTCTATGTAAATGTCGAAACAATGTATATTACTTTCTAGTGAAATGTTTGGGATAATTAATTTCACTGTTCTACGTATACCAGAGTATAAAAATTTCGAAAAACTCGATTAATTATATGTTTTTCCGGGTGATCATTAATATCATCGTAAAGAATTTCGATTTCAATCCAATGAGTACACCATTGTATATGTAAGCTATAAACAATATTAAATTTCATATGTATTAACATTACTATAAAATAACAGTGCTATTATATCGCAATTATACTTATACGTGGGGAAGTGGGAAATTGTACTAGCGGGAAATTGCACATTAGGTATGTATTCGTTACATGTAACGATGCATCCAACAAGATTTTATCCTAAAAATTCTTTTAAAATGTTTAGGTTTTTTTCAAACCGGTGACCCAGTGAAGTAGGTTAGGATGAATATAGTTGAGCATAGGGTTGAGTTGGTCAACGCTTATTAACTTGTAATTAAAACAGATATCGGAATACGCTCACGCATAGAGATAGACATTATAATATCCATTTTTTCATCCCATTCAGTTGTGGTTCATTCCGCCAGTCAGACGGACGGTGGTTTTTGCGAGTTTGACCACGTTAAGTTGAAAATAAAACTTCGTTTAATTTTTGGTCCTCATATGAAATTAGAACCCCTACTATGTACCTTGCCATAAATATTTTTAGTTTACTTGGTTCTTCTATTCTTTAGGCTCTGAGCATAAATTTAGCTTGTTCTTATATTACCCCTAGAACGGTACACATGGGTCGTAGGTACTCAGAGGGTTTTTTTATTTTTCCGGCTTTCTTCGACGTTGCTCTTCTTCTACAGCTCGTAGCTTGTTAACTAATAAATAATTGCTCCTTCTGCTTATTCCTACGTATAGCTTACAGTCTGGCGTTTCGATTTCACATAGTTTGAAAGCAAAAATAAAATTGCCGACAACAGCTATAGCCCTTTCCGTCGGCTGGGTACCTATGACCCATGTATACCGTTATAAGGGTCAAAATACGAGGGTAGTCCCAGAAGTACCCGACCTGACGTATAGATGGCGGTAGTTGTTTGAAAAAAATTACTATATTAGAAAATACCCACCTTATAAATCTTACGTTTCAAGTTTGAAGACGCTACGTTGTTTAGTATTTGTTTGGCAGCCATCAAAGATAAAGAAAGTATTGTTTCATCAAGACAATGCACCGGTTCACACATTCGTTATCGCAATGGCCAAAATCAATGAGCTCAAGTTTGAATTGCTTCCTCATGCACCCTATTCGCCAGATTTAGCCCTCTCGGAATATTTTCTTTTCCCAAACTTGAAAAAATGGCTCGGTAGTAAAAGATTTGCCAACAATGAAAAGGTGAAGTCAGCAGTTGATGGCTATTTTGAGGAGCTCGATGATTCTCACTATAAACAGGGTATCGCAGCTATTGAACATCGTTGGGAAAAGTGTATCGAGCTGAAAGGAGACTATGTAGAGAAACAAAGATATTTTTTTCCAAATTTTTTGGATTTTCTTTGTTAGGTCAGGTACTTCTGGGACTACCCTCGTACATGTGTACTATTCTAGGGTTAAAGAGGTTATGTAAGTTTGTTTACAAAATACCACATATGGGGCTAATTGTGACACGTTAACTTATTAATATTACAATATTGGTTGTTCAATTAATTATTTCATTAAGAGCTAAAAGTTTCTAAATGTGCCATATTAATAATATTGATTTTTATTATCTCTTTAAAAAATGTTAGTTTTATTCCACTTTTTAGTTTTCTCTTTAAGAATTTTCTGATTTCATATTAATTTTTCTATAAAGACTATGCTGTCATGGATACTAATATATGTTAATTGTCATATGCAATAAAATTAATGAATCAAATAAATTTATTTCTTATTTTAACTTCCTTGGATAATTTCTAACTCTGTAATCAACTTAGCCCTCTGACGTGCCTAGCGTTCCTACCCCGCTAGTACGGTATGTTGAATAACTCAGACTACGTTAGTTTGAGACAGGTTTTCATAATTATAGATTTATAAATTCAAAATTATTATCCAATATTATAAAGCCAGATATTCAACGATCCTTTTGACCTACTTATTAATACTATAGCATAAATAAGTTTTTTAAATAAGCAATAAAATAAAAAGTGGGACAATTATCCCCATCCTACCCTATATATTTAGGTTTATTAATCGATAACATAGTGAAGACAAGCTCATATGTTTTTCATGATTACACTCATCGACCAACAATACCTCAATATTTGGTTCAGCCTACAAACTGAATCCAACGCTCGGATCACATTGCCGGATATTTTCGTCAAAAGACAAATAACTGATGTTTCGGGGCTTCAATTAGCTACTTACATTCACTTACAGTGAAACCAAACCGATACCTCGATACTCCATTTCACCACCGTTTAACATAAAAATAGTCCGTTATAGACGTAGTAAACAGGATAGGTACCTATCTGGAATTTCAGAACTCAGCTATTATAATAGTTACTTATGCAAGAGGGACTGGAACCCTTCGACGAAACATTAATAACAAGCTTTTACACTTAATAGCATGCAAAAAGAAGACGATTGTGAAGTTTTCCAACAAACAACCCAAGCAACGCGCTGGAACCCTCCGAAGAACCAACAAAGAAACCACCCTTTTTCTTCCCTATGTATACGTGGCATTACAGACAAAATTGAGAGGAGCCTACGAAAGCAGAAGATAGGTGTGAACAATCTTTGAACCATTCAGAAAGCTCTCTAAATTCCAGTGTTCCTCCAGAGTATACACAGAAGCCTGTGCTCATGTGAAGTGGTATACATATTATGTATTATATATATCGCCAATGCGTTGGCCAGCGCGCTGGCCAATATGAACAACAAAGTTATCAAGGCACTGCAACACTTTGAAGTCGCAAAATTGACAAATAAATAATATATTTGTCACTTTAATTGTTGACAAACCCTTAATCCTTATCGTACAAATATAAATAATTTTGTTACTGAATTCTTTTAACAGACCTATAAAGTAGTCCTATACTTTTTGCGGAGTTTACATAGATCGCATACATCTTTAACATATCAGTGTTACATAAATGGAGTATAAAAATTTTGCGTTCTAAAACACTGACTTAATCCTGCTACTACTGAAAATAGAATTATGTAGGGTCTCTCAGAAGTGTTAAAATCAGTGCCATTTTAATATGGACATGAACGCTTCTTTTAAATCGAACATACTGCTAGTGCGATGAAAATTAGCAGTGTCTTCAATGTCAAAATGAATATACAAATTTCGCCTCGGGTGCGACAGCTATTCACATACTAGGCCAATGCAGCCAACGTGTGGACGCGACACCAACGTCCGCCAGCTCCAAGGCCAACGCCTTTGATGTGTCTTCAAAAACCGACACCACGACGGATCGGTCGCCAACGCTTGGCCCATCTCCGCCAACGCTGGCGCCATACCGCCAATATCACCAATAGCCCCCTCTACACGTTGGCCAATGCACATTGGCCAGCGTGCTTGCCAATGCATTGGCCAACGTGAAGAGGGGCCTTTAGGAAGGCTGAAAGAAGTGAGCTCTAGGAGAAAAAAGACACGAAAGGAACACGATCTCGAAATAATTCATCATTTAGTAATAGAGCGACACAAATTAGAGAACGGTCACGAGCTGTTCATCGATAAGATCGAAACTTCGGTCAATATTCGAGGTCTTTTACTAAGAAAAAATAACAGCGGAAACATTCTAAATGCCCAAACAATCTAAACAAGGGTAGAGGAGCTCTAATATATCACAATATGGCGCACTGCCCTCAAAGTCTGTCCCCGATCAGCTGGAAACGCTGTTCAGTGGACCGAAAACGTTACACTGTGATTGGTCATCACCGTTCCACACGAATACACACAGTTAGTACATAAAAGAATGAGCTTAAGAATGACGCTTTAATAGCGGAACGTCGACCATCCTGTCAAAGTAAATATAACGATTGTAAAACGTTGAAACGTTAGTTAATAAGTACAGTCGTTACCATCGTTGAAAAGTTAGAAGTATACCTACTAGGTACTAGGCAAAATCCGGGGCACGTTGTAATATAAAGTTGGCTCCTCGTTCCCATTACTTCCCATAAAAACGAGGTACCAAGTGTTGGCCCAAAATACTACGTTTCTGACGTTTGATCGTTGCCAGAGGAAGGTGACCCTTCGTTGCCATGAAGAATAATGGGAACGAGGGGCCAACTTCTCATTGCAACATGCTCCAGTCTCCTCTACTCATAACGAAAACGATAATACTTCACTATTTATCGATAATTCACAAAAAATAAAGCTAGCCTGAGATATCCTTTACAAAAATCCTGCTTAATCCAATGACTTCGCGTTTTGGACGATACGTGAAGTACTTCGAGGCAATTAATTACGGATCTTCAAAGTTCTTCCCATTCCCAACTCATCGCACTTCTCCTGTAGAAGCACCGACAAGAAACCTAACGATGACACTCGAGCAAGACAGTACGAAGGTCGATGCCTGCAGGTTCTCTCTTCGCTCGTACTTTACTCGTATAACTCTCCCCGAGACGAACCTCGGCGAACGCCACGAACCTACATATATACGTCCTTCGAAGTGAGAAAGCCGCGGTGTCGGCCTCAGGGAGGATGTCGTGCCTCGGTGGGAAACCGGAACGATCGAAGAAAGCGTTTAGCGCGGGAATGGGAAGGGAGCGCCTCGAAGTTACGTTTCCCGCGAGAGGAGTTAAAGGCTCTTTAGAGACGCGTCCGGAGAACTGACCCGTACAAGCTTCTCAGTCAGCGATCTCTCGATAAGTTATTTCAACTGGAGAACACCGCGAGTAGGTATATGGGTCGGCTACGCATTGGGAATAACTTCACGCCTCGCATAAGTTGTTACTGGACTGGGAAATTTATAGATCGGGCCATTCAGAGGGAATTATTGGATCGTTAGTTGGACGTAAATTTGGAAACTATTCCAATATTGAATTGTACACTGTAGAAACTCCTGTTTTTGTGTTAAAACTTTTGTATTAAATTTTTAACGCATTCGTATTTTAATTTAACATAAAAGAATCTTGTATTAAGTGTGAAAAGAACACAAAATTCACGTTAGACTCGATGCAACACAAAATGTATTACATATTTGAACACTTTTTGAAGCATAATTGTAGTTCAACACGCGTATGTATGATTTTTGTGTTCCATTATCAAAAATTTTGTGTTTAATTATCAAATGTCTTGTACAAATTCATAGTACAGAATTCAGTTGAATTAACGCAAATTTCTAAGTGTATTTTCTAGAACATAGAATTTATGCTAAATTTAATGCAACATTTTCAACTATTTATATATGTACTAAAACGAGTACTGGAGACTTGTACAACGCAACGAGCATTGTTAATTAATCAAGGAATAAAAGTAGCATCAATACCTATTCGTAGTTAACCTTCTAAAGACATATGTACTACAATATTTATAACGGTAGTCTCCTTAATTTCCACAAGGTCATCGCTTACTTCAGAGTTATTTATATTCACACTTCAATATATACATATATGAGAAGTAATAAGCTTCTTGTTTCATTATATTATAGACCATTCGTTATCAATAAAAATAATTTACTGATCATAATAGAGAACGAATCTGTCATCCCAATAAAAAGAAATGTAATTTACACCAATGCAATATAAGATTTGTATTCAGAAATCCAAGTATAGATATAGGATCCTTTTTTAATACCACAGTTATGAGATATTCATGATATGTAAGTACGACCAAATTAATATCTAATAGCTTATTAGAAATTCATAACATTTGCGACAAAGAACCATCGATTATAAGAAGGGAAGCCTAAATGCGAACGGATAAACCTACACACAGGGTGAAATTATTATCGGGGCAAAACTACCTGTTGTACCAACAAAACCTACCTAGTCGTTCTTTGCTGCCTGCAGCGTGTAAAGCTCGACGCTAGTTTACAGAAGTTGAGCGTCGAGCCGTTAATTCTCGTGTTCGCTGGTTAAAGCCGACAGGATGACGGTGTGTAACTACGGCTTCACCGCCCTGTCGACGTTGCTGTTGTTACGGCACGTCCGATCCCTTCCTGCTCGGAGAATCAGTTTGACGATATGTACTTGGGGAATCACGCGCGGACGAGAGGGGATACAAGATAAAGATTGATGGTTACAAATAGTGAAATGGAGAAATAATTACCAAACGAATTAGGCGTGTATTTAATCGTTTTTCGTTGCGACGATCAAATGACAAAATACTTAAAATTATATTGGGGTGAAGAGGGGTCCGAATACGTCGATAAAAGTGACCGATAAAAAGGGGCGTTACCCATCCAGGAAGAGAAGAATGGAAGCGAAAATTGAATAAGGCAATTTTACGGTCTTTAGCCTTTTGCGAAACGAACAAAGATGCGATGAGAAGAAAGAGTTTTTCTCTGCAAGAGAGAGAAGGAGAGGGAATGAGGAATAAGTGTTCGGGACGAAGATGTAGAATGCACTATTTAGTGTAAATAAAGACTGAGTGCTTACAGAGTCTAGTAAGACATATTGATAGATTCATTTGGGATGGTCGAAATTAAACTATCAATAAAGATAATGTGGAAAGAAGATCACCCATTGGTTTTTCAAATAAGGGATTAATGGGAGAAAAACGTAACTATTTCATATTAATAAAATACGAGTTTTATTAATACGTGAATTATTATTTATAATTTTATGATTTTTTTAAAATTCACTATACATTTGATACATAAAAATGTTTAGAGAGTAATTTTCGAAAAACTAATATTAATCTAATTGAACATAACATTCGAGCAATTTGAAATATTTAAATATATTTTTTTCAGTTTAACAGAAGAAATGTATTCCATTTTGTATAACTTATTATCATGGTTAACATACAAAATGTACCAGAGCAAATAATTTTGATAAGCTTATAAAAAATCAGTAGAATATAAAATTATGAAAAAGGGATTTTTAAGATTGCTTAACAAGGAAAGTCGAAGAGTGAACCATCAGGATAACTTACTAAAATGTATTTGTACTTATCGAAACTAACGATAGGAGTAATCCAAAGTAAGGGGTTAGTTATAATATTAATTTACTCGTGGGAATTTTTCATATTAATTATAAACCATTGAAGATATGAACAAAAAATAAAGCAATACAAAAATCTTTGACTCAACACAGAAAGAGTGATCGTACTAAATATATGGATACACAATCAAAAAACAATTTCGAACGATAACAAAACGAAATGATTATAGAGATGCGAGACGAAAGGAGAGATGCTTTCTACGCGAAGATGATGAAAAAGGGGAAAAAAAGGAACGATTCATCAGAATGAAAAGAGTGGTGGAAGAAGAGAGTCGTCTTAAAGCGAGAAGTCATGAAAAGGTAAGTTTTTTGTCGCTGTAGAAGTGGACATCTCGAGGTTAACCGAGAAAATCTGGGAGATGAGAGGCTGCAGTTTAGCAAACGGAAGAAGCAGCAACGCTCAAGGCGTCGGGATTGCAGACGTTTACTAAATATAGACTGGTAACGCTGAATGCACTTTAAAAACTGTGCGAGTCCGACATGGTTTCTCAATTTTTGTCAAGATTGAAGCATTATTATATTGCTTCCCCAAGCGGACAAGTTTTATATATTTTGTACATAATCCATATATGGTTTTGATCATACATTAATTATATACCTATGATTTTTATATTAATCGTATAACGACTATATATGGATTATACAAACATTCAAAAATCTGTACATAGTCCTTATATGATTAATATAGAACTCATATTTAATCCCCATATGACCAAAACCCCATATGGATTATATACAAAATATATAGAGATTTTCTGCCTAGGTGTCGAAATTGTCTCACATGGACTTATTTAATTTTTAAGCATTTTTAAGCTTGCTAAATTCCTTTTTTCTAGTTCGATTCATATTTTTCGCTAAATATTCAAATATTATCGCTATTTCTTTATGACAATAATACTAATCAATATTTTAAACCTTCTTTTCTATGACTTAAATTGCACCTAACGAGTTTGATGTATTTTCGTATTTCGTAAATGTGTCTGTTGATCAAACTTACATATCTATCATATCAAGTTTTTTATAAAATTGAAGTTAATTGTTAAAAATAGCCGGCTTACTCATTGCATCTTATAAGTGTCAAGATTATATGACTTGAAATACAAGATAAATATAAATCTATTCAAAATTGCTACCGATCTAATCCCATTCTAATCTGAATATTAGAAGATTTTAAAAACTTTATGGAAGAAAGGTATCTAGCTTGTTCCTTGTTATCAAATAATTAATTCTCATAATTAGTGATAGCAATTATAATCAAGGTATAAAAACATTAATCGTGTGTCAGTGATAAAGCATGATACTAATTAATTGTATCAACTTTTCTTTCAACTCAAGCTTTAATTCAATTTCACGTTAGCCAAATGAGTGCTTACTTTAAAGATCCAAGTGGGACGTAATATCAAAGCAAACTTCTAGTAATTATATAGCTCTTCAGAAGATTCTCACCTTTCTTGAAAAAAAAGCACTCGCATGGTCGTTGTATTTATACGAAAAGAATAACTGAAGGGGGTCTCGTTACTCGCACTATAAATCCACCTCCAATTCCGACAGCAATTTTCTGAGTTTTTCTGGAATTGGAACGCGACTAGTACCTCACTCGTCCAATTAGAAAATCTAAACGACGTATAGCACTCGAAAACTATCCGTATATAATCCCAATTAGAGAACTGCAGTGCGACTCTGCGGCGTAACTTGACAACGAAACGCAACTATGAGACCAAGTACGTGTCGCCAAAGCGAGGCTCGTTATCCAAGTGGTACCGAGATTGAAAGTATTGTACATCGTCGTTCGCACCACGCTTGCAATTGTACAGCTATAGTTTCGGATTCGTTCCCTTCGTTAATGCGACGTTCATCGAGCGCAATACCCATGGGAAAAGTCCATCGGAATAATGGAAAGAACGTGACAGGTGCGATCTATTTTTTGTTTTCTATTACAGAAGGAACTCTACTGTAGCGTATTGGCGGGGATTACAGAGCTAAAATAGAGTTCGTATCAAGAGACGTGTATAGTGAATGATAGGGGTACTCAGTACAGGCCATGTTCGACAGTGTTAACGCAGAAGGCAAGACTCGTGGAATGCACGTATCTTTGGCATATACTCGTATTATACATAAGTATACATCTGCAGAGAGTCGTTCCAACTTCGATTTCTCTGAGTGGAGCCGGAGTGGAGGCAGAAAAATAGGAGATTGTACTGAAAGGGAGTTGCACTAAAATAGAGTTCCTTCTGTACAAATTTCATAGGCAAAAGCTATTGAGTTCTGGTTCGTTATAATTTTGCCTGCAAGACCAATATATTTCATTTCGAGAGATTACGGGAGAAATTTATTTAGTACGCGAATTGCCCATAAGGACACAATTATTCACAGTATGAAATAATTATGCTAAATTGACTAAAATAAAATTTGTAAAATAAGCCAGAAATACGATAATATTTAGTAAAATCTTACGAGGGAACCGTCCCATAGGTGTCCGTTGCCGATCTTGATGAAACTCGTTAAATTTACAGTTTATCGAAAAATAAGAGACCCCCACATATGATCTTTCACACACACACACAAATAGCATATTATCTCCTTACAAAAAAACTACAATATATTTTTTCCATTTTGTTTTCTTACTATTCAATTGAGTATATTTGCAGAGAAAAAAGTTACCGTTGGGCGGTGAAATATATTTCAAAAAGACGTTGGTGAATAATTGGAGTCTTTTTCTGAAGAAATGATATATATAATAGAATGCACACACACACACAGAACAATAAAATACAATGAAAGAAAAGAGTTACTTAAATACGTAAAGATAATAAATGAATTCATTTTTATTATCGTACTCCCAATGATATCTATTCCTGAACTGCTGTACTAATTGTAAGAACAAACTAAATGTAAAAGTTAAAAATTTGGAACACTATAAAAGAGGGAAGCATAATATATTATACATTGCTGAATTTATCATACAATGTTGTACATTTTGTATTCTTATGACGAAATCGATACTTTAAAAATTCAAGTAAATAAAATTTTTGTTCTGAATATTTTTTGTTTCAAAGTCTATTTAGAGAATTATATTAGGTGTACAAATAAGTTTTAGAACACTCCCATTCCGTATCATAAAAATAATTCAAAGTTACCGCTCACATATGATACGGTGGCACTTGTCATGTAGTACATGACAACGCCAGGCCTCATGTGAGTAGACCAGTCAAGGATACGTTAATGGCTCTTGGATGGGAAGTTGTACCACACCCGGCGTATTCACCAGACTTAGCTCCAACTGATGAATAAATGTATTTTACTTTTTTCAAAAATAAATTTTAAATTTTTGCAAAAGAGCCCTAAAACTTATTTGTACACCTAATATTTTATTTGGAAGACCAAATAACTTCGTACATTTTAACTTTTCATCTTATCTCGCCTCGTTTCGGAGATAACTCGAGGGAAGTCGAATTTCGAAGGATTGTTTGACCTCCTCAGAAAAATTAGGTCGTTATAAAAAGTAAGGGCCTCTCATTTTTCAATAAGCTTAAAATTTACCAAATTTCATCAAGATCGGAAACGGACGCTTGAGACGGTTTTCCGTGTTAGTCAACATTAATTTAAATTCGTAATTAAGGTAGTGTAATAAGTACCTACAGTTATTGGCATTTAAGTAGACGATATTTTATAATTATTGGCATATCACTATTTTTTCTATCTAATACATTTGTTATTGATAAGTGCCAATCGTTGCCAAGGTGCCAACAATCGTACCCACTGCCCTACAATAGTTGAGTTCCCCATTAGTAAACCTTGCGAAGCATTTCTTTCAGTATAAGTTAAAAGGACGGCACAGTTAAAATGTCACAAATTCGTAAAAAGAAAAATTGTATTTAGCGAGGGACAAGGCAGGAACTAGGCTAGCCTCCTTTGTTAGTCGTTCAGCCTTCAATCCATCCCTTTGCTTCTGGCGTCAAAACGAGACCGAGCATACTTCTTTATGAAACAGTAGACAAGAGAGACTCAAGTGTTCTTTCTTTGAATATTCCAATGTGAACTGGCGTCTCGAAGAAAGGTGCGCTAGTGGGTGTCTGTCCTGGCAGGCGCACAGGCGCCTCGGGGAAGGATCTCAAAATGCGAGGATTGGTTGTCCTTGCTGACACACGGGCGTTTCGGAGAGGGATTCTGAAATGTGAGGGTAGGTACGTGTGACTCGCTACACGTGAAAAACTGCGAACGCGTACCGGGTTGCTGTAGATCCTTAAAATTTCTGTTTATTTAACATGATTCAAAAAATATACGGCTTAAAAAGTTTGTTGGTTAAGAATAAGGATTAACAGATTATTGTTTATTTTACTGGGATATTCTATATGTCCGTTTCCCAAAATTGTTTCTCTAACCTTTGAAATATTGTATATGGAACTTATTATCAAAATGCATCATTTAGCCCTTGGTAAATAAATCGTTTTGAATATAAGTTCAACATGTATAAACAAAAAGAGCGAAAGATATTTTCGTTTGGAGTGATTGAACAGTGTCCACTTCATCAGGATTCATAAATGAGAGTCAGGTACCACCGACCTATCTGATTGGCCTTTGGATACCAGAATTGGTGGCGGTTGCTAAGGGCAAAATAAAATGATATGGGTATCTGATTCTCACCTATTTAAAGCCCCATTTTGGGGCTTAAGTATTACGGATCTTTCACAAAAGAGCTGTAAGTAGCTGTGATATTTTCAACAGACTTCAAAACAGGAGGATCTTCTCAATTCAACGCCTTTTTTTTTGGAGGGGGGGAGGGGGGGGGAGTATGTTACTTCACATTGCTGTCAAATCTGAACCGATTTCGATGATTTTTCTTTTACTTAAAATGGTGTATCATGAAGCTGTTTCCATATACATTATTTTGGTGAAGATATAATGAAGACCTTTGGAGGTTGAGAACGGAACTCCTCAATGGACAACAGCAAATCATTCGCAAAAATCACTCGCAACAATAAGTGTAATAGTTTAATAAACAGTATACATTTTAACCAGAGATTGACAGATAAACAAGTTAATAACTCCAGTGGCATGCTAGCGGTCACTTATCCAGCTCTTGACCTTGGCGAATGATATACGTTATGTTACTTCATATTTCTGTCACATCTGGACCGATTTAAGGATGGGAAACTATAATACATACTGAAAACCCATAAACCACTATTATACGAGTACCTTCACCATTGTTAATACCACCACCAAAATTGTTCGAATCAAATAAATTCTCCGTTCCTGTTGTCGATAGACCTATAACTCATAACACTCTGTCTCCCCAATTTCCGAGTTTAATATCTGTGTATGGGCCACCACCAGTCTTGTACAAACAATTTTTCTGAGCACTGAATTCCTTCTTCGTACTTTTCTTCCAGGCATCCCACTTGCTCCGAAGATGTTTGCTTGTACCTACGTCCTGTACCCACTGAAGCATTAAACTTCGCTCCGATTTTTTCCCATTCTTTTTCTTTCCCTTCATTTATTACAGCATCTGTTTCTTTACATTCTGTAATAATATATGAAGGGTCCAGTGGAAAAACGATGAGATTCCATTTTCTTCGAAATCGATATTTTAGCGGCATCTGTTAGCTTGTAACATGAAGTATCAACATACCAAACCTTACAGGGGACAAACAGTGAGATTCCACTAAAAACTGTGGTTGAAAATAGGCGGACCCTTCATATAATTCCGTTCACTCATACTATATTGATATTATCTACCTACACTATAGTTTATTGTTACCTATCTATAATTTCTTTGTGGGATTCCACTAATGTTAATAGTTCCTCCATTTCGTTGGCCGTAAAATTAGTACGAGTACGCTTTGTTTCTTCCATTTCAATTTGCATAAATACTCACTCAAACAACGCACCAAAAATTAGTCAACAAAAATCCGCGAAATCAGTGATACTAGACCACACTCGGAATATAACAGAAAATGCCAGCTGTCAAAACGACCGAACGTGAAACGTAATTCGTATTTCATACTACCAACCTAAAAATAATTATAGGTGGCCAACCCTTATTCCTCGAATAGTTATCCCAGGCAAATATCTAGCCTGTAAAACGCTTGCGCTTTATACCGGGTATAAAGAAGAATATATATTTATTTTCGGTATACTCATTCTAGGTATAATTTGGCATTTGTAAAACCGGCCATAAGTAGAGTTGACAGTCGGGTGGAATAAGGGGACAGTAGGGGTCGCTCAATACTTGTCCCATGGATCCTTCATTGGTCGGTAGGATAAATATTAGAAAATTAGGTTACACCTACTATTACTATCCTGAGCGAAAGACCTTATATATGGAAAAAAGATGCCTATATCGTACCACTACTTAAATCGTACTATCCCTCATATTTTATGAAACAGACATGGTGAAGTATTATGTTTCATAGAGAATCAGTAGAGTAGTACGATAACTCCGTGAAGCAGTCTGCTCTGTTATCTGTTTTATAAAATATCACTGATGATACGATTTAGGCGGTGATATAATATAAGCAGTTTTCTTCTGTATCTTAACAAGCAGATTTATGAAGGACTTTTGTTTAGCATTTTTGTTTAGCGGTAAGACCTATAGATATATGTATGCGACGCTGCATGCGGGATCTGTGCTGTACTTTAGCGGTAGATCACTATGGTGGACATGATGATAGCCGAAGTAAGGCGTTTTAGAATACACTGTCCAACAATGGAAATATTTCGGGCTCAAAAATAGCTGATTCTTATGTATTTCCATCTGCTGAATTCAAAAATCACCATAAAAATTACCGATTAGTTCTAGCTTTGGAGATAGAGTGACATTTTATATTTTTTAGTCTATATTTTCAGTTTATGGAAAATTTGATTTTGGATAATGGCACATCTGTTAACTCTCAAAATACTGTTTTTCTGAATTTGGGACAGTAGGGATAGGAAATCACATTATAGTCAAGCAGATTGGCCTGCAAGAAATCTTAACTCTAGTGAGAAAAATGTCATTGCCGAGCCTATCGTGGATCCAAAAGATGTTCTTCTTCCACCCCTACATATCAAGCTGGGTTTAATGGGGAATTTTGTCAAAGGCATGCACTGAGAAAAGGCTAGGCTTTTAAATACTTCAGAGAAAAATTTTCTAGATTAAGTGATGCAAAGGTCAAGGAAGGAATCTTTGTTGAGCCACAAATATGTCTACTCGTAAAGGATCCTGTGTTCGATCTAGTTTTGGAAGGGAAAGAAAAGAAAGCTTGGGAAGCTCTCAAGGGAGTTATATAGTCCAGTAAATGCGTGCATAAAACTCCGATTTCGTAACAAAATTGCGGAAGTTTTTTTCTCGACGTTCTTATATGTTTTTGGGGCTGCTGAATCTGAATTTATAGTTTGCTGCTTTGTAGGAGGTCGGCTTCATAGCCAAAAACGCAAAAAATCTGAATTTTTCAGCACTTTTTTCAGTTTTTTTGCTTATATCTTAAAAATTGTACGTTTTTTGAAGATGAGCGTTCCATACCAAATAAAAGCAAATAAAATTCCCTAAAATGCACTGGTCATCTTTGATTTTCTGACAAGCGGTAACGGCGCTAGAGCTCGCTAAAAAAGAGGCACCGCCACTGTTTGCAGGCCGACCTAAGGTGCGACACCGAACATAAAACTAAAGACAAGAAGGGTCACTCGGCGTCGGAACTTTAAAGCGGGGACTACAAAAGTGAGCCGCCGTAAAATCAATTCTTACGTGAAGAAGTGGAGCTGCTGCGAACTGAGGGAGGGCTCGCTCAGTTAAATGTTGATGATCGGAATGCAAATCAGCACGATGATCAGTTACAAAGAGAATTGTAACTACTGAAGAGAGAACGCGAATTATTGAGTGAAAAGGTGGCATTATTAGAACGGGAAAGAGAGTTGATGAGACGGGAAGTTCAACTGGGTAACGGTCGACCAGTTGATACAGCAAGTAGCAACGTGTTGAAGGCTAGTTTAAAGACAATTGGAGAGTCATTGGCAGATTTCAGTGAGGGAACAGATTTTGTTGAGTGGCAAAAGCAAGTGCAGTATGTGGTACGTGAGTTTAAACTTGATGAACAGATAGGGCAATTGTTGGTAACTACGAAATTAAAGGGGAAAGCAGCGCCGTGGTTCCATTCAAAGGCAGAGCATCGAGAGATGAGTTTGACAAACTTACTGAAGGCCATGGAGAAGTTCTTCAATCACGGTCCAACGAGAATGAATAGGAAAAAGGAGTTCGAGAATAAGAAGTGGCAGACAAATGAAACTTTCGATGATTATTTTTATGACAAGACGATTTTGGCCAATCGTGTACCATTGGAAGATGAGGAGGAAATCATCGAGTATATTATTGAAGGTATTCCAGAAAGAGGCTTGAGAAATCAAGTGTTAATGTTATGGCTTAAGGCAAAGGCAGATTTGCTTTTGGCGTTCAAGGGGATCACACTTAAATAGTAAATAAAGAGTGGTGCGAGAGGAACGAGTGCATCAATGAGTACGATGAGTGGCATCCAAATAGAAAAGCAAGACAAAGATAGTAAGAATCAGGAAAGTGAAGTAAAAAGTGAGAAGTATGATAGCGTCAAGAAAGACCAAGTGAAGTGCTACAATTGCAGCAAGCCCAATTATATTGCTAAAGACTGTCCTCGACCAGTAAGAGAGAAAGGGGCGTGTTACATATTATGTTTCCGAATGGGGCATGAAGCGAAGAACTGTCCAGAGAATTGGAAGAATAAGAAGCAGAAATCTGCGGGATCGACCAAACCGCATCCGCAGGTGACCAACGTCTACGAGGAGCCAGCGTCTCAAGGCGAATGTCGTGAGACAGTAATATTTGAAGTTAATGATGGGAGTACGCGAAGAATTCTGAATTTAGACACGCAATTAGACACTGGAAGTCCTATTAGTATGATCAAAGAAAGGTTCGTTGATAAAGAGTCGATGCTTCCAATTGATTCGAATTCATTGCCATACAGAGGGATAAATCAAACGCCGATTGGAATTTTGGGGACTGTAAAGACGCGAATTACTTTGTATAATTTAGTCGAAGAGGATGTACCGATTTTCGTTGTTCCAGAAAAAACGTTTAGAGTTTCGGCTTTACTTGGAAGAGACATTTCGATACGGAAATTCAAGTTAGGGTTACGTAGGTCGGTAGAGAACGACGCAATATCCGAGGTATCACACATTGAAGTCGATGAATCAGACGAACCAAGCGATAGACTAAACATAAGCGAAAAGGGCGACGAAAAGGTTAGGATGAAATTCAGGAAATTCTTTAAGGAAGAGTACGTAATGCCTGAAAAACCGGATAAGCCAACGGTTAAACAAGAGCTGAAATTAGGATCGAAAGATGATAAACTCTTTTATTCGGCGCCGCGACGATTATCGTACGATCAAAAAAATAAGTTAAGTGTTGTTTTGGATAGTTTGCTAGAAAAAGGGTACATTAGGCCGAGTGACTGAGTATACATCTCCTATAGTGCTGGTAAATAAAAAGAATGGAGAAGTAGGAATGTGTATCAATTTCAGACATTTAAATAATATGTTGGAAAGAGATAATTATGCATTACCCGTAATTGAGGAGTAGATTAACGCATTGTCAAATAAATACTTTTCGTCGTTAGATTTAAAGGATGGGTATTATCACTTGAAAGTCTTGGATGATTCCGTAAAGTACATATCATTCGTCACGCCGTTAGGGCAATATGAATGTTTGCGAATGCTCTTCGGTATCAAGACGGCTCCAGCCGCTTTTCAGCGATAAATAAACACAATTTTAAAAGATGAAATTAGAGCGGGTAGCGTCGTTGTTTATATGGACGACATTCTGGTCATAACAGAAACGTTGGAAGAGCAATTTGCAGTGTTGAAATGCGTATTCAAATTACTGGTCGATAATAAACTCACGTTGAGTCTTTTAGCAACCATCGACTCGACTAGCTAATAAGCTTTAAATATAATTTCTTAATGTTTTTATCAAACATGGCTTGTCATTTAACTTATTCAAAAGAAGCTTCTTCTCACAAAAATCTTTATGAGAAAATTAAATATTGTAGACGTCTCTTTTATGATATATAATGTACTTACGCGTGATATAAGGGTTTATTAATGTATATTTTTCGGGTTGCAGGGAATGGAAGTTGGTGTTTTTAACGTTTTTGTGAAAATATAAAAAAATCACTGGTTTTCACTGAGCTCTAGTGCGGAGACCGCTTATTATAAAATCAAAGATGACCAGTACACATTTTGTAGGAAATTCATTTACTTTAATTTTTTTTTGTATGGAACGCTCATCTTCAAAAAACGTACATTTTTTTAGATATAAGCAAAAAATTGAAAAAAGTGCTAAAAAATTCAGTTTTTGTGTGTTTTTGGCTATGAAACCGACCTCCTACACACAAGGCAGCAAACTATAAATTCAAATTCAGCAACCCCAAAAGCATATAAGACTGTCGAGTAAAAACTTCCGCAATTTTGTTTTGGTCAAACTACCATTTGACTGTGCTATTATGCATGGATTTTTAGGGAACAAAAGAGATGATAACTACACTCAGTTGTGGTGACAGTATTTCTACAAAAATACCATCAACTCGGATGCAACGTGTCCCTAAAAATCCATTTTCTCCACTCCCATCTCGATTTTTTCCCACCTAGTTGTGGAGCTGTCAGTGTCGAGCATGTGGAGAACGGTTCCATCAGGTTATTTCTGTAATGGAACGGAGATATCAGAGCCGCTAGAATGAAGCAATGCTTGCGGATCACTACTGGTTTGGGTGTAGAAATGCTCCAGAACTCACTTACAAGAGGAAAGCCAAAAGACAGCGACCTTATGAAGCCACCAATTGATTCTCTGTAGATCCAACCACCTGATAGGTGTTCTTTCATTAAAAAAGGAACGATCACACTTTTAATGTTGTTAGCATATGAAGAGTACAGGGAAGAAAGGGGAAGGTCAATTTTTTGGGCAAAATGAGTTAAAGTCAGTAAAGTGTAGATAAACCACTATGGAATTAGGATACGAATCTAAACAGGCAAGGATCAAGCGTTGTCATAGTTAAAATCGCATTTATCCATACCCCGTATTGGGAATAAAATAGGAAGAACCGCGCGCAAAGCGTAGTTTCTCGAAAACATACAAAAGTGACCATCCTCCTTTCTTCCCTGTACTCTTCATACATATGTAATTAATATTTACCGTTTTCTCTTAATCCCCTTTAAAGTGAAAAACTTTCACCTATTGTATATCACAGAAACTATAGCTAATAAAAAATTTTCTTTCTCACATTCGTTTTTCTCAACCAAAAATGAGTAAGAATTAACTCATAAGTTGAAGGAAACATTCAAAAAATTGTTCTTTGTTGGGCAGTGATATGTAAGATTCTTGTAACTTAACATTAAATATCCGTTAGATAGCGTACAATGATTCATTTTTATTAGGCTTAAGAACAGCCAGAATTAGTTCGTGAGAATAAATGTGGCCTTCTAATATTCCGAAGCTTATTGTTAGTTCTCAAAAATTGCAGATCTCTTTACAGGTCTGCGAATTTTATTCAAAATACAGGGTTACTACAAAAGAATCATCGGGTTTTAAAAATATATATTTCAGAAAGTATTACAGATATCATGTCAATGAATGACATGTCAATAAAAAGGGAAAATATTCAAGTTTTTGAGCATATCATTAAAAATGTTCGATGTGGGCTCCTTGCGTCACACGACATACGTCCAAACGATGGATTGGCCGATGTGCTGAAGAAAATTTGATATTGCTCGCGTGATCTCCCATGTCTCCCGACCTTACACCGTACGATTTTTTTCTTTGGGGGTGCATTAAAAATAAGGTTTACGTACCACCATTGCCAACAACACTGGATGAACTCCGAGAACGCATTACGACTGCTGTTAAAAATATCGATCGATACACATTGCAACGTGTACGGACCGAACTGGACTATCGTTTGGACGTAAACATGTGTTACGCGAGGAGCCCACATCGAACATTTGTAATATGCTCAAAAACTTGAATATTTTCCCTTTCTATTGAAATGCCATTTACTATTATATCTTTAATACTTTCTGAAATATATATTTTTAAATCCCGATGATTCTTTTGTAGTAACCCTGTATACAGGGTTAGTTTTCCCTGAACTGAAACACCATTTATTTCAGTAATTTGTTACTTGATGGCAAAAACTTTCAAATAAAAGTTATTTAGTGTCAAGGAATGTATTATTTATAAGATATAAAAATCACATACATTCTTTTTAATGAAAATAGATTTGTTTACTTTTACAAAAGTTTTAGAACTCGTAGAGACTGATAAGAAAGATATCCAGTAAAATGCTCATCCATTGAACCCCGTTTCTGAGATATTTCCGCTCAAAGTACGCGGGTCGTTTGAAACGTTTCCCGCCTTTTCAGGAAAAACACATATTTCAAGGTAAAAAAAATATTTCTAACCATAGTGTCCACATAACTTGATACATAAATGTAAGTTCGTGGTTTCTCCTACCTTCAAGTCGCTAGAAAAAATTCTTTTTATCCACCTTTAAAATACCGGTCTACAGCGTTTTCCACCTCGGCATTTGTCCCAAATTTCTTCCCCCCAAAAAATTTTAGATCCAGATTTCATCGACAGTTATCAAACATCGCAAACATTCAGCTGGATTTTTCTATACGGCTCAAGACACTCGTGCGACATGTCAAGCCATATGTACTGTTCAGCAAACGCGGCACCCAACGCGCGGATAATTTTCTCATATCCAAATCCTCGTGCAAAATCTTGTGCATTCATTCATCTAATATCTTACAAGCCTCAGCAAACTCCTTCATGGTCAATCGACGATCTTTCACCACAGTTTCATATACTAAGTCCACAATTTCGTCAGTTGAAACAGTTTTTGGGCGCCCAGAACGTTCATAATGAAAAATGCTGATATGGCCACGTTTGTTCTCAGCCACCCAATGTTTTGACGGTTCTGTACGAAGGGGACACTTCATCGTATACTGAGTCTAATTCGTCTTTTATTTCCTGAGTTTTTTTCCCTTTCAAATAAAGGAACTTGATCCTTGCGCGATACTCGATTTTCTCCATTATCGACAGAAAACATCTGTCAACTTTATAAAAGTATCGTAAGTAAAGTACTGATCGGAATGACTTGAAATTTTTATGGCATACATGTACCTATCAACGCCATCTATCAGACGCAAGAATGAAATTCTATCATGACTGCTTGTCAATAAGGCCGGAAACTTTTCAAATGACCCTCGTAGAAGGGTTAATAAGGGTGAGAGAGAGTTAAGTATAATAACATAACTTAATAGATAACTAGTGACAAATGACAAAAATAAAGGAGGATTCGGCACTTGGAAAATTCACCCTGTATATGAGTCGTATATTTGCAAAACTCACTCTTCGACAAAAATTAAAAAATCGAGATATATACGCCATCTGTCTCAGAATATGCAGAGGAACATTCATAGCATATTTTCCAGGTGTAAAATCCGCTCTTTGAATAGCAATGTGATTTGAAAATATAAGGTTGAATGCAAAACTCACTCGTTGGTTTCAATATTTGGATGCAAAAGTCACTCTTTACTCTCAGCCTATTAAAATGTCAACATATTGTCACGTGACCATATCAGCTGCTTCCGTTATTCGTTTGTTTCGTTGGGTTAGTCTAGTGCGCCGATTTCATTGTCTTGTTTAATTGTGTTTTATAATTAAATTAAATTAAATATTAAAGTTCTGAAATGGATGCAGAACAAAATATTGTTTCCTGTCCTCCTGGAAAAGGTAGAAAGAAAATCCGAAAACAGTCTAAAAGGGAAAAGCTAAAAAATTGCAAGGTAAACTGAATAAACGACCAAATTTTGTTAAACACCTAAGTAAGTATTTCTTTTATTTTATAGATATAGCGCTAAACAATTACCTCTATTTCCGAATTGTGGACACAGTGGGAAACCTGGATATTGCCATACTTTTGTTCAACTTTAAAGATGCAGCAAGTAAAACGTTTCCATGAAATTCTGTACTCTTCAGCAGATAAAGTTAAACAAGATACATTTATTCTTAAATGCTGCACTGGGAAAAATCCAAAAAGAACAAATAGAAATAAAAGAAGATATAGCCAAGTCTCGATTGAATACAATATTCCTGATGACAAGGGCAACTTTGTACGTGTATGTAAAAATGCGTTCTTGAGAATAACTGGTATAAGTCGGTTTCGAATTGAAAGAATAGTTAAAAACTTTGTGATAAAGAACGAAATTCCAAAAGAAAGAAGAGGTGGTGATCGGGTGGGAAACAAGAATAATGATAAGAAAAATCAGATTAAGCAGTTCATGGAATCACTAACATGTGTAGAGTCACATTACTGTAGAAGTAAATCCTCTGAGCGCCGGTATTTACCATGTGAATTAAATTTTAAAAAATTATATGGAATGTATCTATCAAAGATTCAAGAGAACTGCGTAAGATTGAGCTACTTCCGTGATTACGTGAAAAAAAACTATAATTTGGGTTTTGGCTCTCCCAAGAGTGACGTATGCTCTACCTGCTTAAGGTCCGCTGAAATGTTGAAAACCATTGAAGTCGAAAACGACAGAAAGACACATATGGTTGAACAAAGAATACATAAATTAAAGGCCAAAGCTTTTTATAAATTACTGAAAACTGAAGATCCATGTGTACAAAATTTTTCTTTTGACTGTCAAAAAAATTTGGCCTTGCCAAAATTACCAGACCAAGCTTGTTACTTTAGCCAACAATTAAATTTTAATCACCTAGCTGTTGTAGCTAGACACGGCGATAAACAAAGGTAAAATTTAAGTCCTCCTTATGTGTTTTCCTATGTTTGGTTAGGAACGGATGCACCCAAGGATTCTAATACAATATCCTCCGCAATGTATCATCTTTTGAAGAGATTTGACTTCATTGAAGGTACAACAAAAGTACTTGTTTGCAGATGGTTGCGGGGGGCAAAATAAAAATACAATTATTATGGCCATGCTTTCCTCATGGCTCCTTAAAGATGCACCTAAAACCATCGAAACGCTCGAATTCATCTTTCCAATGGTGGGCCATTCTTACATGCCACCAGATCGAGTTTTTGGTCTTGTGGAAAGATATTTGAAGAAAGAAACTGTTATTGTTACTCCTCAGCAATACGAAGAAGTGATAGAAAAATACGCAACTGTCAGAAGAACTGACGAATGGAGTCTTTTTGACTGGAGGGGTGTAACGTCTGAAGTTTTTAAAAAACCTGGGGGATGGCATTTTGCATTCAACAAAAGCAAAAGGTTTATTCTTACCAGACAAGGAAACGTCAATGTTCAAATACGCGGAGAAACTAACTATTGTGCTGATGTTGGAGTATTTAAAGGGGTATGCAAAAGAGGCAAGAACGTCTCCTTACTTTCACCGAAACTTCTTCCTTATGGAAAAACTCTAAAAGGAGATAAATCTTCAATTGATAAGTTGTTGACTGCTCACTTCGGTGATAACTGGCAGGACAAGCAGGAGCTTGCATTGTATAAAAAAGTCTTATATCCATCAACCGAAGATAATCTCGAAAACAACAGTGATGATGATGAGGTGGCTTTGGAAGGTGAAGAATGCAGGAATCCAGCGTATGGCGACTTCGAAATTTAATTTCTAGATTGGCAAAGGCCGGTCCATGTGCGGAGTCACGATTAAAAGAATATAATATTTATTTTTTGTATATTCTTAATAAAGTTATTCTCAGTTGTTCATACTAACATTTTTTTTATTTTCACTATTCGTTACATCACATCGGGTGCAAAACTAACTCAATGATTTACTTAGGTGCAAAAGTAACTCTTTACTATTTACAGATTGTAAATTATGACTGTTTCACTAACCAATGATTTTTAAAACTATTGTCAAGTGATTAAGGTTTTGTAGTGTAATCTAGTGATACATTTTTAACACTCCCGTAAACTTAGAATGCTTTCAAACAGTTTTCTGTAAATATCTCAAAACGACATTACCAGCAAAGAGTGAGTTTAGAAAATATACGACTCATATGACCTCACTATCGCCTCGTTCTTCCCTGTCTTTTTTTATCTTGACGGCGAGACCCAATCCAGCCTCTTGATGAGAATTTCAGACGGCATTATAGGTAAAAGCTACACGTAGAGTAGGTATATGGAGTAGGTATGAGAATATAGAGCAGAGGAGTTATAATGTGACGAACTTTTTGGAAATGTAAGTGAGAAGCGCGATTTATTGGTCCTGACGGATGGGAGAGGTTAATCAGGGTTGGAATTCGACGGCAATGGAACTTTTCAATCGAGATAGGTAAACCTGATTGTAAACAAATTTTGCTCTAATCAGGTTGTAATCAGGCGTACTTATCTTCATTGAAAACTTTCATTGCCAATGGATTCCGGCCCTGATTAACCTCTCCCACCCATCAGGATCAATCAATGATCGCGCTCCTCGCCTATACTTCCAAAAATTCGACACATAATAATTTGTGTGGCCTGCATTCTCGTGTACACCCTGTATATAGCCTCTCTGTCGTCTCATTCTTCCTTGTCTTCTTTATTCTCGGCCGTGAAACTCAATCGAGTCTTTTGATTCTACAGCCCAGGTCGACTGGTTTCTAAGCGGAATACGCCTGCTATTGACAAGTGATTTGAACATGGCGAGGTAGGTACCACGATCCGCAATCTACACCATGGTGAGTGCTCGGTCCGACGATGCAAAGGTAAATTGAGAGCCGTCCGCAATTAATGGGAATTCAAAGCAAATCGAGCTGATAAAAGGGTTTGCTGTATTATTCATCATAATTTTCTACGCAATTAGTAGGAAATACGTTATAGAGTAGGATCGGCACTGTGCATGTCTATATGAGTATGTAGAATGGACCGTTTAACCCTTAAAGTAGGTCTAATGAGGTCGTTAAATAACATACTCCTCCAAAAATGGATTTCACGAATTCGGTCGCTTATATCTCAGGATCCAATTGATGATTTTTTAAAGCTTAAAATAATGCTGTGTTTTTGAAGTGGATTAGTACAGAAAGAATAATCATTTTCTCTTGGTTCCTACTCTGATTTTCGTCTTTCCAAAGTCTGGATATGAACTAAAAGTCAGAACAAATCTAGTTCCAAATTGAGACCTGAATTTTGTCAGAATATGCAAAAACTTACAGTAAATCAGGTCTTAATTTGAGATGAAAGTAGGTCTTGAAAACCTGATTCTGCGCGTAGAGAATTTTCCAGTAAAAATCACCATGAAATTTATGGTGAAAATTACCGTGACAGTCTGTAACGACAGGGCAAGTTGGCATCCATATACCTTCTGTGAATCACAAAATAATTGTTTCCTTACTGCTAGTAAAAGTTAAAGTGGTGTACATAAATTTCACGGTTTGCACTGTAAACATTGAATACCACAATTTTTAAGAAGTGCACCGTAGAAATTGAATGCCACAGTTTTTATGTAGTGCACCGTAAAATTGAACCCACAAAAACAGATTCTCTGTAAAAAAAGGCGGCATGTTCATTCAGTGCCAACAAAAATTGATACGTAAAATACTCTCCAAAAAAGATTTGAAATCAATTAAGATCGCCATGTTCAAGAGTTATATATAAAAAGTAAAAGGCATCATTTGAAAGGGAAATTATTGTAAATCAAGTGACTACAAAATTCGACAAAAAAAATTTATAACAAAATTTTAATAAAAAAGAACTTGCCGCGTTTAAGTTTTCATATTTTGTCCACTATACCGAATAATTGGTAGTGCTTGGACGGTGTTAGAGTGATTCATAAATTGCACTGCCGAAGTCAAATTCAGAGAAATTCAGAAGGCCCCCGCCTGATCGGTTTCTCGTACGACATTCGGTATACTGGGTGGTATCATATAAGAGAGTGTATGAATTTATTTAAAATCTCTCATAAGTGCATAAACATCGAATGTAATTCTCTGTAAATTTTTTATTTTGAAGGAAAAAACGCGGCAAGTTCTTTTTTATGAAAATTTGTTTATACCTAAATTTGTTTAGTCGAATTTTTTAGTAACGAGTTACAATAATTTTCCTTTCAAATGATACCTTTTACTTTTTATACATAAATTTTGAACATGGCGATCTTAATTGATTTCAAATCTTTTTTGGAGAGTATTTTACGTATCAATTTTTGTTGGCACTGAATGAACATGCCGCCTTTTAACATTGAAAATGTTTATGTTCCCGTATATGGGGGGACATTTCTAGGTTTTCGATGAGCCAGTTTAAGACGGATATGTCGCGCTCCCCACTCTAGCGCTCTCGTGCGTGCGCCACCGGAAAGCCCCCACTCTAGCGCTCTCGACCGTATGTATGTAGTAGACTGAGAGTGGGTACGGATGATGGTACTATGTTGTGGTACGAGTGGTGAGGCAGCTACGCGGAATGAAGAAAGAAGAACGAGCTCGAAGAAAGAACTCTATTCGACGGTTAACGTGCTCCTCTGGAGGGGGTACAGCCGGTCCCACACGATGGGGCGAACGCCTTCCAACGTTGGAAGCATCGGCATTTGCCACATCGTGTGGGAGGACGTTGGCGAATGGTATGCTTCCAACGTTGGCCTCATGCCACGTTCGGGCTTCTGTCGGTAAATCTGAGCCGCGTCAAAGAAGCTTCCAACGTTAATCGGTATGAACGACATGTTCTATGAATTGTAATTCGTAGACAACTCGTTATTCCACATTTTGAAACAAAACAATGTCACGCGGTTTAGAAATGAAACTTCTACAGTTGACAAATAAACGCTCTTTGGGAATTTCGTATAAACAAATAATGTTAATAAAAACAAAATTTGACTCAAGTCATTCTCCTACTTCTGTGCATTGATACATTTGCGGGAAAACAAAACACACAATTATCTGTAGCTTTTTTGTTATTTTTGTTTTTCAAATTTCCAAACACAAAAATAACCATAGCGCCTAAACTAAAATAGATAGAAAAAAGTTCATCAAGCAAAATTAATCAGAATATTAACTTTCATTAAGGTCATTTTGTCGAAAAAAAAAAAATAATAAGAAAAAGGCCCCTAGGGCCGAACGTCAGATGATTTCGAGTGTGATCTTTTGGTTCGGTACTCTGGAGACTGCCTTTGAACAGCCCTGAAAAAATCAGCCTACCCTCGTAGATTTTTTTGCAAAATGGATAAGTGCATTAGACTACGAGGCGGGAGGTATGGGACACGAGGGGCTATTCACAATCGTAATCATGGTGTCACTCAATTTTGTAATCAAAGTGTAATCACACTGTAATCAACGAAGTCAGTGTAATCACTTATTACGAATGATTGTATTTTCTGTCATCATTTTTTGGTAATCAAAATATAATCATTTGTAGTCATTTGTAATGACTGTAATCATCAAAAACCGCCACGATTCCCCTTTCATGTCCCTGGCACTGTCGCGTATTCGCTCAAATGCTCCTCGCATTTTGGCCGTAGACCGGTGTGAGGGAGAAATTCGACACTCCTTGGGTCCTTTGAGTAGGGTCCTCGGGATTTACAACACTTAACCCTGCCTTCCGCATCTCCCTGGAAATTTCTTCGCGTTGTGTGTTGGCACTCCCGCCCCCGGTCGCAATAGAGAATGCTAAAAAAGTTGCACAACAAGTGCTCCTAATCGCAGAGCGACTAGTACGTTCAAAAACCCCCGAGCGACCAGAACAGCTCGCAAATAAAGTTAATGCATTGTTTGTTTTCCTTTACAAATTGATGTAGTTTTATTCATTGTTGATTTGTTCATTAAAAAAACAATTAATTAATAAGAAAGACAGAGTGAGGACATGATTTCAACAATTACTGACATATGGTAATCACTGATTACCATTTCACTGTAATCATTGAAATCATTTAGTAATCATGAAGTCACCTTCGAAGGTAGTGGTAATCAATGTAATCACTTACTACCGAAGTCAGTGTAATCACCGTGGTAAACGCTTATAATCGATTACATTTTATAATCACGGTGTCACCCAAATTGAATGTGAATAACCCCTCGATGGGACTGGTCAGAATGAGTCATTTTTTGAAGTGCCCGCGATAATAAATATCGCTATATTTTGAAGCTCCTTTGACGCGGCTCAAATTTACCGACAGAAGCCCGAACGTTGCATGTGGCCAACGTTCGTCATCGTTGGACGCATGCAGTTCGCCAACGTCCTCCCACACGATGTGGCAAATGCCGATGTGTTCAACGCTGGAAGGCATTCGCCGCATCGTGTGGGCGGGAAAACAGCGATTGCGTCCAGCGTTGGAACCAACGCTGGAACCAACGCTGGAGCCAACGCTGGACGCATCGTGTGGGAGCGGCTTAGGGCACCGTAGGCCCACTGGAGGTGGAAATGGTTTGCGCATGCGCACCGCATTCCCTGTACTGTAGTGACGGGCGCCGGGTCGCAAGCGAAGGGCCCCTCGACCGCGCGCGCGTGCTCAGATTTTAGTCTGGCGGGAGGGCACAGAAACCCTCTGCCTTTCGGTCTCCTCGGACAAAGTGCAAACCCGCAATAAATTCGACTATTTTGCGGTGCACGTGCACTTGTTTGAGGATAACACCAGCCGGACAGCGCCGAATCTGCGTACTCTCCCGGCGCCAATTCTCATGCTCCATCTCGCTGGTTTCGAAGAATTTCCTTATCCCACTATGCATAGAAAAAAAGCCGAAGCATACCCCTGCCCCGCTCTAGCCGCTTTTAAAATCAGAGTTAATGGTAGAAATGATCCCACTACGAAAGGAGGCACTACGATTGATGCAGTTTTTGTAAGAAACATTGATACTATCGAAGAGAGAGTTAAACATTTTGTCTCATATTGCAGTTACCATAATCCAATGTTTATTACTGTAGACTCAACTGGCGATAGAGTAGAAAATGTACAAGACGAACAATAGTTTTAATTAAAATGTTTAAAAAAAATTCAAGGAATAAATTTATATTTTATATACCAGTAAGAGAGAGAGAGAGAGAGAGACAATGTATATTCAATTCGGCCTTTTATTTCCTCGTCTGTTTTCATAATTTCTTTACAGTTTTTCCACGCTTATATCCCCTACTGATTGTGTTTCCAATAAGTTTCGCTTCCACCGAGTGTCATGACACTCACTGTTTTTTTATTTACGTTTGAAAATCTTTCCATTGAGGCACGCGACATAAAAATATAGGATATAACATCAGTTTTGGAAAAACACACGATTACGATGACTCCAAAAATTTAGCTGCATTTATCGCTGCTCTTAAACAGAATATGAATCCCTTTAATTGCTTGGAAATTTAGGAAAATTTTTTATTTAATATTAAAACAGGTCGCGCCGTGCATCGGAACCCGTGATTGATTTTCTTTTAAATATAGAAGAAAATGGACGGGCAATGCAAGACATATTTATATCCGAATGTTCGCAAGATGTTAGCAAATTCGAAACACCAATCAAACAAAAAATTTTGAATTTTGCGAGCTGTAATAACGAACAAAAAGTAACAATTAATAATAAAGTACACGAGGTGATCTGTTTGGTCGGATGTTGGGTATATCAATGAATGAGGCAGCGGATATCGAAATAGTATCTTATGTCATAACGCGGAAATCCGAGGTTTCTGACTGTGTTTAATTAGGTCGTAACACGAGGCATGGTTCGGGGATGAGGCTCGCCGAAGGCGAGCCTCATCCCCCGAACTATACCTCTTGTTACGACCTAATTAAACACAGTCTTAAAAATCCGAGGATTTCAACCGAATGACATACTATTTTTCCTCACGAATGCCCATTTCTCAAAACAAAATAAACAGAACTATACATGGCTCATTTCACGTTGCGTTTATCAGTTTGGAAAAAGGACCCACTTCAGACTAAACAATCTTTTGACAGCCTGCGACTCTCGGTCGGTGTCACGCGGGAAAAACGCCAACTTACGGTCTAAAAATAGGCTGGAAAAGGAATCGAAATGGGTATGAGTGAGGAAAAACTATTTTATATACTTAACACACAGAGAGATTTTTATTACCAATAAAGGTACCTACTTCTCGAGTTTGCTAGTGTGAAATCAGAAAAACGACTAAAGCTTCTTTGAATTCCGGAGGAGGAGGAGGAGGAAGAGGAGGAGGATGCTAATTCGGAGCTGAAAATGATGACATGATTTACGACAGCGATGAGGATATTGAGTTTGAGGATTATATAGAAAATGAGAGTTACGAAACAGAGTAATTTTAGATTCGATTAGTGTTAGAGATGTACAGTATGTCCCGTAGATAACACAAGTATTTGAATTTCCCTGACATTTGACTTTGGTAGTGCTTGGAACGGTGCTGTAGTTAGAGTTGGCTTCAGAAGAGTGCGCTGCGTTCTTACGAGCCGTGTTTCGAGAGCGAAAAGTGTAAAACGTCTGATTTCCCGGGAACTGTCAATTCGGGAGATCGAAGCGTCCAACCTCGAAATTAACTGAATTTGTAAATAATGGTAAATAATATGTAGAAGTGATGAGAAATAATCATACAGGTTTCGGAAACACGGCTCGTAAGAACGCAGCGCACTCTTCTGAAGCCAACTCTAACTACAGCACCGTTCCAAGCACTACCAAAGTCAAATGTGGGGGAAATTCAAATACTTGCGTTATCCACGGGACATACTGTATGTTGTATTCGAAGTAGAAAGAAAAAAAAATGTAATGAAAAAGAAAAATCGATTTTTCACTGTTTTTGAGTTTTCAAAATTCGTGAGCGACCTCTAGAAAACTTTTTGTCGTGCAGATCTTTAGTGACAATTCTTAAAATATGATAAACTAACATAATCTGACGTGCCACCCCAATGTATATATTGTAGGTATATTGTAATAGTTTATATATTTCCTGTTCACATTGTATTCGTAAAACAAAAAAAATTACTTTGTAATATCGCGGTAAATATACAATATGCTATTATATGATTATATATATTTTTTGCATTGTAAGACATAGTTAATAAAATATCATTTTTATATTTTTCGTATCATTTTCAATGTCCCCGATAGTTGCAAGGATTGCGCGAAATCTGTGAATTTTTTTTACAGAGAATCTGTTTTTGTGGGGGGATTTCACTACTTTTTGAAATTTATTCATGAGGAGAATACGTACATGTAGGAGAATAACTTTTTATTACTAAGTGTATTATTGCAGAACGAGTAGGTTAGAAGATTTTCATGAAGACTCACGATTTTCTGACATGTCATCTCGTACAGGTGCAACCGAAGAGGATCTAGCTCATGTCCTGTCCGTAAAAAGATTACTGGATGGATCGGAGAATGTCAGGCTTGTTACCGAGCGCCTTTCACCCATAGTACTTTCATTGCAATATGCGATTTTCGTTTTAACTATTCCTGCTCTAAGTAACTTTTACTTCTTTCAAAGCATTTACCTCTTGTACGAATTGTTGATCGTAGGGGGCAACGATCAATGATTGTGACTAATCGTAGACAAATTATTCCTGCGATGATGTTCCAGTTGCACACCAATTGCCTTTTAGTTTTAATAGACGAACTTGTCCACGACGAGTCTCTATTATCGATCGCTGCCTCCTACCACGAACAGTTCATAAAAGGTGATTACCTTGAAAGAAGTAAAAGTTATTTAACGCTGGAATAGTTGAATGAAACGAGAAGCGCGTATTGCAATTAATGTACCGTGGGTAATAGGCGCTCGGTGACAAGCCTGACATTCTCCGATGTCCATCGAGTCATCTTTTTACGGACAGGACACGAGCTAGATCCTCTTCGGTTGCACCTGTACGAAATGACATATCAGAAAATCGTGAGTCTTCATGAAAATCTTTTAACCTACTCGTTCTGCAGTAATACTTACAATTAATATACCTGGAAGTTGAAGCAACAGGATTGCCGTACCTTTGGTCCAATATTGAAAATAAATCTTCTCAAGGCTGAATACAACTTGGGCATGTTTCAGCGTACAATTAGCTAGATCCAGCTCGACGAATGAACTATTCCGACTGGTTTTTGGAACGGCAAGTGGACGATCCCTCGTTCGTCAGAAGATTTTGTGACAGACGCTCTGACAGCTAGCTATTATCAAATCGTTTGGATTTTTTTTAATAGTCAAGATAGTGCACGGAAGCAGTGTCATCTTTCTCTGGTTGCTGGTGCATGAAGAGCAGGAAAGGAGACATCTGTATCTCGGAAGAAGTGGCATCAGATAAGTTACTTCCTAACTGACTGTCTTAACCTCATTTTCATCCCTTATACAGAACAAATATCTTTGTGGTTATTCTGACGGATTGATGGAAATTTGATTTTTCTTCGCAGTCAAAAATCAACCTAGGTAGAAAAGAATTCTCTAGAATTGCGGTACAATGCCACGGTATGAATATCAGGTTCTACCGACATGACATGCTTCGACAAGGTCTGTATCAACTTTAGCGGTATATTGGGGGCACTGCACTAATCCTGTGGCACATTTTTCTATCTGGGAAAGCATATTATTATGGTAGTACAGCTGTACAGCGTTCCGATCATATACCGTCTTCCCGTACTGACAGTATATACATGCATTTTTTTACCTCTAATATGCCGGAATTAAAAATCTCTAGAACTCTGCGGTACAATGCCACGGTAGGAATATCAAATTCTACCGACATGACATGTTTCGACAAGGTCTGTATCAACTTTAGCATTATATTGGGGGCACTGCACTAATCCTGTGGCACATTTTTCTATCTGGGAAAGCCGTGGTAGAAAAGTAGGAGATACGATAGAATTGGATTACAATAATGAAGTAATTATTTTATTATCTTTTCTTTATCGATATATTCCCCCTTTCGTATTATCAAAAGTTCCAATTATATATTATCGGAACGCTGTACAGCTGTACTACCATAATAATATGCTTTCCCAGATAGAAAAATGTGCCACAGGATTAGTGTAGTGCCCCCAATATACCGCTAAAGTTGATACAGACCTTGTCGAAGCATGTCATGTCGGTAGAATCTGATATTCATACCGTGGCATTGTACCGCAATTCTAGAGAATTCTTTTCTACCTAGGTTGATTTTTGACTGCGAAGAAAAATCAAATTTCCATCAATCCGTCCCGTTCTCGTAAGGCGCTGAAAACAAAAAATAGAATAACCACAAAGATATTTGTTCTGTATAAGGGATGAAAATGAGGTTAAGACAGTCAGTTAGGAAGTAACTTATCTGATGCCACTTCTTCCGAGATACAGATGTCTCCTTTCCTGCTCTTCATGCACCAGCAACCAGAGAAAAATGACACTGCTTCCGTGCACTATCTTGATTATTAAAAAAAAATCCAAACGATTTGATAATAGCTAGCTGTCAGAGCGTCTGTCACATTCACCACTATTGAGATTCACTACTCCGATTACACTGAATTTTTACTTTTTATTAACAAGCGCGTCCGAGGATCGAAAAAATGCGAGGGAAATCGTTTCGCGAATGGAAATATTTTATTAATTTTGAAAAACAACTAAACATTCAAGGAATATATTCTCTCACACACTCTCACATACATTTTTAATGGCGTATGCGTGTGGCCGCATCTGTGTACACATTTCCGACCATAGCCGAATACCGCCGAAGACAGCCGGAATTTTTGTGACATTTTTACATATATATATCGCCCGAGAAATCGGATTCTCGACTTTTGAGGGGCGTGGGGCGTGGCTTCGCGTTGCTAAGGAAAAATCTCTGTTAATATGTAACTTACAACATTTACTCTGGTCTTTATCGATAGAGAATAGTCGATTTATATGGCGTAACTAAGCATAGTTTTGGTTATAACCGTATATTTATTGAGAAAATTCGATGTTAAAATTGAGGGGTGAAGGGGGCAGACATTTTTCCTGTAAAGATACACGGGTGCTCGCGGCGACAGCGCTGGTGGCGTCGTTCTGACGACTTGAATGAACATGCCGCGAGACACTACCGTGTCTCTTGATATCACCATTTTTAGGAAGTGCACTGTAAAATTTGCCGGCTTGAAGTTAAAATTTCATATCTTCTGATTTCTCAGGATAAGGATAATGAACAATAATGTTAATCGTATTTCTTTCGTACATGATACTTTCCATTGTTCCGTACACTTTCCAAAGGCGCTGAGCCTTTGTATACTTTTTATAGGTGAGATTAAAAAATTCGTTTTGAAAGTGGAAAAGAGTGGTGAATGCTACGCAGACATATTGACAGGTACCAGAAAAAAGCACGTCTTTTCACTGTCATTGAGCAACATTGTCATTCGTTGCTATGTAAAGAAACATCGTTTGTCTTTGCTGTCATCGATGTGACTTAACGATATTTTCTTATATAGCAACGAGTTACCATGATCTACCGCATGTCCTATGGCCAACCGCGCAGGTGAGCTGCGACCTGAATTCTTGACTTCGGCAGTATTTATGGTACAGTTAGAGTGGGCTTCAGACGAGTGCGCTGCATAAGAATGAAGAGTGTCGACTGCTCTTCTAATAGCTGTCAATTCGGGAGATCGAAGCGTTTCGTGTAACCTCAAAATCGTAAAGTTTTGAATTAGTAGTGAATAATTTGTAGAAGTGATGAGAAATAATCATAAATAATCTTCCGAATTGACACCTTAGGTATCGCTCACGCCACTTCGTAAAACTACTTCCTAGACACGCGCGGTGCTAGCGCGGAAATAATTTCTGAAACAAATAGGCATGAGGCGTGTAATTCGGTTGGACATCGGAAAAACCCGAATGATTGTTAACTCTCACTTCTGAACATTACTTACCATTTATTCAAAGATTCACGATTTCGAGCTCAGACTTCGATCTCCCGAATTGATAGCCATCGGGAGATCAGACGTTTCACACTTTTCGTAAGAACGCAGCGTAAGAGCGAAAAGCGTCGTCTGATTTCCCGATGGCTGTCAATTCGGAAGATTATTTATGATTATTTCTCATCACTTCTACAAATTATTCACTACTAATTCAAAACTTTACGATTTTGAGGTTACACGAAACGCTTCGATCTCCCGAATTGACAGCTATTAGAAGAGCAGTCGACACTTCGTTCTTATGCAGCGCAATCGTCTGAAGCCCACTCTAACTGTACCATAAATACTGCCGAAGTCAAGAATTCAGGTCGCAGCTCACCTGCGCGGTTGGCCATAGGACATGCGGTATACAATGATAGAGAAACGTCACTGTCTTTTTTCCGGTATCGGTCGATATCTAATATACGCTGCACCATACAAATTATTCGATGGGATAGACAAATTTTACGCTGCGCGTGATATTCTTTCAGGTGAAACTCAGTATTTCCGAAAAAATAAACCGTACTGAAAAAAATTACTTCTACTGGTAGTGAAGATTCTCCTGTCTAATCTAGTAAATTTTTGGAATAAACATGGCATTTTTTCTGTATGCAACTGTGAGTCAAACAAAAATACAAAATTTTTGGTAAAACGACAAAAATTTGAGACTTTTTACATTTACCTTTTAGGTAATTTAAGGTTTATAATAATTTACGTAAATGTTCTGTAAAATTTGTAATAATGTACCTAAAAGATTTGTTCATATATTTCACGTCATTTATTTTTACGCATATACATAATATATCCAAAAATGTCATGTTGTCCTACGTTTATTCGTGCGTCCTAATTTTCGCCGAATTTGAAGCAAGCAAAATAGACTGAATGAGGTTTTGTTTGAAGGGCCCTCGAGAGTGCCGTGCAAAGAGAGACGGTAAATAGCAAGGGAAATTATGTGATATATTTTCTCCTAAATAAAGGCCAAAATTAAAAAATAGACACCAGAATAATCGTTTACTCCATGGCTAGCAAGTGTGACACAAGCTGAATAGGCTAACCCATTCAGCTCATGCCATTTGCTACCCATGAAGTAATTATTTGTTCTGGTAATTCTATTTTCTTTTAATTCTGACTTTTATTTAGGCGAAAGTATAGCATCAAATTTCCCCCGCTATTAACGCTTCCCTTTACATACACATGGCATGCTCGAGGTCCTTTCATTATAGAATTACGGAGATAGAACAAAGTTTAAAATTCTTTTCATATATTTAGAACGTTAAGTAAGGTACAATGGCACATGATAAAAAGTTAATACAAAAAGTTTACGTAATTTTTGAATAAACCATTAAAATTACATTACCTGTGTAACTCGTTGGAGTAGGAGGGATACCGGTTATCATCCATATTTTGCTCATCCCAGTTTTGGGAATAATTCCCACTAATCCTTGGTAGATGAGGATACGGTGATCCATAATCTTTGACCCAATTGTGTCAATACTGATATTCCAAGGGTGATTCCTGATTGAAATATCTATGTCCTTGTAGCATAAGTGGATTGTGCATCAGTAGCTGTAGTTGGTACAATTTCTAAGTTCCCATACGAATCATACTACAACCCCAGTTCATTATACAATATTTACGCGTATCTGAAGACCTACGTTCATCCTTTTCGATCTCGTTGCGCTTGAATCTCATGCCTCGCTTCCGATTAATATCCGACCAAAAGCAGGAGCTATGATTATTTCAAAGATCAAATCAGGTCTTTAAATTATGGAACGCGATCAAGTCTTCACTTTGTCTTGCTGCGTTCGAATAAAATCGCCTTCACTTTGACGAGAAGGCTAGAACCAGGATAGATTTAGGTTAGAAACAGAATTTTTCTGTGTCTGTAAACGCTAATTTCAAAGGATTCATGATGAAAGCAGACTTTATTTTTCGACTCAGGACTCAGACAAGAACGCAGAGAACTTTGCAAAAACGACAAATCACGTCGCCACCCCCACATCGCATTACAACTTCGAGAGCCGCCTTAAAACCCAAAGATCGCCGCCGCGCGTCGCGTCTCCCGGACGGCCGATATCGATGAAAACCGCTGACGAGTTCGACCGGGCGATGACTCTTTTCCACGCCGCGGAGCCCTCTTGCTCGTAAATCCTCCGGGTGCGGCGAAGCGCGTCCGGAAAAAGGTGGAGACTCCGAAAATCACTTATCCGCCTGTGCACCGCGTTGATCTCCTCTCCACATCCGAAAAGGAAGTTAAGGGCGGTGATATAGGTAGCGCTTGAAAAAGGAAGAAAAGAACAGTCCTAGCCAAATGCAATGAAAGGTACATCTCGCGAGGGTTTCGATTATTCGTCACGGCTTCCAGCGCGGTACGCCCCGGTGCGCGTTTTTCTCTCGGACAGAGATATCGCTTGTCTCCGTCGAGCGAAGTGAGCGCTTCTGGATTCCAAGGTGTGCGAAGGGGGGGGGGGGGGGGGGCTCTTGAAAATTTCAGGAGCCGCAACCCGGGGTTACGGCCAGCCAGCCGGTTGGTTTCGGTTATAAATTCTCCGCGTAGCGGCGCGAGGGGGGTTTTCGAAGCGCGCGCGCGCGAGCTCCCTACCCCGATCTCCACGCCCCACTTTCTCCTCCACCAGGAGCCGCCGGACTCATGGCGCGCCTTTATACGGAGCGGAGAACCCAGGTAAGAACCGGACTGTGTAAGAAGAAGTGGACTGCGGTCCTGCGCGCGTAATTTATTGCCGCTCGCAACCCGCGCGGTACCCCACCGCAAGCTACCCTCGAAAGCTGCACCGAGAATCTCTTCTGCGAGGTCGAGATCTCGTTTGAATCCGGCAAAGAGCTCTTTTCACGCGGTTCATTTGGGGATCGACGGGTCGGGGCGCGCGAGTCTGCGTTGGACCGCGCGGAGATGCCGGCGGGTCGAGGTCGGCCCGGTGGAAAATCATGTAAGCGCTGGCGGTGTATAGCTGCACTTGACTCCGAACGATATTTTTGGGGTCTCGGGAGATGGCTTGCGAGGCACGACGTCGATGTAGATTCTCAAATTATCGTAGTGACATGTAGTCTAATGAAATTTCTTGATAAACTGTTATAGCTGTAGGGTAAGTCTGGGATAGTTGGACCAGCTGGTTAGTTGGACCAGTACCTATAGATTCAATACGAAGCATCCATATTTGGTAGAAATGCCGTTACGACGTTTAGTTGGTTCTGCGAAGTCACAGCGGCAACTCGCGGTCATTTTGACAAAGACACAACACGTGATACCGAGAATAATATTTTCATCTCACACCGATTTTGAAGTGAAACTTCTTTCCTGAGGGTACTAAAATCGCGCCCGATAAGACGAAAAACCGTAACGAAACCCACACACTCCAGCACTCTCGTCTGTGCCTTACTCATACAGCGCCCTCGACCCTGCCCCAATACACCGCACTCGACTCTGCCCGATTCCACCGCTCTCGACCGTGCGTACGTTGGCCATGTGTCGACATTGCGAGGTTGGCTCGCGAGGCCGCCGCGCGATGCGTGCCTCGTGTTGGATCGCCTTGCCTCGTGAAGCTCCTGCTGTTCGTTTGTCTACATATTCCGAGGCAAAAATGTCTTGAGGCTGCCTTGCGCGGCGACCTCGCGAGCCAGTCTCGTAAAATATGAGTTCCGATGCGAGGGGACTTCTACGTCATTTCTTACCGCTTACTATTATCGCAACCTAAGTAAAACGCACTAATCTAGATCTAATCTGTACATCGGTCGCAACAGCAGGCGGGCGGTATGTTTTGGTGAATGGGGGTTACGAATGCGTTCGCAGTCTCACACCTTTCCCTCAAAACAACTTCGCAGTGTATTTAATTGTAAACCATGGCTACATCACGGAATTACTGTATCTCTTTGAATCCAATATAATCACCAGTAATATTGTAAGTGCAGTGTTAAACCATTTCAACAAACCGATATGGTTTAAATCCACCACTCCACGTTTTCGGTCACTAGTCATGTCACGCAGTAGTGCCTTCGGGATTTACGACCTCGAGGAGACCTACTCTTGATCGCACATGTACAGTTATTAACTTGAAACTGAAGAATAAATGACGCAAAAATCAATCGCTGTTTAGACTGTGCAAAGGGGGTCTGGCTTGTGTTGCTCGAGAGGATTTCTTCGGGCGCTGAAAGCTATTGTTCATATTATGAGGCGTTGCAACTTCAAATTTGTGTTTAAAAGTTTTTTCGACCATTTGTGTTTGCAGTATTTTCACTCATGTTTTCAAGCAGTTCACCAAAGTGTATAGATATAAACCATTCCTTGGTGAGTAGCCCTTTGACACACAAAAAGAATTTTGGATAAACATTTTATGTATCCATGAAGCGGTGGCTATTTTAAAAATATTAACTTGGGGGGTGGTGAGACAACATTTTTGGGGGGTTGTGAGACACACTATTTCTAAAAGCGATTTACTAAAAATCGTATTTTATAGGCGTATTTTGAATTTTTTGTGAACACTGCACGTTTTGTGCAATTTTAATTGTTTTTAATTAATTTAGCCTTCTTTAACCCTCGTACGGCCCTCATTTATACTTACACTTAAGTCCTTCGGGTCATATATGACCCAAGGGTAGGATGTATGTACTCGTATATATTAACCTTTAGAGCCCGTGGAAATTTCAGTTAAAATCGACTTTTTAAACGTAAAATTTATAAATAAAGTCAATAATTTCCTATTTGGAGGCCCCGAGCTAACTGCTGGTCGATATATCGACCACCCCGGACGCAGGGCAAAATCGACTTTGGATCCAGTGGAAAAAATGTGGCAGGAAAGATTATCGCTCAAAACTTGTTACTCGGGGTTTTTTTGGGTCGCTCATTACGATGCTGATATCAAAATCGCTCTATTCTCAAACTCAAGATGGCGAATGCAATATGGCGGATGATGAATTCGAGAAATATTTAGAATTTGAAGATTATGGCCCGAAACTTGTTGCTCAGGGTTTTTTTGGATCGCTCATTACGATGCTGATATCCAAATTGGTCTATTTTCTCAAATCCAAGATGGCGGATGATGAATCCAGAGATTTTTAAAATTTGAAGATTATGGCCCGAAACTTGTTACTCGGAGGGTTTTCGGGGTCGCTCATTACGATGCTGATGTCCAAATCGGTCTAGTCTCAAATCCAAAATGGCGAATACAATATGGTGAATGATGACACGGTATACGCGAAAAGCCTTATAGGTGGCGTATTGCGAATTCGTTCGCGCAAACGCAACGCTCCGCGCAATCTATAAGCCTGCCTCGCTCACCTGTTCTTTACGGCTGTATTGATACAGTAGTATATCCAACAATGCAATGGCTGAAAATGAAGCTTGGACTAGTGGCGAATCCGAACCAAAAGTACATGTACCCGTATTTTTACCCATCAATCAAAGATTTCGAAGGTAGCTCCGAAATAAATCCGAAAATCTTTATATCGGGAAATAGTCCAATCGATTATTTCAATTATTTTTTTGATTCTCGTCTGCTTGAAAGGATTATAGAGGAGACGAATCGTTATGAAACTCAAAATCATCAGGTTGAAAATTCTCATATGAAGAAATGGCGTCCTCTTACAAAAGATAAATTTGAAAAATTTCTCGATCTTTCGATTGTAATGGGTGGTATTATATACGCTAATACCATCAGACAGACACTCCTCGCACTACTTGGAGAGATACCTACAGGAGAACCGAGCAGAGCAGGAATAACCACGTCCGTACTCCGTCTCTACATGCATGGTCATTCAGCAAACAAACTACGTACACTTTATAAAATTTGACTGAAGTATTATGAAATCATTGGAAACTGCATAATATAAGAAAAATGGTACATTGACTGCAAATGGTACCTGAATACAAATAACAAAACATTCTACAGTATGGGTCATATATGACCCGAAGACCTTGTACGTGCAGTTTTTTGTAGTCGACAAAATTACATAATTACATGCTTATTTCCATCATGAAAAAGTATCGTTATAAGAAAGAAACAATGTCTAAAAATTTCAGAAGATTATCTCTAAAGGCATAATAATAACTTATCGATATTGAACGCTGTGGGTCATTATAGACCCGAGGGACGTACGAGGGTTAAATGATTGTTTCTTTATTTTATAGCGAGTCGCACCTAAAACTTGTTTATTAGTTATATATACAAATCTAACCTTTTTAAACTTGAATAAACAATTTTAATAAACGTATGCTACTTTCTATGATTTGAAGGCGTGTCTCATAACCCCCCGAACATTGTAAAAATCCAGAAAAACCAACTTTCGAGCTAACAGGCCAAACTTTAGGATTTTTTGAAATTTCAGCAAACTCATTTTTTTTTTAAGTGATGTTATGCTTACTCACGATTTGACAACATTTATGCGCAGAAAAAAATTTTCTTCATTATACTTTTTCTACAAAAACAAAACCCGTTTCATAATCCCCCGATCTCCCCTATTATCCTCAATAAGAAGGCGATAAATTGTTTAATAATTTGTTTAGACAATAAACATTTGCAAATATCTCGGAAACGATAGAAGATACGAGGAGCGGAGAAAATTTTGCAGTTTCGAAGAGGATCAAACTTTTAGCCGTAATGGTATTACCAAAAAACGTAAACCGATAATTTATTTAAAGAATAAACTTATGTGAATATTTGGAGAACCGGGAGAGGGGGTCTAACTTTCAGTCATAATGGTATTACCAGACACAGTGAGTCGACATATTATTTAATAATTTGTTTAGACACAATCCGAGTAAAAATATTTAACTCCATCTGAGCACGACGTGCGCACTTATTGCATATCTCTAGAAGAGGCACAATATATTATATATTCCACGAGAAATAAAAATCTCTCATGATTCCGGCAAAGGCCATTCCTTCCCAACATTCATCCGAGATCGGCAAAGATCGCATTTTCCGTTAAAAAAAAAATCACGGTAAATCTGTAGATAAAAATCACCCCTAAAAACCGCAACCACATTGTACATATCCGTGTCGGTCGAATGTCCTCAGAAATATTTGAGGATACGTGAATACGAACAGTATACGACCCATATACTACATAAATGTACCTCGTATTAGGGATACGGTGTGGTTTAAGCATACGTGTGTGTTCGGGGCATACGTATACACCCGTATAAAATATTTCCAGGGTCCCGCGGGTCAGAATCGGGTTAAAAAATTCACTTTGTACAAGATTCGGGTGATTGCAATCCCTTCGCGGTAAAACCCTACCCTCTGGGAGAGCGGGAGGGAAATGAAGGACCCGCATAAAGGAGGACTCGTTCGCTTTGAACCCCTTAGCGAATCGGCTCGCGACTTCAAAAGAATTGCAAACGGTCCTGGATTATACCCAGTAATATAGTTTCCCGACTGTCCGATTCGTGGGTCGTCGCGCGTCTCTACTCGAATCAAGGCGCGCACGACTGGAGCCTAAATATTTTTGACTCGAACTCCTCAATGCGCGAATCCGACCTCCAGATGCAGTTCATATCGAGCAACGTGGTGTATAGCTCGATAAAGCTATACAAAATAGTACTGCAGGTTTGCGCATCGTTTTATACGATTTCCAGCCGAACCAATTGCAATGAAATTTGTGACAATAAATCACCCTCCACATGCACGTCGCAACAGACGTGACAGCGAGACTCTTCGACTACTGCAATTTTTTTCATTAAACGGTGGAGATGACCTACACTTTTTCAAATTGATAACGCCCATATTTATAAAAGACCTCGATCTTTACCATTTTATTCGTGCACTGAGAAAAAAATGTACTCGAGCCAATTTGAACGTGTTTTAAAATAGTTTCAAAAGCACACTTATTCAATTAGAATGAATAGCGATTGGACGTATGAAAATATTGATTTTATAAAATATTGTTTGGATCAAACCGATTTTCATTCGAATCGAATAAATGTGCTCACAGGACTATCGAAAAACACGTTTATTTCGATCGAACAAATTTTTTTTCTCAGTATAGGTTATTTCGCGAAAGGAGGGTCGACCTCCGCTCCCAATAACATCGGCAATATTTTCTCGGAAACGGGAGCTTGACCCAGTCCCCGCGTTTGGCTTTAAACACAGAAAATTCGTATACTTAAACGCGTTAACGTCGACGCGCGAGTGCCACGCACGTGGTACTCGAAGAAGTCAATTTATCGAACCGCCGCACAGCTCGCGCGAACTCGAAGAAAAGTTCGACGGGCAGTTTTCGTAAGTTTTCCGAGGGCAGAAAGTTAAGCCTCGTCCTCTGTCGCCTACAGAGAAAGCCGAACTGGATCGAGAAGAAGAAAGTAGAAGTCACGTTGACGAGATGAATCTTATTGCAAATAGCGCACGCTATACGCGTCTGAAAGGGCGCGAAGATCCAACCAGTGTGGAAAATTGTCAAAGCGGCCCAAAGAACATAAAGGCTCCGTGCAGGCGCTAACCGGGCATCCTCTACAAGGGTATACCCGTTCATGCTCATATAGGCTTATAGCCCGTACAGACTTCATTTGGGCATCCACGATAATGTTATCCAGGTTATCCCCATTAATGCCCATATGGAGCCTATACGGACTTTCTCTAGGTGACCACGATCATATTATTTGGGACCCACACAGGGCCAAGACAGGTTTTAACTGGGCATCCGCGATAATTTTATTCGGGCTTTTTTTGTTAATACCCATACGGGGTCAATATAGACTTTAACTGGGTAGCCATAATTTTATCCAGCTGTTTCCGTTAATGCCCATATAGGGCCAATATGATTTTATCTGAGCATCCACGGTAATATTATTATCCGGGTTGTCCCCAATAATGCCCGTACGAGGCCAAGGTAGGCTTTAGCTGAATGTCCACGGTAATTTTATCCAGATTTTCCCCATTAATGTCCATATATAAGGCCTATGAAAACCTTATCCATGCATCCATTATAATTTTAATCGGAAAGACAGGCTTTAGACGATCATTTGGTAATTCCAATTGGAAAATTATTTTCAATAATTATCCATAATTATCAATAACTAGCCGTACCCTGCCACGTATTGCTGTGGCTCAGTGTGGTTAAATGGAAAAGAAAGAAAAGAGAAAGCGTACGTTTGTAATATGTTTAATTTCACAATGCTTGTCGGTATACAATATTTTTTGTTGTTCCATTGTTTGTGCAGATATAGAGATTGTCTAGTTTGCCGACTCTAGAACACGCAATATACAATTGCCCATGTGAAAAGCAATCCGTGTCTAGATCGGAACCGCACAATTCCAAAGAATAGCCTTGAGCTTTGTTGATGGTGATTGCAAACGCCAATCGAATTGGGAATTGCAATCTCTTAAATTGAAATGGCATATCCGTTGGAATCATAGGAATGTGAGGAATGAGAACATCTTCACCTTTGAAAGGTCCTGTCAAGATTGTTGTTTCTACGACATTGCTCGTTAGTTTTTTTTACAGCAGGCCACGTGCAGTTGCAAAGCTTTGGCTGGTTGATACTTTGCAACATGATAATTGGTACTTACGCAGATTTTCAATTGCAGTACATGCGGTGGCATCACTGGCAGATCGAGTGAATTCAAAAATTCTGTTGGATAATTAACCGCTTCATCTGCTTCCACAACAGTGTCGATGGATTTGTATGTGACTGCCTCGCTTTGAATATTAAACTGTATAATATTGTTAAGTGCGTAGACGTATTTGTTTTTGGCCGCAAGAATAGCTCGTTCACACTCAGCCAATCGTGATTCTTATAATTGGTTTGGATATCGGGAAATACTTTTTCAACCAATTCTTCTTTTGATGTAACTAAATTGCAGAAGTCATGAGGCAATAAAATTCGTCCTGAGGTCAGATCAACCGGCACCTCTCCATTCCCAGTTTCCAGCAATTGATGTGAGAATATCTCAGCTGATCGATCGTTTTGCAGCTGGACACGCATATTTGTAGTTAATTTTAACGTCTTTACGTGTCGCCACAACGTAGAGTATTTCAAGTATGTAATAGGCATCCTAAATAGGGCCAACATATTACCAGGGAAAATAATTTTGTTCTTGGCTAATGCTCAGAAGAAATTTCCACGCGGGAAAAGACGTCATACGAATGTCTACGAGGGTGCATCAAATATAAATGGGACTGATTTTTTTTTAATTACGGTGGAGTCCTTGACTTTGAAGGAATTGATGCGCAGATGGCCTGTACCATTAAGGAAAGGGGATAACCGAGTGCAATTCGCTCGAGTCCCTTTAATATGAAAAGAAACCATGAGCGAGACAGAAGGGCATGTCTCCGTAGAGCAACGGATTATAATGAAGTTTTTGACCAAGGAGGGGGTGAATCCAACCGAAATTTTGCGGCAATTACAGGTACAGTTCGGGGACAACACCCTGTCAAGAACCCGTGTGTTTGCATGGCACACAGAATTTTCTGGAGGGCATGAAAAGGTCGAGAACGAGAGCCACGCTCGCCGCCCAAGGATGAGCGTAACCGAAGTCAACATTGAGGCGGTCCGAAATCTCATGGCTTTCTCCACGATCGACGCACGATTAATGCGCAATATTATTGTGAATTACAGGATGCCGTGAAATTGCCATTTCGAAGGAAAAGGAAGAAGCAATCGGTCACAAGTGTCATTCTTTTGCATGACAACGCCAGGTCTCATGCGGCTAATGCCACAAGGCAAAAATTGGATGCATTAGGCTGGGAAATGCTGGAACATCCGCCATATAGTCCCGACTTGTCCACTTGTGACTTCCATCTTTTTGAACCCCTTAAAGAAGTGCTGGAGGCCAACGTTTCGACGACAACGACGCGGTGGAAGCACTTGTGCTCCAATGGCTACAAGAACGTCCGAAGAGTTTCTACGATGATAGAATAAAAAAGCTACCAATCCGATGGAAAAAATGTATTTCTAGGGCAAGAGACTATATCGAAAATTAATATATATTTCTAAGCTTAATTAAATGAAGTTAGAATTTTTTACAAGACGAATCCCGTTTATATTTGATACACCCTCGTAATAGACCGCCCAATGTCCAAAAGACATCCACCAGATAACTATAGGATATTGTGTACTGTTAGAACGTTGGGCCATGATATAAAAATAAAAATCGACGGAGAATATATATAGTATGTTGTTATTGTTTTATATATATACATTATCTAATATCTATACAACATGTCAAATTGGCCAGGGAATTTTGCTGCGTGGCCTGCACCATTAGTTTCAACTTGGTTGATTTTGACGCAAGCCAATAGCGAGCCGCTACCTTTAACTTTGGTACAGCTGTACGACTCCAATGATGGAAATTCGAGCGTAAGAATATGACATCATGCCAAAGTGAAAGGTAGCGGCTCGCTATTAGTTGATGTCAAAACCACCCAGGGTCAAATGAACGGTGCAGCCAACACACAAAAATTCCCTGGATAATTTGGTATGTCGCATAAGTTGCGCATGACGTGAATCGAAGTTCAGACGGAATTTAATTTGAGTTTCTGACGGAAATATAACAAACGTTTCATATAGAGGTATCCTCGACAAAAACTTTGCACCATAATAATAAGTTTTTTATACCAGTCAAATTTTCAAGTTATGCCATCGAACAATATTATTTAAGAAATATTGATAGTGTAAATAATGTACCTAGATTAGACGCAAATCATACAGCAATACTTTAGCTCATATCCATAGATTTTCAAATGTATCAAGATTGTGCGATTTATGACCAACCGATATAAGAAAGTGTAATTGTCACAATAAATGAATTCAAAATAATACAAATAAAATGTCAAATGGGTAATCAATATAAGCACAATTTTTCGTAAATAGATGTTGTTGCAATAAATACAGCTGCTAATTTGAATCGCATTATAATGTAAATTTAACAATTTATTTAAAAATAGTTCATTTTTTAAATGCATGAGTAAAATAAACGTAGACTTTAGAAAGATTGATTATTTTCGTAGTTTGCATGAATGTCATGACGATCACATGAGTCTATAGATAGTTTTATGCCAAATTATGATTAGAAACAGCTCCTTCGATCGCAAATGGTTTTTTCTTACGACCAATCATATCCGACGAATGAATGAAAGTAGCTTGACGTTCATTAACTGAAATCCAATCGATTTTCCAATTTCTCACTCGGTTTCAGACTTCGGTACGAAAGCTCGTTCGTTTGTTCGTTCTTTCATTTCCATTTTACTTTGAGGCTAAGAAAGTGGACGCTGTTGGAATTCAATTCGTTCTTCTCGTTTCAGGAGGAGGGGGTGTCTGGCACTCTTTTGAATCAATGCTTCGTCGCATCGAATTTACGCCTTGACACAAAAGTAATTCGCCGTTTTTTATTCAAATGGCTGTATGAAAAAGAAAGTAAAAAGTAAAATATACATTGAATAATAAATAACTAACAATTACCTATGGCAATAATTTCCAACCAATGTTATCGTTCTTTAAAGCGTAATTGGTATTTGGTTTTACTGTTATAAATTTAATGACAAAAGATACTATAACCATGCGAATATTTACTCTGTGAATACTTGGGGCTTATTATTTTCTTGCACACATCTCGTTGTTCAACATACATTTTATTTTGAAATAGAAAACTCCAATTTTTTTAAGTATGGGAAAACTTTAATTATTACCAGCCACGGTTCAATAACCGCCAATGATATCATATTTTAATTCTATACTTTCCATTACTAAAAGTAGTTAAGTTACATTCCTTCACTGTTTTTTTTTTCAATATACGTCAGCAATATAACACTAAAGATTGCAAACTTCAAAGAAAGCTTAAAATAAAACTCGAACCCTCCACTTTACGATGAATCATGCGAAAAGTTTCAGGCCTAAGCGATTCTTCTCGACGTGGGCGTTGAAAGACGCGCTCGAGCCGCGATACCAAGTAATATCAGATGTGCTACATACATATATCCATCCAGAATCTCTCCACGTCCATAACGAGAAATATTATTTAGGCTTGAGAATTGTTGTTGTAATAATTTGAGACCCGTCAGAGAAGTAAGCAATAAAAAATAAGGAAAAACATATTTGTTTTGTTTTCAGCCCGGAAATTTTATTATGATGATTCTAAAGTAGAAAATTGGCATTAAACTGTCTTTTGAATCAGTCGTATGTCGCAGTATACAGGGTATTCGGAAAAAACACCGACACAGAAATAGGGGTGATAGGTTACGTCATTACAAGTGTTTTGATATAAGGGACATATACCCGCAAGCGCCCCCTTCTGGAGATATCAACTTTTCAAGTTTATAACGACCGAGGTTGATCAAAGTAGAATAATAAGAAACGTATCAAGATGGTAACGAATATTTAATTTTACGAGATACAAAAACAATGTACTACAGCAAATGCTCAAAATGACGGCCACCCATGTCCATGCAACATCGGAAACGATTCTGGATAGATGTGCCACTGCGCAAACTGCTTGCGGAAAGGATAACCGCTTAGCTCAAGTCCTTGTACTTTACGAAGATGATGCGGATACAAGGAGTTTTCATTTGTTTTTCAATTGTACAGGTAGACAAAAAACTTAATATTATTCTACTTTGATCAACCTCGGTCGTTATAAACTTGAAAAGTTGATAACTCCAGAAGGGGGCGCGCTTGCGGGTATAGGTCCCTTATATCAAAATACTTGTAATGACGTAACCTATCACCCCTATTTCTGTGTCGGTGTTTTTTCCGAACACCCTGTATATATACGACTAATAGAATGCCGAAAAAAATGGCATTATTTGTATACCTTTCACTGTGTCTTTACAAAACCGTGACGTATACCGAATATTTTTGCACCCTATTATGTAATAAGTATTTAAAAGCTCACAAGAATTGCGTTCTGCGTTTACTTTGGGGGCTGAAAAAATTTCCCTAACTTTTTCTCTTGCGTAGCTTATCGAGCTTTGCATACGGATAAACAAGATCGCGAGCAGCTTTACTTTTCTTCTAATATATAGCTATATGTTGAACTTACGGTGTGTTAGGCTTATCTTTATTTTAGATAAGCAGCGAGGTTTGAGACGGTAACTTAACGACGTGACGCCGATAGAACATCTTACTCATATCGTTTCGACCTCCAAACGAGTTGAACTCGTCGAAACAAACGAGCGAAACTGCCGGAACTATTCTATCTTAGTCACCCTGGAGTTATGATTTTGCGCCTCTTAACGACAGTCTATAAATCAGTTCGCTTCCTGATGATTTTCGAGGGCGGAAAAAACGTCTCGCGCGCTCATCTCTCAATCGTATCGATTTAACCCGCAGATGGGATACGATGAACCCGTCGTGATCGAAGGACGAGTTTTATCGCCAGAGTTATCTGCAGCGAAGTCTCGTCACTGGGTCGATCGGCTGTTTGAGATTGCGAGTCACGGCGATAGGTATACGTTACGTGGTTCACAGTTTGTTACCTAATGGACGTGCGAAAAGTAGTCTCTTGCGAAGGAACATCGATCGGGTGTTACTGTTAATTTATTGTATTTTTATAGTTTATTTTTTATGACCAACAAGAGTGTCCCTGCCAGATATATAATGTAAATTTTGTAGCAATTTTACGAAAACCTATTAGATCACGGTATGCAGCAACTGTGCGTGTTTTATGAGTCCTCCCTTGGTACTGTTATTTAGGGCTAAGAAATAAAAGCTACAGAAATATCACATTTTTTAAATCTTGGATCCATGTATTTAGATTCTATGAGAGTTGTGTATATGTGGAAATATGCTCTATCTCTGTCTAATATATTTATAAAATGATTCAATTTTCAACTAATTATCCCTAACCGAATATACCGGGTGTTCTCAAACCTCTGACCCAGAGAAAAAACCTATGTTCATTAAAAAATTACTGACACTATGCAATTGATTTTATTGAAATCCGTTAAGAATTTACGGTGAAATTAATTATTAAAAAGTATTTAATATTTTGAATTTATTCGGCATTGATGACGTCATATCGAGGCTCACGAAGATAATGTTTATAATAACAATAGCGATTGCGATTATCTTCATGAGTCTTGATATGACGTCATCAATGCCGAATAAATTCAAAATATTAGTTATTTTTTAATAATTAATTTCTCCGTAAATTCTTAACGGATTTCAATAAAATCAATTGCATTATATCCGTCATTTTTTAAAATGAAGATAGGGTTTTTCTCTGGATCAGAGGTTTGAGAACACTCCGTATTAAATTTGGAAAAGAGAAATATTCAATTGAAAAATTCGGGTCAGAAAAAATACCGCAGATAATTTCACTCCCCGCAATTTGTTAGCAAGTTCTCATTTTCCCCCGACGAGCTGTCCAGAATAAAACGCATCCGTCGCCAAACAGCCGACCGATTCATGCCCAATCAGGCGTACCCGACGAGCCCCCGCGATTCGTCGTATCGCGTCGAGCACGGCCGGCGTGCTACTTTCGCTGCGGTGTGAGACGCCTCAAAAATCGACGTTCGACGACGGTTAAAATCGCTCGCTTCACGCGCGACTGACCGAAAATCCGGAAATTTAACGTCAATCGAGTCGAACGAACGAACGACGACGATCGAGCAATTCGGTTCGTTCGAGCGTTCCAAACGCCCAAAGCAGAATTCGTCGAACGACCGGAGCGAGCGAAATGGGATTATCGCGGGGAAATCTGATTTTGTAGCCGACCCCGAACGCGCTGCCCTTTCGCGAGGGAGCTCCGTGAAGACACCTTCGACCTTGATTTTCTTCAGGGAAAACCAGAGCCTCGCCCTTCGGCTCACTACTTAAGAAAAAATTACGTTGAGAATCGTTTCGCGAAGAAATTTTATTTTGCAGTGCCACCCCCCCCCCCCTCTTTTTCTGCGACGTCGTTAGCCCTCCTAGTTGTCGAGGTCGCTTTCTGAAAATACCTTCGACCTTGACTTTTTGCGAGGGAAACTCGCCCCCTCTCGGGCGAAGATTGTTTCGAGGGAAATTTTATTTTTCGATCCATCACCGCGCGCCGATGCTTGACGATTTCCGACGACACTTGAGAGAAGTAAGAGGAAGATGATTAGAATCGATATTTTTGGTTAAGACGATCGGACTTTACTGGTCAAATTCCTATGACCCTAAAATATTACCCTGAAGTTCTGTTTATCTGGAATATGTGAAAACTTTGATCAATTGTATCTATAACACAGGTTTACAAAAAAAAAAAAGTTCGGACTATTTGACCGGACCATGGTATTCCGAGGTATTTTTTGCGTCCTGAATCCGATCCCGAGGTCATCTGAGCCCCATCACGTCAGAAAAACGAGATTTGCAACGAGGAGGTTGCCACTGCAGACGCACAAATTTGTGACTCATGTTCTGCATGCTGTTTCATAGGGCCGACTGTACACGAACAATCGGCTTTACAGAAGGGTCTTTATTGTTCGGATACAATGTTCCCAAAAAGTCCCCTAACATGGTGCGAAATTTCAGACGAATGGGTTGAGCAGTTCTCGAGATATGGAAGTTTTCCGTCAAGTTTCTGCGTCTTGGCAGGGAGCTTAAACTCGTGAGTTGGTAAGATTCCTTCGTCAACTTACAGCAAATTTGTGCCGTCCAATTGTGTTGGTTGTAATGTCTTTGAAAAGGGCAAGAGCCCGTGAAATAAATAAATAAGGAAATGGGACTGCCCTGAGCAGCACCCAGAGCATGACTCCAAGGTTCTAAGGCCATTAGGGTCAGTGCTGGGTCCACTGTCAATATGTCACAGTGAACGAATCGCCGGAATTGGATGCCTTGACAGGGAGATCGTAATCCGCGAGATACAACGATCATGGCAACATTTTATTCACTGGGGTGGTTCTGTGATAGTCCCGGTCGAGATTTAGGACTCCATTCCAATGTTTGGAAGGTATTCAAGACCTAAACAGCTACCCTCCAACTCAACAGGTCGCTTGAGAAATTGTCCCGGGTCCAGTTCCAAAAAATGGTCATTTTAACCTCTAAATGACCTTGAAATCTCGTTTTTCTGACGTGATGGGGCTCAGATGACCTCGGGATCGGATTCAGGATGTAAAAATACCTCGGAATACCATGGTCCGGTCAAATAGTCAGGACTTTTTTTTTTGTAAACCTGTGTAATTCGAAAACTATAAGTAGTACACGGAAATAGTACTTTTTAGAAGAAATAATTTATAAAGTCTTCACATATTACGTAAATTATGTTCCTAATTGGGGTCGAAATAAATCCCTAAAAAGTTCCCATGTGGCCGATGTCCGCAACATCCCTTATTTTGCAAAAAACCACTCCCGGATGGTACATTGTGCCAGTTTTTCTCAGTTTCCTGGTAAACTGTTGTTCAAACGTAAAAAATATATTAAACCAAAAATGTTCGCCATTAAATCCTACATAAAAACTGTTCTATAAGCATTTTAGCTAGTCCTCTCTGAATTTCCGCAAACAACGTTCAAAATTAGGTGTAGCTTTTAGCATGTCCTGTGTTGTTCCTGTGATCCATTTATTTGTACTAAAAGCAGCGCCACCACGGTACTGATTTCAGGATCAATTATACCGACGCGGGAAATTCAAATAACTTGAATTAAAAAATAAAACCTTTATTTATAAAAACATCTACAATTACTCATATAAACAAAAATAAAAATACCTATTCAAATTTACCTATAACATAGGTAATTTAACGTTTAAATATTGTTTAATAAATAAAAGATTTCCTAACTATAAAAAAATACTTTGTGATTTGTGACTATTTGATATTAACACACCCCCAGTATAAAATATAATACTGTGAGACACCTCTACCCACAAAACAAAAGCAGGAATGACTCAAGGTAATGACTATTGCAATTAGTTGACCGAATGTTCTGGTTTGCACACAAATTTATGACAGTCGATCAAAAAACAATTGCGGTTAGTTAGGTTAGTACGGTAAGTTGCCTAAACATTAACAGAAAAGTAACCATTGTAAACAAAATCAAATGGTACTGAAATTATCAGCTAATATACTGACGTACTGACAAAGTGGTCGATGTACTGATTTCAGTACCATTGTACTAACAGGAACAACACTGACTAAAATCCGTAAGTAATCCACCGTATCGCATACCACAGGTTTGTGTCACAAGTGCGTTGAAGCCTCCCCACCTCTCCGCTAGGGTTCGGTATCTACCTAATTTTGCATAATATCGATTCGTCAATTTTACTGTGCTGCGACTAAAATATAACAGTATACTTACGTAAGATCGCTGAGCTCGACATATTTAAACGGCCTGCTAAAAACTACCCTTAACTTTAAACGCATTTTGCGAGAATTCAGTAGGTAAGGATGAGCTAACATATTTATCGAACAATTTTTGTGTAGAATTTAATTGCGAACATTTTTGGTTGTATATATTTCTACGTTTGAACAACCGGTTTACAATGAAATTGAGAAAAACCGGCACAATGTACGAACCGGGGGTGGTTTTTTTTGCAAAATAAGGGATGTTGCGGACACTGGACAATTGGGAACTTTGTAGGGTTTTGTTCCTGCTTTCGTTAGGTAAATGTATACGTAATATGAAAACTTTATAAATTGTTTCTCCTATTCCATGTTTATATGTTTAATTTACGTGTACTAAAGTGGAATTGGAATTAGTAATAGGCCATTAGATTCGATTTTGAAGATCGTGCACAGAAGTTTTGTGTTCAAATTGGTCCACTCATTTTTATATATTACAATCTATCGACTCTTCGTGTTAGTTCGACACTTCTGTGAAAGTGAACAAAAAAAATGTTAAATTAACAAAAAGAATTAGTCGTTTTAGACATTAAAAAATCGGTGGACCGATTTCAGAACAAAATTTCCAGCCACGTATAAATTCATCTTTGTCATTAATACAAAAATTCACCCCGAGGTAAATAGCGACCTCTCCTAAGGTATTAATAACTGACTGTCTCCCATTCATTCTTCTCATTTATATTTCGTTGTTTCTTTCGAAGTACGTTTCGAAAATAAGCTTTAACACCACACAGAGACAATTTGACGCGTCCCAATTTAATTTCGGCCTCTCGAGTCGTATCCATTTCGCGGTCAAAGCGTAGTTTTACGGGGTGCTCCAACGTGCTTCTCCTTTACAAAGGTGTCTCGCGCGAAGAGACCCGGTGGCTCCGATTTTCTTCGAGAAGAATTTAACGCCTGGTTCAGTTTCTCCGCTCTCCATGAGAAAATCGTGTCGACGGTCGTTCCGCGAGGAAATGTGATTTAGGACCCTGCGTTATCGAAGCCCTTTTACGAGGAAGCTCTACGAGAAAAGGATACATCGCAGGCCTTGTCTTTTCTTCGGTGGAAATCTGGTATTCCCTGATCAAGTTTCGCGACCTTCGAACCATAGATGGGATCGAGTCGTGAGCGTCGTCTCCGTGGGAAAATCGGACTTTGTATCGTGTGTCATGCTATATATTTATATCGTCCTTTTATTACGATGGCTGCGAAAGCGGATGCCCTGCGCTGACTTCGTGTACAAGAAATCTGACGACCTCTCCCTCTAAACCCATCTCTTACTTTCCGCGTAAACATTGTATCGAGGATCGTTTTGCGGAAAATTCAATTTGCTATTAATATGTGACAATAAATATTGATAATTGTATCTTGCTCTACAATTAAAGAAACTCCAGACATTCGGTTTTATACCTTTATAACTTAAAAAATAATTATCAACAAAATTGAGCAAACTTTCATAGGAAAGCTGCAAGTCTTTTGCATTAAGTGTAACATTTACAATTAATTTTTCAATAATACTTCACAAAAAATCGTGCGAGGTGTGTGCTAAAATGTACGAATTTCGGTTCATTCATATCGTCGTTCTTATCACGTAAGGGCGTATCTCAGAAAATTTGAAAATTGAGTTAAGACCACCAATAGATTGCTCTTAAGCTTTATATTTTTATCTCACGACCCGGCGTACCTCAACATTTTATACTTTTGCTCCCCGTATATATTTTTCGTCGTATCTCAACATAATCAAAACTTAAATCTCACGTATAGTAGGCCTAACTTAGGATAGGCCCATACGTGTGATTTAAAAGACATTCAAGCGCATAATTTTATACATCAAAAAATCACCAAGCTATAAAAATAATTGTAGGACTTATTCACAATGAAAAATCGTAAAATATTTCAAATCGCTCTCCTGAGAAATCATCAAAATTGAGATACGCCCTTACGTGATAAGACCGACGATATGTTAGGTGTACAACTTTGCTTTCGCCGTTTTCCTATAGATGGCTTACGAGAGAAACGGCGAGAACAAAGTTGTACATATAATACCGTATATTAAGTTTGTTAAAACGATGTAAGAAATTAAAAAAGAAATCGGATAAAGAGCAAACATTTGCTCATCCAATAATTTCAACGAACTGACATAATTTAATGTCTCGCGACGTTTTCCAATGTAGTATTGACGAACCGAAGCTTGATCGCGAGAAGAATCGTTAAACATTTACGTCTTCGCATATTTCTCGTATGATAACTTTTTAATTGTCATCAAAAAATCGATTGCAAAAAGCTTATTCGATGAAAAAAAACTTCCATCTTTCCAATTAGCACTCGCACGATTTGATCGGATTCGTTTTACAAAAGTTATATGCATTTGAAATAAAACGACTAAATTACTTAAGTATCGATAGTATACAGTATTTATATTCGAAGAAGCTTGACATAGGCGATATGCAGTAATATACTCTAAACCCCACATGCTATTGGTTTTCGACCCAAGACTGCGACATGATTAGTTCCAACGACTTTCAGTTCCCGATAATAGCTTCTAAAGAAAATCCTTAAGTCCGAATCGCTGGGCAGACCAAGCCACGTGGCCACGCGGAAAATGTTAAACATTGTTTATGGTTATTCCGTTCTGAAATTAGCGCACCGGTTAATTTGATTTGATTTGATTTATTCGATAAACGCCAATTGGCAATATACAAAGTTCACAACATCCTCAAATAAGGAAAATTAATATAATTAATGACGCGATGTATCGTTCAACATGTTTACTCATCCAATGATCCGACCAACTTTTTGATTCCCGCAGTGAAACTTGATACCGAGCTACCAAAAAAGTTAATATCCTGATGACACGTATTTACAATATGCACAACTCTATTATACGGGCCATACGCTACATAATTCTTGTTAGATTTCCGAGGCTCTAGTAATCTTCTCGACCTCAGACCAACCCTCGAACATACGAGACCGAAGTCCGCCAATATTTCCCGCGAGTCTATAATCCGGTTAACTGTTTTGAAGAAGAACAGCAGTTCAACAATGAGTCTACGACTCTTTCAACTACTAATATTGTATATCTTATAAATCTCGCTAAGATCGCATACGTTTGTGTCTCGCAAACGATACAGTAACAGCTTGCAAAATTTTCTTTCTACTTTGTCCACCCAATTAATATGTACATCCGTGAACAGAGACCAGATAACCGCACCGTATTCGAGAATTGATCTAACAAACGCCGAATATAACAGAATCAAGGTAGATGCATTTACCAAATCCATTCCCGATCTGCGAATGAATCCCAACGCACGATAAGCACGAGTGGTTATGTAGCTGATATAAGCATTAAAACTGAGACCGTCGTCAATCAGAATTCCCAGGTCCTTCATCTCGCTAACAATATTGACAGCTTGACCATTTATGATATAGTTCGGTATTAGCCGGCTGTGCGAGCGCGAGAAAGCCATTACAGCACACATACTAACATTCAGATATAATTTATTAGACTCACACCATCTCTCTAATCTGGAGATGTCACTCTGTAACTCACATACATCACGCTCAGTTTCAACAGTTCTAAAAATTTTCATATCACAAATATCGCAAAAATGAGACGCGTAATAATAGTCACCAAAAAGCAGAATATTTTAATCTTAAGGGCCCTCTGTCACTTCTAGGTAATTTGAAAATCCGTAGAAGAAATTTCTCGCGCAACGTTTGAGAATAATCTCGCTGTCGGTAAAATAGTGAAACTCATTGGCATAGGTAGTAACGCTGAAGAATAAATATGTCATTCCTGAATATATATTACAATTATTCAAATCAGAGAAAAAATTAAGCATTACGTCTATGAGTGACATGTAGCACTCGCGCGAAAGGTCAAAAACAAAATACTCACTAAATGTCAAAAAACGGTTCGCTACCGAATCATCCGCTCCGTGAGTAATAACATTGTGTGATAAGAAGATATCACAGTGAAAAATATATTGGAATCGATAGTGCGCAATAAACCATGGCCCGTAAAGTTAACACCCCATTTTTCGAATTAAAAAATATTGGCACTTGTATCAGCTTGTTCTACAGTTGTACCGCATTGTACCGTAAAGATAGTATCGCTAAAGTTAATGGTTTAAGAGGAATCTTGAAAAATCTCATTTTTCGACTAGCACTTCATTTTTCGAAAAATCCACTATTTTCACTTGTACTGCATTGTACTACTTGTTCCGAAAGTTGTACCGTCGAGAGATATTGAAAAAGTATAAAAGTTTACTTAAAAACTGAAAAATAAGAAAACGATTGGCACCCCATTTTTCGAAAAATTTACTTTTTTCACTTGAACTGGATTGTAGATACTCGTCGTTCTGATGGTTGGACCGTTGGGCTACATCTAAAAAGTCTAACCGTTCACTAAGAATTTAGAAGATAAAAACAGCTAGCACCCCATTTTTCGAAAATTTTACTTTCTTCGCTTGTACTATTTAGATTGTACTTGTTGTTCTAATGGCTGTACCGTTCAGACATATCCAAAACGTCTAATACTTAGAATCTGGAAAATAAAAACGGATGACACCCGATTTTTCGAAAATATTATTTTCTTCACTTGTACTGGATTGTACTCGTCATTCTGATCCGATAAGTCTAACCGTTCACTTAAAACCTAGGAAAATAAAAACGGCTGACACCACATTTTTTTAAACATTCTACTTTTCTTACCTGTACTTGATTGTACTACCACCTCGGTTTTTGGCAACGGAAATCCAAAGTTTCTAGACATTTTTGTAAGGCAGTTATCTTTGAAAAATTGTTTGTTTCTGCTCCACCCGTTTTTAGTTTCATCCGAGAAAATAGACGTGAACCTGACGAGTACTTGTCCCATTATAGTTTTATTTGGTTTTACATTTCTATTATAAGAAAGATTCCTTATCGAATAAAAGTGCGTTCTGTATCGTAGAGTGACAAGATCAAAGTGAATATGGAAGGAAAACTGAGAAATTCGCCCACTTGCCTTTTATTGCTTCTCTCTTCTGCCTATTCTATCTTTTTTACCACTTTGTAACTATTAATCATGTAGTCAGTACTCCGATAAATGCTCAGCGGTACATATTATGCAGTGATAGACACTGAGCGTATAAACACTGATATGTACTGTTATACAATATTTCTATAGCTCAAGTGATCGAATTAGTTACATATTTATATCTCGATGGTACAACCATCAGAACAACCAGTAAAAACTAATACAAGTGAAAAAGTTAAATTTTTCGAGAAATAGAGGGCCAGCCGTTTTTATTTTCTAGATTCTAAGTGTACGGTTAAACTTTTTGGATATGCCTCGACGGTACAACCACTATAATAACGAATACAATCTAGTACAAGTGAAGAAAGTAAAATTTTCGAAAAATGAGGTGCTAGCCATTTTTCTTTTCCAGATTCTAAGCAAACGGTTAGACTTTTTAAATATGCCTCGATGGAATAATTATTAGGACGACGCGTATAATTCAGTACAAGTTAAACAAATATAATTTTCGAAAAATGAGGTGCCAGCCGTTTTTATTTTCTAGATGCTAAGTAAACAGTTAGACTCTTTGGGTATGTTTCAACGGTACATCTATCAGAATGAGGAGTACAATCTAGTACAAATGAACGAAATAAAATTTTCGAAAAATGAGGCAGGTACTAGCCATTTTCTTATTTTCCAATTTCTAAGTAATTATTATACTTTTGATATATCTCGACGGTACAACCTTCAGAACAACTAGTAAAATGTAGCACAAGTGAGAAAAGTCATTTCTTTTTTTCGAAAAATGGGGTGCTAGCTGTTTTTCTTATTTTTCAATTTTTAAGTAAACTATCATACTTGTTCGATATGTCTCGACGGTACAACCTTCGGAACAAGTAGTATAATGCAGTGAGGTAGTACAAGTGAAAAAAGTAGATTTTTCGAAAAATGGGGTGCTAGATGAAAAATCAAATTTTTCAAGATTTCTCTTAAACCAATAATATTAGTGATACCTATTATTTTTACGGTACAACGCGGTACAAACGTAGTACAAGCTGGGATAAACGCCAAAATTGTCATATTCGAAATATGGGGTGCTAACTTCACGGACATGAAATTACCTCGCATTCTCCGTAAGTTAAATGTTTAATACACAATATTACACAATATGTCTAATCTAGTTGAAAGTTTTGGTGTCTGCCAAATCGATTTCAAACATTCTTTAATACTGCCAACCACAATAATATTGACAGAGGGCCCTTAAGAATACGTCATATCGAAACCTAATAATTTTGTATCATTTCAAGAATCAAAATGCTACGATGTTCGATATCTTTTTCAGACGCTACCCCGTCAAATTTTACGGCTGTTAGAGGGATAGGCCTTAGGGATTTTCTAAAGAAACGATTGCCCGGTACTGGTAAGCTATTAGAACCCATAATTAGAACATTCTCAAGTCCACAACCAATAGTGTACGATTTAGAGTGCACTACGGGATACCACTTATGTCAGGCTTCCTCGAATACACATTGTACGTAGCTGATTTCGCAAAGTCACGACAGTCTTGACTTCCCTCTCATAGAATCTGGTACCTATCAGTCGAGTTAAAGATCATAACTAAGGGTTACTTCCGCGCTTGCTTTCAACCGTAGGATAGGAAAGCGTTATTTCGAATCGACGCAGGCGCGTGGTGCTTTCTCCTCACCCTCTTCTCCGACTCCCACTTCCGGTCAGAAATTGACCGGGATACGCGGCATCGGCTCAATAGTGAATAATTACAACGTTAATGAGCAACCTAGCTTCCTGCTTGCCTGTACAAGTCTGTGCGATTAGCGGAAAATTCCCCTGCGGTCGTTAAAAGCCGCGTGCGAACGCTCCCCATCGAGGTTAGTATTTACAGAGACTCGCCGATTTCGTGCCTTCCGCGACAGAGCTTATAATCTGCCTACGTGATAATCGTTTGTTTGAAAATGTTATGGTCCAATGGGTCGACAGCTCCTAATTTCCTTAATTAGTATAAGAAGACGAAATAACCATTTTATTTGTCTGTTTCTTTTTTGTAAAAGGAATAGTTATTTAATTGAAGAATTTTCACAAAATTTTATTTCTCCAATAAATTGCCACTCTGCGTATTTTATTCGAGATACGCCCCGCCCCCTTTTCCCTTGTTGAACTTGTTTGTTTGTACAAAGTACTACTTAATGTGCTGTAGGTATAAGATTGAAATAGAGAATCGAAGATATGCCTGAAGTAAAATAGCTGAGACAGACTGCAACCAAAAACATGGAGTGATAAGATATATGAAACCCGATGTCGTACAATAAAGAAGAATTATAATTAAAAGCTCCATAAGCCAGGTGTTCGTAGATCTGCTTCGAGACTGACCGTGGATTCCGCTGCACGGGCGAACCAATAGCGAGATGGACAAGTCCCTCTGCTTTCCCCCACTCTACCCGATGACATATTATTTAGTACACAGTAGGAGATAACCAAGATAAAACATCTGCCCTAAAGGCGTCTAAAAGACGTCTACTTTGAGATGCCGTGAAGATGAATATTTAGAGTCACCGAAAAGACATTTACTTTAGGATGCCTTTACGGATGTACGAAAAATTGTCTTAAAGATGCTTTTTAGACATCTCAAAAGAGTCAACTAAAAAACGACTTACACATACGCCGGAGATGTTTAGAAGATATCTTTTTCGTCCGTCCAAAAGACAATTTTTAGCGGTGGCTATAAGATGCCTTTTAGTCGTCCTAAAGAAGTCATTTAAAAGATGACTTACGGACACGACGGGACATCTAAAATACTACTTACAGATACGCCGGGGACGTCTAAAAACCGAGACATTAGAGACGATTTGCGGTACACTAAAATGTACCCGTGACTCTTCGGGCATGTCTTTTCGGCAACTTTTGGATGATTATGTATTCTCTGGAAAAGCAAGAAGAATAAGCCGGCCTGTTATTGATTCGCCTGTTGAGCAGTCCACGGCCAGTTTTGAATCAGATTTCGTGAACACCCGGTATATACGCCTTATGGGTTTAAAACCGTCGACGTTTTCTATCTTCATTCTCAGAGGACCATAGGTATAGGACCGCTTCTAGAGTGGCACATTTATAGTTAGGTTATAAAAAAAGATAATCTCGAGGTAGTTTGAGAGGACCAAGGGGACCTCTTTCTCCGAGTATATGTATATTAACTATCTCTATAGTACTCTATGGAGTATAAAAAATGTATATTCTTAAAAAATTGGTTGATCTTTCCTTTCTTCGCCTATAGTTTATAAGCTATGATAATATTTGTGAGATAAAAGTATCATAAAACCCTTGGCTAAAACAGTTGACTGAGTTGATTTAACATGATTCAAGCGAGGCTAAGAGAATATTGGAGAATCCAACGTTCGTCGTTGATATAACAATTTAAAAATATATTAATATATCTTGGATAATAATAACGAGGTACAGTTACGAGAGGACAATTTTTTATATTCGTGCCTATAACCAGACTGGTTTCAAAATGGATGCGTAATAAGTTAGGAAAAAGTGTTCTGGAAAGTTAACATGGCAGCGACAGTACGCTCAAAAGTTTCTACATCCTGGATAGGATCACTACTACTTTTCCCATACAGTGCCCATTGAGGACGAGGGATGATAAGGGCTCGGGGCTAGGAAAACGTTTCATTTCGCCATACGCGACGAAGCTGTGGCTGCTCGGGCGATACCACCATAAAAAAGATAGTAACAATACCGTTCCGGTTCAAGGTAAATCGATATCTGTGGTACTTCACGAATAAATATACTCCTACAAGCGCTCAGTACCTACGTGATAAAAATGCAGTTATTTAAGGAGCAATAAGACTTCGAAGTACATGGTTGATAACAAAGTATATGTTTCTAAGTAGTAGAAGGTTCAACAGCAACAAATTTTGAAATTAATTTCAAAGTACAATATAATAAATATATTATTATTTTCAATCCCTTTTACTTTATTCGTTTTAAGACTTAAAGAGAAATGAATAACAATTTTTCCGTAAGTAGATACTTAAAACATATTAACGTTGGAGTTATTAATTTATCCTTAATAGTGAATTAGATTGATTTTCAATCACGTTTAAGTAGAAAGGACATACTGCATGTTGAGTCGGAATTCCTGTTAAAAAAAAAGCTCACCTTTAACCATTATGTAGCTATTTACACTATAGTGGATTTACTTTTTACAATGAGTCATCAAAGAAGAAACTTTTACGCATAATGAAAGGGGGTCACCGCCTCTGATAATAAATAACCTGACTTGATTTTACTAGATAGGAAGTACCTTTTTTCCGACGACGCATTGCGGTACACGATGTTGGCCTGAAGCGTTTTTACTTTAATAATTGCTCGTTTGCAATTAAGCTTTGTGTGTAGGTAAAATTCTTCTCAAAGCAGCTTGACCGAGTGCATGATTATATAATAGGTATATTTGATTTTATATATTCATCAATATATCGCAAGTCTAAGGATTAATTTTGGTCTATATAATATGCATATCCAAAAAAAATCCTACAAATATCCCTAGAGTATCGCTCATTTTCTGGAGAATTTATAATACTATTATAATTGATTTTTATTCAATAGGTTAAGCCGTTTAGATGCGAAAATTTGAAGTGTTTTTAAATATATCGTCGCCCTAATAAAAAACGTGTCTAACTCCACTTTTTGGCAAAAATTTAATTTTGCTGCCATCTATTAGAATAATGTCTAAATAAATGGTTTTTCTTCTCTCCTGTAAAATTTTCTAAAACGGCGTTGCCTTGCACAATTTATTCCCCCATAATTATCATTTAATTCTATTTAATAATTAAAAATAATATTTCTTTGCGTCAATTACACCTAAAACTCAATTTTTCTTATTTTTCACGGGGATCTTGAACACTAGGGATCTTTTCTCGAAACGTTTCCCGGTTGTCGCCGTTACAGCCAATCGTACGGCGCTTTCCGACCTTCGGCCAATAGAGTATTCCTTATATTTTATAAAGCGCGCCATAGCATATTCTCCTATGACTATCCTCGGAATCACACTATACATACATGCTATTGAAATATGCTTAAATCTACCTGTGGCTTATATAAAGTGAGTTTTCTAAGAACAGAAGCCCTGTTTATTTCCATTATTCATCACTTCACGAAAAAATCTTTCGACTAAAAGTGTTCATGTGTCGAAAGAGAGATATAATACATGCAAGGGGAATCTTAGAAAACTCACCTTATACGCAGTCAATTACAGATTGAGACAAGATAATAATTCTACGTAATTAGTTCATCATCCAGAGTAGATAATTCGAATCGTTTGAAATATACATCTGCTACATATTGTGAGGCAGTTTATATATTGCAAACATAATATTTTCCCATTATATTTTCAGTCTTTTATATATATAATTTACATATACAAATTTCCCGCGAATTAAGATAACACGATCATTTCATGTACGTAATACTTTTCCCATGAGAGTGTAGAAATTTCGTCATCCGCTGCACGCAAAAAAATGAAGAGGTACTTTGTATGATATATCACGTAACAAGAAGGGTAATGATACAAAGCGAAATGATACCTTATTCAAAAGCTTTGAATATAAGCCCTCTTCCGATGGGAGCAGTTTCGACGTAAAACTTTATTCTCCACGTGAGGAAGGAGACGAAGGACGTGATGTAGAACGCCTCGAAACAGTGTCGGACCTATCAATTCTTCAGGAAACTCCCCGAAACTCTCATAAGAGATATGCGAGGAAAACCCGGTTTATAAGCCGGTTGGTTGATACGACGTGAGGAGCATTGATACATACATTTTGTACGAGCGATACAGTTTTACTAAGTCGCATGATTCGAATTGTTCATCGATGTATAGACATTATCACGGTCTACTGGCATAAAAGTACGACAGACACGGTTGTCGGTCGACGGTTAACCCTCCGTTGGTAAGATGGGGTATGTCATACCCCAACTAAATGCAATTTTCGCATTACATTGTTTCACCATACTAACGCAGGGTTAATAATTCGTAGAGAAGCGAGCACACAGAAGAGTTAAAATTTCAGACCTCAGGCTAAAACGTGATCGTTGTAATCAGGGATCAAACTTTTCCAACTTATTGTTAGTAGCTCGCTTTTCCCTCGTATCTTCCACAATTTTACTTTTTATCCTATTTTCTGAACATTCCCCACCACGTATCATTCGCATAAATCATTTTTATTACTACATCCCACTATTTCATATCAAAAATTGGGTTTGTTAGTAGTTAACTTGAATATCTCGTCGCGTCGGTGCAAACAAGTAGATAATTGTTGGCTGTTAAAAAATGTATTTCATTTTCAAGGTAACTGCTTCGATTAAATAGATTCTGTAATAACTAACGAATATTCTCCGTTTCTAATGAAACATTGATTTTCCCTCATCAAAATATGTAGGGGAATGTCGTCAGGGTCGGCCTATCGTTTAGATCGGCCATTTACGATATTTCAGCTTATAAAACTAGTTTCAACTATCTGGAAGCGTGGTAAAACTTCTATTGATAACAAGAAACTTCTCGTGGCAACATGGAGTTTGAAGCGTCAAATTAAAACGTGTTGTGCACTCAGTGGCTTGGGAAAGACGAAAAAAGTTTTCCAGTATCAGTGAATACGGTACCAGAACTTGAAGCTAAAACTTGCAATCATCAAAGTAAGCATATAAGTATGTCATGTGGTTATCTTTTAGAAATAAACCAAGAGGATAATTCAATTTGATAACCCGTTTGGTTGTGGTGTGATGCGATGTGGTCCTGGTGTTTGTCGTCAAGGTTGGACCATTTGTGTAGTCAGGGTTGGCCACCGTGATTTTTTTTCTTTTCAGGGTAATAATAACACTTTGTCATTTCTTGATGCTACAAAACATTAAAAACGAGGTCGTCCACCCAAAGAAGTGCAGAAAAAGCCCTCTTCGGATGAAGACGAGGACTTTTGCCTCATCTGTTTGGAAGCGATGCCTCATCGCTTGAATAGTAACAATTCCGTTGCATGCATTGAATGCAAAAGAGAAGTGCATTTAAAGTGCGTGAAAATGACGACCAGCTACTTCATTTGTCAAAACTGCGATTCAGAATAATTTAGCGCCTATATTTCGTCGATTTTCAGCGACTGGCCAACCTAGACAGCACTGGCCAACCTTGACAGTATTTCTAATTTTTTAAAAATACCCATTACTTTTTAATTTTTCATCCAATCAATTCGTAATACTTCGGAAAAGTCTTCTTTTTTCCGGACCTTTCTAAGAATGCGCATTAATTATATAAGAGATAGATATACATATATATATATAATAATATAAGAATTCCTTTTTACATGGAAATTATGAGCAAAAGTCAAAACTATGGCCAACCCTGACGACATTCCCCTATTCACATTAATTGTAAATAAACTTTTTTCTTACTATATATGGTTGATTTATATAATATTAGAAGCTTACTTTTGAATCATGGAGAACTGTATATCCGTTATGCTACTGATTTTTCTCCTAGACTTCTAGTAATTATACAACATTTACGCTCAATATTGATCGCATAACTTAAAAGACCTACAGAGCAACCACTTAAATATGAAACAAAAATTCCCGCATAATTCCTTGTCTTCCCAGTCGGAAATCTCCATTTTTCTTGTATTTTTTATTATAATATACTCAGAATATTTTCAAAAAATGAAACTACAGAATCTGCCAGGTATCAATTAGAGGAATGCCCATGTACCAGTTGCATTAAAAATAAAAAATGGAATATATAAGAGAATTTCCCAATAAAAATTAATTAATATATCAGCTAAAAATCAAATCATCCAATGGTGATCGAAAATGAATTCTAAAGATGAGGTCTAGTGTTACACGACGTCATTAGCAGAAATGTTTCTAAAAAATTCCTAGAAACAGATAATCTTCGCTTTACCATTCCTTTCATTCTTACAAAATCTTTCCAAATTCTTTTTCGTAATGATTAAAAGAAATATGAAATCTTAAAGTAGATTGAGTGCGAGCTGTAGCCTCATTTCTTTCGGGTTAAGGAAGCTTCTTTAAAATCCGGTCTCTTGGCACTTTACAAATATTTTCCTCTACAGGATACACAAACTTTTCGGAATTTCCATGGCGCCTCAAAAATTTAACTCGGAATTCAAAGTTTGTAAGCTTTTCTTCAACAACTCCAATGTAGGAAATTTTGTTCTTCTTTGTGGAAAAGTCGAGTAAGAGACATTTCCTATTCATTACCTAAATTTGTGTCCCATTCATAGCTTGGTAACATGGCGGTGTAAACATGGACACAACAAATATAACCTGTATGTTTATTGATGCTTTCTTGTATGAAAAATATCTTACCTTGACAAACTTTTTCGTTGGAATTACACGTTGAAACGCAATTCAAAAATGAAATTTATGAATTCTTAAACTTGTCAGTTTTACTACAATAAACATGCACGACAACTCACAACCTCTTACAGTTGACTGCAAACGATATATTTTTCATTCGTCACCTGCGGTACCTCCCGCGCCATATAACAGAGCAATATGGCATTAAAATATTGCGGGAGATATTTAAAATAAGCCCTGTCCCATTCATGGCACTTCTCCCCTACTGCCAGAGTCAAAAACATTATCTCGTTGACACAAATAAATCATTATTAGGAATTCAAACTGTTTTACAATTTGCCATCACACAGTCCTGCACCATATTTCATATTATGTAATTGCAACAGATTCTAATTTCTATTCAAAATCGTGTGCTTTTCATTGAAACGACGTAAGTAGCACGTGGGTCGATGTTGCAATACTGAGAGTATACTGGTAGAAAGACATAGAAATATACAACATCAGCTATCTCTCTTGGCTTCAGTGTTTATCATTTAAAATATACGGCAGTGCTTACTCCAGTTATACAGGGTGACATTTTGAAAACTTTCCACCCCAATATCTCAGAAAGTTACAGAGATTTTCTAAAAAAGAAAATACGGTTTCGGCAGTGGAGAGGGGGAACCAAAATGACATAATCGGAGACGCACCCTCTCCAACCCCCTTAGGGGTAGCCCCCCCAACTTTGTAATCTTAAATAGCAACCCCCCATGTGTGATACAGCGTTGGAAAGCTCTTTAAAAATGCTTCATAACAACACCAAATTTTGGTACTTTTCGATGAGTAGTTTTTGCGCAAATCGAGAAAGAAACTGCTAGAAGTAAGTTGTCAATTTATTTATTAAAGGTCAATTACGTTACAATAAATTTTCAAAATGATTTCCATTGATTTTTCGGACTTTTTAAAATGTTGTTCTTGAAATTTTGCGATATTCTTGCATAATTCTCTGTTTCAGTTGGTTAATGCTTGCTGGTTGAGTTTGAAAAACAAAAGATTTCAGATGTCCCCATAAGAAGAAATCGCAGGGAGTAAGATCAGATAATGGAAATCACTTCGAAAATTTATTGTAACATAATTGACCTTTAATAAATAAATTGACAAAACTTACTTCTGGCAGTTTCTTTCTCGATTTGCGTGAAAACTACTCATCGAAAGGTACCAAAATTTGGTGTTGCTGTAAAGCATTTTTAAAGAGCTTTCCAACACTGTATCACACACGGGGGGTTGCTATTTAAGATTACAAAGTTGGGGGGCTACCCCTAAGGGGGTTGGAGTGGGTGCGTCTCCGATTATGTCATTTTGGTTCCCCCTCTCCACTGCCGAAACCGTATTTTTCTTTTTTAGAAAATCTCTGTAACTTTCTGAGATATTGGGGTGGCAAGTTTTTAAAATGTCACCCTCTCTCTGTATGTACGAGGGCGGAGTGGAAAGTCCGATACTTTTCTAGTAGATGGTGGCCCGATCGCGAAGATGAGTATACGCCCCCATTTGGCGAAAAAAAAAGTTCTGTTCCACCACGACAATGCATCTGCCCATTCGTCTGCTGTTGCAACAGCGAAATTGGTCGATTTGTTACCGCATCGACCTTATTCATCGGATTTGGCTCCCTGCGACTTTTTTCTCTCCACAGACTTGAAAAAATGGCTAGCTGGAAAGAAATTCTCATCAAACAAAGAGGCCATCGCCGCAGCAGGGTACTACTTATAGCCTTTGGGGTGCCTCACCATCTGTTAGAAACGTATCGGGCTTTCCACTGTGCCCTTGCAGAGCTCATTGCTCGAAGCATTAAGCCACGAAGGAGCTTGCGTGACTCGTACAGTCTATTAACGGTTTTGCATAACGACGCCAACGCCTAGAGATAGTGCATTAAGTGTCTCGGAATAAGCTCCGACCGTATTATACACAAAGCATCGTCGTATCGACGTCGAATAACTTCGATTACCGTCGATGAATATTATAGAACTATGGCACTTACCGCCTTGTCGCCCAGCTGATACACTCTGCAGTGCAGAAAGGCTGTCTGGCCAACCGCTGCCGTCACGTTGCGAGGCACGTTCAACTCAAAATACGGCGACTCGTTGTGGCTCTGAACCCCGCTGGGACTTCCACGTTGAAAATCCTGACTGGCAGGATCGTAATAACCTGCAACCGTAACAATCGGACTGATTAGAATGGAGCCGTACTTCGAGTAATCGAGAATTTGTACCGGAGCCGTATATTCCAATCAAAACTTTTATTGTATCAAGTTTAAGGGCTTTATAACGCATAGAATTGCCATTCTGTAAGATACCTCGGAGACGAATTGAAGTTATAAAGAAATTTCTGTATTTAAATATCTAGAGCGAGTTCTCCTTGCGCCGGACAGGACCTAGAACCGGACACACACACTCTCTCTCTCTCTCTAGCAATATCTTTCAAAATAAGCGTAATGAAACCAAAGTACATATGCACGCTGATACCTCATATATTGTAGGTGCGGAGTGTCAATATTGCTAGTGTTGTTATGTTCGTAAAGGGGTCTTTTCTTTATCTCCAATCCCAGAAATTGATGTAGGCGCTTAACCCTCGCCTTACCGAAACCAGGTTAGTCAGGACCCGAAACATAAATTTTCAAGGATATTTCTTGGCTCTGTCACTTTTTTTCAGTAATCTTCCGTGAGTTCTCGTGATTTACAATAAGAATGATGGCGTTAAAATGGATTTTTCAAAAACAATTATTTTTTGAAATGTTTATAACATTTATTTACATCATTTTAATTACTTTATTGTTGTCTTTTCGTAATAAAATATTAAACATGATATTATGAAAACTTATTTAATTATGATTGCCATGACTCGCTATTGAATATTATCGAAAAGAAATGTGTTTGTGTCTTTCAGTCAGTTCAGGGTCAGAATTGACCCGGTTTTGGGATTCAAAGTTTTAAAATTATTTTGGTACGGCGAGGGTTAACGGACTCCCTTGTAATTTCGATAAATTTGCAAGTAAATACTATTCTATTAGGTACTCTTTGTTAACAAAACGATAAGTCTTGTTTCGTTTTTCATGTTGATGCTATCATTTGAAGTACTAGTTTGATAGAAAATGTACAATACTTCAAAGCAACCTCATATACTCCTCTAGGTTCCGGACAGCAAGCTAATCTCCTAGTACTAAACAAGTTATTATTTAAGCTATTTCTCTCTATTTACAAATATTCTGTTGAAAAATAGTGGAAAGCATTCTTAAGAGCCATTACATCAACTGCTTCGACAAAAAGAAACAGCCAGATTGACTGTGTGTGTTTTGTACTTGAAGGGTACTGAACTCGGTGCCGTGCCTGTTGAGAGGGAGCACACGAGGGTTAGGCTGACATCACAGAGTGTGCTCATAATTATAATTATAATAAACAGAAAATTGATTTTTATACCGTATATTTCATTTATCTCAAAGATGTCTTAGGATGAAAATCTGGTTGTACGCAGTTGCAAATTTTATCTTGGAATTGATCAATTTGTATGTATTAAAATGAACTGATATTCCTCGTCTTAATTTTAACATTTTTTTGCATTACTTTTAACACAAAAAATGTTGGATCAACGCGAAGAGTTGATTGATTTTAACATACAATAATGGACGATTCAATCATAAAATTTCCAACTAGGTATTATATGCGTAGCAAGCTTTTTTTAATATTGATCGTCTCCCTCGAATAATCCTGCATATAGTCAAATAAAGAATGGATTCAAAAGATATTGTGTTTTATCGACTAACACGTTAATTTTTAGTCCACGTGAAACGTAAGATTTATAATGAATGGAACTGTGGTGATTTCGTTTCATCTTATTTTCCCTCTCAAAACCCCCGCACGTAGTACTAGTATTTTCTTTTCTCGAAATTTCACAGCACCGCCGCTTCACACTCCCGCTCGAAGGGAGTAAGTAGATTTCAGTGTCGCGCGATGAGCGTTATCGACACGGTCCGTACATATTGAATCGTAGATATACCCACTCGAGAGACGTCCGTCACAGGAACCCCGAGGAAATTGCTTCGCGCGCGAGAAATATCGAAACGAAAACGTTACAAGGAAGGAGGATATCGAACACTCGCGCGCAGGTGCAAAGATCGCGACTCGCCGAGCTGCGTATATACCAAAAAATTCCCAAGCGCCAGACCGTTCTCGACGCATGCCACGCACGAGGGCATCGCGCGCACGTATAAACCTACGTGTGGCCGCGTTATTGCTCGAGAAATAGCGCGGAGAGTCTCGCGGGAATAAATTCGCTTTAATATATATTTTTTCCCCGACCCAAACGCTCGACCGCACAGCCGCAATAAAACGGCCACTGCTGACCATGAACCACCCTTTGATAAATGTAGCGAGAAAACAATAACAAAAAAATAACCGCTCTCTACTTTTACGGGGGACTTTCGATCTCGCGCGGTAATTTCTTTTAACGATAGGCACGTCGGATCCTCCGGCGTTATTGTTGTTCCACTTTCGTAGCCATTAATTTACGGCGTACATATATATGCCACCCCTCGGGCGATTCTCACCCAATTTCTCACGCAGACGCGCACGCTTCCCTCGCGAGCGAACAGCACCGCCCTCCCCCGGCCAAATGTACGGGGACGATGCTAAAGTTCGATTGTTTTTACGATTCCTCTGCTTTTCGCGCTTCGAGTCGTGCTCGCCCTTCTCCCCCTATTCCTCTCCGGCACCCTGGGCGAAAGCTTCGCGCGCGCACCCCTCCATCGGACTCTCGCAAATACCCGAGCGCTCTTCGCCTATCTAGTTTTGTTTTCGCAATTGAAACGACGATTGTGGAAAGTGGAGAGATATGTTACTGCTCTAAGAGTAGTTTTAAGGTTCAAGTAAAGATAATTGCGGGGAAAACACAAAACTAGCCGTTAATTCAATTAAATTGGTTACATTGTTATTTAACGATTACTACGTTTTACTTGCCAAATGTAATACGTGGGTCATTTGAAAAGTTTCCGGCCTTATTGACAAGCAGTCATGATAGAATTTAATTCTTGCTCTCGTCTGATAGATGGCATTGATACATGTATTTTATAAAAATTTCAAGTAATTCCGACCAGTACTTTGCTCATGGCACTTTTATAAAGTTAACAGGAGATGTTTTCTGTCGACAATGGAGAAAATCGAATATCGCGCAGTGATCACGTTCTTTTATTTGAATGGAAAAAAACTCAGAAAATAAAAGACGAGTTAGACTCACAATCAGTATACGGTGTAGTATCTCCTTCGTACACAACCGTCAAATATTGGGTGGCTTACAATTAATACAAACGTGACTGTATCAGCATTTTTGATGATGAAGGTTCTGGGCGCTCAAAAACTGTTTCAACTGACGAAATTGAGGACTTAGTGCATGAAACGATGACAGAAGATCGTCAATTGACCGTGAAGGAGATTGAGTTGTTAAACAATAATTCATCCCTTACAAAAAAAGACCACTAATGCACATTACTACATTATTAATGTTCAGTAGTGCGCACTATTGATACTAGAAATGCTCACTACTGATTCCAAAAGTGAGCACTATTGAATTAAAAGTGTACACACTGTATGTAATAATACATAATCTAAGTTGGTACTTCTAGTGGAGTGGTGAGTACTGTCAGTATGCACCGCTCTCACAGCAGTGAGACATAAAGTACATTCGTACTATTGGTGCAAGTGGAATCTAATATTTTCTTTCCTTTTTTCTATAATTTTAATTCACTACATTCACACACAATAACGTTTAAAACAGGATAATCTACTAACAGTGGACTAATGCAAATTAGCAAGTGCTAATCCAGTAGTGTATACTAGTAGTGATCACTGCTGTTGAAATTACGATTTACTAGTATTGCGATAGTGTGTAGTAATATTTTTCCATAAGGGTCGACAGACACCCCATTAGGTAGAACGACACAAATCGTATTTCCGCGAGGTTGGCTCATATCGAAGCAAGCTGATACGGGAGCATTTACACCAGGAGCGTGTCAAATTACTCGGTACGAATACAGTACCGGATACGCGTGCCGAGTGGCCGGTGTAAACCAAGCCATAATGTCCGCGGAATGATCGCTGCGTGAAGTGTTTCCTGCGAGAAACTCCTAATACCGACGGGACAGATTCGAAATACTAAGTAATTCACCGCCACGAAAGCTGTAATTCGTACATGCGACCGGCAACTGTTTTTGTCGTCACGCACATTTTCTTATACATATATAAGCGAACGTGCGCGGCAACGACGCCGACAGTTCTGTACCTCAGAACCAGATGGACGTAAGTCACATTCCGTCAACTTTCTAGGAGCCCAGTAAAAGTGAAAAAAAAATTTATCTGGCTCGAATAAACCTTAGGACTTACGTTCTTATAACCGAGCTTAATTTTAAAGGATAATTTTCTAAAGGGCATACGTTGTTATGGTTACGGAGAATAAAATTCTACGTGCAAAACGTTAATAACCGGAAAATATCTGTTTTTGGACTTACGTTCGTCTGGTTCTGAGGTACAGAGTTGTCGGTCGCGTGTGCGGAATGGCACTCTGGGTCGAGCAAATTAGCCGCTATTGTTCTGCGAGATCCCGACACGCAATTAATATGACAGGCGCTCTCGCTCACCCGTTCTCACGTCTACAGTCCAGAAATCCGTCTAGATCTTGCTTCATCCTCGATCGTCAAGGCTCTCCTTCCTTTTCCTTTCTGTCGATGGCAAAATTGCGCGAACCCGAAAAAACGCACCACTCTTCGTTAAATATCCGCACGGAAAGAACTAACGAGGATATGCTCAATTCACGCGTCCCTCTTTGGACTGCGTAGACGCACATGCGTGACCACGTTGGTGAGCTCGTTGGACCAGCCGCCTTGTTTATTGTCAGCTATGTGGTGAGGTCCGTCTTAGCAATGAATAGTATCGCTAGTTGATAAACATGTTTGAACGTATAGAAACACTCTCGTATCAATATTCATGTATTCATTGGTAGACTTACATAGTGTTAATTATTGAAAATACGGAAGAATTATTTAAAAGGTTGATGTGAACATTGAGATGGAGGCGGGGGTTGTTAATATGACGCCAACAAGGGTACACTTTGTAGTTTCCATATGTGATTTAGAATACTTTTCTTAAAATGTTTATATGGGACACACTTCGCTCAAAGAAAAGTTCGTAAATGGTGAACAAGTTTTAAGAGTGAGACATATCATCAAATTCGGAATGAATGCAGAAAAGAGGAGTAATGTCGGACTGAACAACTTAGACTGAATAATTTAGAATGAGGAAAAGAAAGTCTAACTTTCATTTTAACATCAAAAGTATACGCCTGTTGCGTATCTCGAAAGTGCGCCGAAAGCACCGCGCAGTGGACAAGATTGGCACAAATGGATTACGCCGTCAACCAATCAGGCCTTCCGGCTTGCACTTATACAGGCAAACCTGAGTGTACATGTAACCACATGTATAGTCGTACACCCCCGTGCCGTGTAACCCAGTACGGCACTTTTTGCTCACCAGGCGAGTAAGGCGGCGCCACCACTGATGCGCAACAGGCGTATAGCCGATGACACCAAGCCTGCACAACACCATGATAACAGTACTCCCGGGGATACGGATTCTGTCGCTGGTGACTTTTTAAAATGTCATTTTTAAAGATACTAACTAATGAACAATAATTAATTCCCATGCTCTCGTTAACTAGGGCAGCGTTTGTCCTGGCTAATGAAAACATGAGAGTTGATTCATCATTGGTTAGTGCGTTAAAAACTGACATTTTAAAAAGTGACAAGCGACAGAATCCGTCATCTCGGGAGTATTTTTCCAGTGCTTCCACTTTTTCTCACCAGATGTCGTTGTCGCGAATGTCAGATCCCAATTGTATATGTGAGATTGTATGAGACTTGGCCCCGAAGCCTTTGACATACATATTTTGATGGTGATATAAAAAAGAACGTATAACAATGAGATTAACAGTTGCAAGGTAAATGTGTATTTTACATATTTACGTGTAGTATTTCTCCCGCTTTTATGTATGTTCTCATTTATTAAGCGATATCACTTTTCTTTCCTTAGGAGTTCTTTGTGGACTTATGGACCAAGTTTCCAGTATCTTAATTTCCCGAATCTCCCAGCAGATGCTGTACAGCATCTCGTACGTACAATTAAACTGTCGAATATTTCGATCCAAACGAAATTGTCTTTATACAATAATATTCAGCAAAAAACAGAGAGTATCGACGTCCTTGCCTCGTTCTTAATGAAAAATTGCTACAAATGATATCGAATATTTTTCAGTCACAAAAGAGTTTCCCAATGATAACTCAGAACTATATTCGTGGAATCTTCTCACACAAACAATTTTACGCGAGTAGAAACGTATGTATTATATATATTAATAATTTCAGTTAAATTTTCTCTAACTCCAAGGCCTCGAGGCTCTTGCAACCTGCAAGGGGAGAGCACGTTACAATATGCATGCATACTCTACTTCAATTCGTTACAGTTTCCATCCAGGCGGAGATATCACGTCAGTTTCTCGGCGAACTTCCAAGAAAGAGTTGCGGTGACCGTCTTGGCGGAAGCTTTAAGCGTGATTGGTATAATAGGATATTTAGTAGGACGTGTCAGAGGTCGTTTCGTCCTAGCAGATCGCGACTAAAAGTCTCGGACTCGTTTCGAACTAACTTCCGACGGCTGACGAATGCCAAGTCTCTCTTTAAATTGGTAAGTACCACCTCACTGAGTGGTTCTGGTCGGTATCGGAGTTCCGCAAAGTTGGAGCCTCGACAAAGTAGATTCCACCTAATTGGGCAAGGAGGAATAAGCGCGGGAATTGTGGAGCGACGGATACTCGACGACGCCGTGAATTACCGGCATTCCCGTGGCGTGCTTCATTATTAATTGTAACCACCGGTTATTTGAAGCGTCCAATGGGTGAAGGAGGTAACACAGCAATCAATATCGGTTACCTCCTTTATCCATTGGACGCTTCATTTATTCAGGAATATGGTACTTCTTCATTGGCGGCGCAAGACTTCGAAGCATTTCCGAGCCGACTAGGAGCCGAGACTAGCCTTATTCAAATGCAATGTACTTCTGAGTGTGAATATCAAAGCTCCGGCGTTTCGGACCCGCTAACCGGAAGGCCTTCACGCTGCGATATACCGCCATACCTTTCTTATTTGAAATCCGCCTTTCATCCTACCTCTCACTTTGCTTTCTGTGCTGATTGAACAGCGAGATATCTGTATCAAATGTGGGGAGTAAACACTGGTGTTGAAATGATACGATGGGTCGTCAATTCCGTAACACATGATATACACACAGGTGATATACAGGTGATACACAGGTGATATAGGTGATAAATGCACCCGATGGCTGAAATCAAATTGACCATTATTCTGTATTATTTGGTTTATCTGCAATATGTCTGACACATCAAGAGAGGCGGAATCGATATCCCATCAGTCGCGATGAATTGACATTTCCTAGAAAACTATAGGAATTAAGTGTCATTAACGATTCTTATTGTGCGTAGAAATAGTGGATTATTTTCAGATGATCCCAAAGAGATTAGAAGAGGCGAAATGTACTAAAAGCATATGAATTAATAACAATTGAAGTTTGATTAATTTTATAGCTTCTTTTAGAATATCATGTATTTTACTGCTCATCAATATTTTGTACAATATAATTAACCGAAGCTCTACTATATTTATAAATATATTACAATCAGAAAAAGATCTCCTATAATAAATAAAAATACACTGAAACAAAGTATGACTCCTACAGCGATATAATAGAAAACTAGAAGTAGAGAGTTCCATGCATAAAACCGTATACTTAGATTAGAAATGTTCAGTTCTGTTACTAATTTCAGCTAACATAGCACTACGATATTCCAAATATAACCATTTAATCCCATCTTATAGCAATAGAGTTGATAATTGTACAAACTGTTTAGTTATGTAGTTCTCAGATCTATCGATATTCCTGTTAAAACGCTCTGATAACTATCATAGTTAAATGTACTGTATTGGCAATTGTACGCTAGACAGCGCCATTCTTAAATACTTCAAGAGAGTGATTCGCAGATAGCTCTCACAGCTGACTATACATATATATATATATATATGCCTGACATACCTATATCCCACAATAGCTACTCTAGCATTGCTATGGCATCAATATTTCGTAGCTAACAGTATCTAAATATAAGATAGGTAAAAAGTATAGCTGTTACAGTTGAACAATCCGTTTATATCTACGACTCATATATTTTTCCCAGTGTAAGAATTCCGATGTATACTTAGGAATATTAAATCAGGCACTCTCTGATGCAAAGAGTAGGGCTTTGCGCTAGGTTCGGGTAATGTAGCTCATTTTTATCGCAAAATTACCAGCAAGATATATGCACGAAAACCATTTAACGGCTCGCTAATTCGGTTTTTCATCTTACTCGAGACATGCATCCTTTTCGCACCGCGCGTCTCGACGCTAACTCACCCCCGGTTATCTGATCTACCGGAAACCACGCCACACCCCCTCGGTATCTCCTGAATAAATACACCCACATAGCTCGCCTTGCCGTGCTTGCACCCATTCCGGAATTGCTCATGAATATAGGTTTCGTGTGACTCACCGAAAGGGCGCGCTTTTCAAAGTTGGCTTACGCGCTCGGAGACGCGTACACATGGAAAGTACCACTTTGATCCGGACTCCGCGCCGAATGAATGTTCCTGACGTTCAAGCTAGAAATTGTATTTCGCCGAATACCGGCCACTCCACGACCTTTGACCTTTGATCACGCTCCGAATGAATCGAGCATGCGCCTGTTAATGAAACTGCAGCGTTCGTCGTTCTCCCTTTCCTCTTCTTTCGGTCGCTACAGTCCACGGTCGATTTCAAATAAATTGTTCCGATAAACAGACGAACGATTGGGTGGGAACTCGCGCGAAGGACGGCTATAGAATCTATGGCTATCGGAAAAAGAACAGCGGATCGAATGCACTTCCACGAAGCAGCCTTTGTGTTATCGAAGCACGAAGGGACGAGCGTACCTATCCTACAGCTACCGCGCGTAGTTGACTCCTGCGGCGGACGTCCATCCGATCGGGGGATGAAAGAATCGTGATGACCAATTTCCGAGTGTTAAAATGACAGGTTACCTAATGTGTGCGTGTCGGGTGGGTATTGTGGCATTTCAGAATTAGAAGGTCTCGAACTTCATCTCGAACTTTCTAAATCTGAAACTTGTGAAACAACAACAACAACAACAACAACAACAACAACAACAACAACAACAATAATAATAATAATAATAATAATTTCTTTATTTATTTTATTTTTTTTCGTATTTTTGATGTTTGTCTAGTGAGTAATAAAATATTGGAAACAGTTTTGGCCTGCCTGCACCCTTATACATTCAAATATCTGAAAAACGAAGCAATAAATAAAAAATTCGCAAAGGTAATTTTTTTCTGAATTAAACAGGGAATTCAAAAATTCGATTTTCTTTGTAAAATATCCAGTGGCGCCGAATATTTTGATGGAGAGAAGGTGGTGCCGGCCCCCAGTATCTACGCCACTGGAGAATTTTAAAAATGATTTTAATCATTACACATAGAGGTGCAGTGCATTAGTCTGTGTGCGAAATTTCATGGAAATCGATCTAGTGGTTTCGAAATTATGATGAAAAAACCAGTTTTTTTCCACAACTTTGACACCCTGTATCTTTGTTATTCCTAACACACATTTATTAACAGAGCTTTCTTATGAAACTCTACTTTTTTTTGTTATTCAAAATAAATATTCCTATCAAAATTAATGACGATTAACCTGGACCACCCTATATACATATTTTGTTCCAGAATTATAATATATGTCTATTTCATCGAAATATTACTCAACAGTAAGGTGATAAAAAAGTTTGAATCTATAGAGGAAAAATAAAACTTGATATTTATTGTTAATTTTGAGTTTCCATCAATGACGTAAAACCTCAGTACGTCACTGGTTATTTCACCGGATTTTCTATGGTTCCAAGAAAGAATACCAATGTCAAAGACAAAAAGTTTTATCATATTACAATAATCCTAATAGCTCATTAAATTGAAATTGCATTCCCCTGAATAGCATTACATACTTCTCCAATAAATCTGCATAGGTACTAGAGTAATAAGCACCTTCGTACGACTACAATTTTTAAACGAAATGCTACTTTTATTACGGGAACCCATGCTTCGAGCACGTATTTGCGACTAGGGATTACATGTTTTTCGATTTGTCACTTTTTAAGTCTGATGTCGCGAATTGACAGAACGGCGTACCAAAAAAATTGTCACGGCTCTTTTTGTTAGTTATTAGAAGACCGATGCAAGCTGATGCAAAATATTAAGTAATAGCTTTTATAGTCGTCGCAACTATTCATAATGAACAGAATTTAAAAATCGTTACTTCTACTATGAAAAACTGGTTTCGATGACCTACCAAACTTGAATAGCTTTTGAATAATTGTCGCAATGTCTTAAAACTTCCCGAAGACAATAGAGATGGAATACGAAGTTCAAAAATGTCCAACGAGCCGTCCGCATAGCGTCACGTACCAACGAGATCTCGCAGTATACATACACGAAGAGGAACTTTTCATCCATTGCAACGCCTGACGCGAAACCTGGCGATTAAGCCCTACAAAGTATGGCCGGTTTCTTGACAGTCGATATGCCATCGATTGCCATTTAAAGATTTGCCAAAGCCAATAGCGACAGAATACGAATCTCATTTCGAGAACTGTCATTAACGGATGATATCGGGAATCGATAGCTGACGTTCGAAGGGTAGGGACGTTAAAACCTCCTTCGTTCCTCGGGTCGTAATGCTTCAGACAGGTAGCGTATTTACTTGATGCCCAAGTAACCCGCTTACGGTGAGCTATACATATAGAAAGGGAGGAATAGGTCGGTAAAATGAGTCTTTTTTCGCCGAGTGCCTATTTCTCCGAATGAATGGTAGGAGTAAGCGGAATTCGATGGAATATATTAAAAAAGAACTGTACTTCGTCATTCATTTTCAAGAGAAAGGGCGAAACTGATCTCGTCTTTCTTCGATGAACTCGTTTAATTTTTCTTCGATCTTCGACCGTCAATATACCGGGCGTTTTCCAGTATTGTTGACATAGGACGATATGGTACATAGCGGTTTGTAGACTCTAGGTTGTACGCTATTGGTCGGAGACGCGAGGACGCCGAACGATTGGCTCTGCTATCGTCGGTAGACGGCAATCGTCGCGAGAGAAATTCCCTAGGGCGTAGGCACTTAGCAGACGAGAAAGTATGGCGGTTGACACGTAGGTACGTTTGTTTACAAAGTGGAATGTTTCGGAGTAATTGTATTTTTAGGAAATGAAACGTGGTTTTCAAAGTTGATAAAATATTTCCATTCGCGAAACGATTTCTCTCGCGTTTATTTCGATCCTCGGACGCGCTTCTTACGTTTCATTGATTTCTAACTCTTCAGCTGGATACCAATCATCCTTCGTCTTTGGCACATTTCTCCGTGGAGGCTGATGCACGTTTAGCATCGTCTTGCTTCGCCTATAGTGGAAGTGATTTCCACGAAGAATTCATCACTTTCTTTGATTCTACCAATGATTTTTGTAGTATATTGCCTTTGTAAATAATAAATAAATTGAATGACTTCAAAACAATTCATTTTTGATATTTCACTCATCCTTCTTAAATTCCTCTCGATTTATTCTTACACTTACCCTACTCAAAAATGCTAAGAACTACCTAGTCACTGTAATCTTCCACGTCGGCTCACTTGTCTCTATAACCTGTTAATTATTTTACATTGATCACCCGATTATAACCCTTCCTTCATTACTCCAATCTGAATTTGTACTTTTCATTAACAAGCGCATCCGAGGATCGAAATAAACGCGAGGGAAATCGTTTCGCGAATGGAAATATTTTATTAACTTTGACAACCAAGTTTTATTTCCAAAAAATACAATTACTCCGAAAAATTCCACTTTGTAAACAAACGTACGTGTCAACCGCCATACTTTCTCGTCTGCTTGGTGCCTACGCCCTAGGGAACTTCTCTCGCGACCATTACCGTATGCCAACGATACCAGAGCCAATCGTTCGGCGTCCTTGCGTCTCCGACCAATAGCGTACAACCTAGAGTCTATAAACCGCTATGTACCATATCGTCCTATGTCAACAATACTGGAAAACGCCCGGTATGATTGATTCCTAGACAAGCGATCGTAACATAATTCCTGTTTTATTATAATAACTCTCTGACACATTTCGCGTCGCTCAATACTTCATAATGAACTGAGTGTTATGAAGCCATAGAAATGTCGGATTAGAGAAGCCGATTACATGAATTTAAACAAAGATACTTGAAAATGGAACTAAAAGTTGCCTCCCTCAAAATAACAACGAACTACGCACTTCACTTACTTGTGTTACGAAAAATACCCCAAACATTCTGTACTGAGAAAAAGAATTTTGCTAGACTCAATTAAATCGAATAGCCCCAAGAGCATAATTACTTGATTCGAATGAAGGTTAAATGGAATTATATAAATATGTAGGTAACTGATTGAATCGCATAATATTTGAAACTAATCGATATGCTGGGTAAGTCGCCTAAAAGGGCCGATTTTACCAACACGGTATAAACGCGGTATAGCGCTATACTGAGAATAACCAGCATTAAGCCTCATATGTATTCCCAGTATAGCGCTATACCGGGTTTATACCTGTTGGTAAAACTGGCCCTAAGAAGCATAAGAGTAGGATTAGTGCGTTACCTAAAGGGATTAATGTTGGGATATTTCACTGTTTTTCTTTAACATGGTTAAGTTTCTCTTTATGATGAGAGCTATTACACTCGCTATGAAGAAAAACTTGATCAAACAGCGGAAAAAAATGGAATAACCAGATATTAGTTACTTTAGGCAATACACCAATCTTCTCTCTTAGGCGACTCACTGTGTATATTTTGATTCAGCAAGTTTTCTTTTCTCACAATTAGCATACGATTAATTTATCATTCCGAGTTCCATCAATCCCATTATGCAGAAGTACCGCCCGCTATTAACCTAAAACTAATACCAAACACACGGAAGAGAGGAACCTTCCCCTCCCCTTATGTGTCGTGTACTTTATTGACCTTCAATGATACGTTAACACCGACCCCTCGTTTCTGCGACATCGGATAACTCTGCCATAAGATCCTCGACAATGTCGCGCTCCGAAGCTTTACGGCCTTTGACGGAACGCGTGGTCATTTCATCGCGCTCTATCTTGCCTACCGTAAAGCAACGCGGTTTGGCTTACCGCGTGGACTCATGTATCTTCCTCCTTTACACTGTCATTCCTTCGACTCCATCGTGGCTCGAGCTAGTTGTAGCGCGCGCTTGCTCCTGTGCTCATAAGTGCGCTCTTCATCGCTCACTGTCTTCGTCTCTACGGTGTATCGCGCGCGTATATAACGACAAACTCCGCTGGCTCCTATCTATTACATAACAACGCCTCGACGGAACATCGCGCTTTTATCGGATGCATCATAAAGGGGGGAATATTTATGAAGAAAATGAAATTCGTCGCGCGACGAATTTTGCAAGTCCAACGAGTATTGTTTTCTTCCCGACACCGTGTGATCGAAGAGTATGGGGCCTCGAATCAAAATGTTGACAGATTGTTGGACTCAATTTTCATGATAGGAAACGCGTGCCTCGGCTTGATACGTAGGGTACCGTAGGGTAAGTGGGGCAAGTTCGGACATGTGTGTGTGGGGCACCTCCGGACATTTCAAATTTATCGCCTAAATATGCTTTTTAAGCAGTGCCATCATGCAGAAACATTCAGTTTACAGTTCATCGTTGTGGGCAGTGTTGCTACGCCAAAGCTGTTTACTGGTGTCCCAAATATTTTAAAAAAACAATTCAAGTGCCACCTCTTATAAGACTGGCTGTCTTTCCAGTAAGGTCTCCCTTGTTTTTGAAAGAAGCAAGGTAAGCGTTATTATCATGATATAAAACCATAGCTGTACATGCTTATCTAACCACATTTATTTATATCTGTTGCTTGTTTTATGAAAGTTATCTTATCAAGTATACCTTTGTTGTATGTGGGGCAAGTCCGGACAAGTCATATGGGGCAGCATTAATGAAGAATACACAGTCAGTTTTATGAGAAAATTAATGAACGGTTTTCATTTTTCCGTCTTAAAAGATGAATCAACCATTTCGAGGCGAGATGTGATTGCAAAATTTCATCTGCCAACCTCAATTGCTGGAACTTCTCGAACGGCATCATTTAAAAAATTTAACATTAACTTTTTTGGATACAATTTACAATAATACTAAAAAAATACAATAAATGTTTATACTTAAGTTTCTAAATAAAGAGGTACAAATAAATAGTTGAAAGTATTACTTTAAAAAGGAGTGTCCGCTTTTACCCCACCCTAGAGGCAGCTTCGGACAAATGTAACTTTTTAAAAAAGTAATAATTTTGTGAAAACTCTTTATAATATCTCACTAAAATTCTTGTTAAACCATTCTCATATGTCTATACTTTACACTGGTATTTTGGACAATTACGAACTTCTACTAAAGACGGAGATATAAGCACTTGAAAAAAAGTGTCCGAACCTACCCCACTTTACCCTATATTTTCGCCTGTGATATACGAGGGTCATTTGAAAAGTTTTTGACCTTTTTAGGAAATACATATATTTCAAGGTAACAAAAAATTATTTCTGAATATAGTCTCCTCGTAACTCAATACATTTAATCCATCCAGTCATTGTTGGTCTTCCTGATCGATACTAGTCGGAAAGATCAAAAGTACCGGATTTGAACTTAGAAAACCACCTCTGGCATTTACGAACATCTAATGCACTTGGATAAATATCGCAAATGTTTTTGGTAGCAACTGTTGCGTTACTACCCTTGTGAAACTCAAAAAGCATACAATGCCATATATGTAGGAGAAATATGGGGAATACCGACCACTTAAGAGGCCGACACACCCCGTCTGGAAATGCAAAGCTATATTTTCAACATGGTGCATAAGAACCTTTTCTATTTTCGCCACCACACTTAAAAAACATAAATCTAGGGCCCTATAGAAAAAAAAGAAAATAAGAAATTTATTTTTTTTTCTATAGGGCCCTAGATTTGTGTTTTTTAAGTGTGGTGGCGAAAATACAAAAGGTTCTTATGCCCCATGTTGGAAATATTACTTTACAGCCGCGACAATTTTCGGGCATTTTTGTCGCGGCTGTAAAGTAATATTTCCAACATGGTGCATAAGAACCTTTCGTATTTTCGCCATCACACTTAAAAAACATAAATCTAGGGCCCTATAGAAAAATAAATAAATTTCTTTGTTGTAATCAATCGGCAAAATCAGAAATTTATTATTTTCTTTTTTTTTCCTATAGGGCTCTAGATTTATGTTTTTTAAGTGTGGTGGCGAAAATGCAAAAGGTTCTTATGCACCATGTTGAAAATATAGCTTTCCATTTCCAGACAGGGTGTGTCGGCCTCTTAAGGAAAATATTTAGTATATACCAAACCAGCTAGAATTTAAAGCTTATTTTATGTTAAATGTGTAACAAAGTACAATTAGGGAAGAATAAGAGACAGCGGAAACATGGAAATAAAATAAAATAAAATATTTATTTCATAATATAGAATAAATGGAAATGATCGGTATTACCCTACCCATTCGGGCAATATCGACCATAAAAGTTTTTACAAAATGTTCCTTAATGACATGAAAAAAAGAACAAAGCTGACAAACATGTAGGCATGGTAACTACAAGCAACAAGTAACTTCAAAGTTTTACGATTTCTCAAGAGATCTATGGCTGGCAAAAATGGCAAATGTTCGGTTGAGTGATTTCCACGCTTGCACATTCTGCATGTGACCGACCACTGCGGTTGGTTTTACCCAATAATGCATGCTTCTAAAAACTTCCCCCCCCCCCGTACGATATTATTACAAAAATGAGGTAATGTCTGCGTGCGGTTTCAACACAATAGATGTTCAAGCTAATAGATGCCATATACAGAGGGTGATATTTTGAAAACTTACCACCCCAATATCTCAGAAAGTTATAGAGATTTTCTAAAAAAAGAAAACACGGTTTCGGCAGTGAAGAGGGGGGACCGAAATGACATAATCGGAGACGCACCCCCTCCAACCCCCTTAAGGGTAGCCACCCAGCTTTGTAACCTTAAATAGCAACCCCCGATGTATGATAAGCGTTGGAAAGCTCTTTAAAAATGCTTTACAACAACACCAAATTTTAGTACCTTTCGATGAGTAGTTTTCGCGCAAATCGAGAAAGAAACTAGAAACTTACTAGAAGTAAGTTTTGTCAATTTATTTATTAAAGGTCAATTACGTTACAATAAATTTTCGAAGTGATTTTCATTGATTTTTCGAACTTTTTCAAATGATCTGGAAATTTTGCGACATTCTTGCGTAATTCTCTATTTCAGTTGGTTAATGCTTGCTGGTGTAGTTTGAAAAACAACAGATTTCAGATGTTCCCATAAGAAGAAATCGCAGGGAGTACGATCAGGTGATGGAAATCACCTCGAAAATTTATTGTAACGTAATTGAGCTTTAATAAATAAATTGACAAAACTTACTTCTAGCAGTTTCTTTCTCGATTTGCGCGAAAACTACTCATCGAAAGATACCAAAATTTGGTGTTGTTGTAAAGCATTTTTAAAGAGCTTTCCAACGGTGTATCACACATGGGGGGTTGCTCTTTAAGATTACAAAGTTGGGGGGCTACCCCTAAGGGGGTTGGAGGGGGTGCGTCTCCGATTGTGTCATTTTGGTTCCCTCTCTCCACTGCCGAAACCGTATTTTCTTTTTTTAGAAAATCTCTGTAACTTTCTGAGATATTGGGGTGGCAAGTTTTCAAAATGTCACCCTGTATATATTGGAAAGAAATCACTTTTTTTTTCGGTGTACTCACCTATTTCAGAACTCGAAATAGTTACAACATATATTCTGCCATACGAATGTTTTTCACTGATAAATATTAGGTCAACTTGAATCTGCGACTCAACGTACAAACATCCACTATAAATCAACGTCTTACCAGAAGACAAGCAGTTTCTCATCACTCGCAAGAGGATCTGTGATATAGCCGATCCGCTTATGCGGTCCCTTTTAATCTTCAACTAGTGAAATACGATATTGTATTGGTACGCTTTCATTAACAAAAGCGTCTTTTCTAATTTATCGTCGAATATATTTCCACGTATACATCTATATAATATAGGAAATCCTCCAACGCGAAAAAAAGAATTTTGTACAAAGTACTCAAAAAATGAAATGATTAGTGATATTTCACATAGCAGAAGTTGTCCTTGGAAGCTACATAGACAGATTACTGATGTATATTGTAAAAGTACCCATCTTTCATTGTAAAAACTACAATTCAATATAGCACTCTTTTATTGTTGTATCTAATAGATTCGTGGTATTGGTTGTGGAACATCTTGAATATTACTATGTTGATGGGTATCTCTTACAATGTACAACGATACTCTGTGCTATGTCGTTTCTGAGAACAACTTCTACAATGTGAAATATCACTTTCTACAACATTTTTTTTCGTGAAAATGCGTCCATCCCCTATTTTCCTGTCCCTACTCCCATTCCTCACAATGAGGGGAATCGAATTTGGACCGGCTCACCGCAGACAAATATTATACTTCTGTCTGTCTGTCTCTCTGTGTGTGTGACTAATAAAAAGATACGTGAATATGACCACAATTATTCCTTTGAAGGTGAGCGAAATTCAGAGATGTTCCTGTACTTCCATATCTGTACCTCAGAGCCAGACTATGTTAAGTCCTATGTTAAACCTATGGACTCAACATAGTCTGACTCTGAGGTACAGATATTGTATGTATAGCATTTTACAATCGAAGGGAGTTCGTCTTCCCTCGGCTTGTTTAATTTTCACTGTTGCAATGGGGGAGTTGCATGAAACAGGAATAGTCATTTCAACCCTGCCATGTTGTTGTTCATAGTACATGTAATATTTCTACTTAAGGAAATGCCTTATAAATGTTCATAACTGTCGTATATCATTAATAATGTTAAATTTTGAATGTTTCGGCTCCGCGCGAATACGGTTCGCCGGGGCATATACCCGACCAGAAATTTGGCTTGACATGCCGGTTGTCACATCAGGCCCTGATCAGGCATACGCCCGGCATGCCGGATCCGGTTTGCCGTAGCTGCGCCGGACCCGGCCCTGATCAGGCATACGCCCGGCATGCCGGATCCGGTTTGCCTTATCTGCGCCGGACCCGGCCCGGGTAAGGCATACACACGGCATGCCGGATCCGGTTTGCCGTGACTGCACTGGAAAAAAAAAGATTAAAATTTATTCTGTTAGAAGGATAATCTGAGTACGAAAAGTAAAACAGATCAAAAATTATCCTTCCAGGGTATAAAATTTATCCTTCCTTAGAATAATTTTCAATCCACTTTACCTTTCGTACTCAAATTATCCTTCTAACAAAATAATTTTTAATCTTTTTTTTTCTCAGTGTGCGCCGTACCCGGCCCGGGTAAGGCATACGCATGGCATGCCGGATCCGGTTTGCCTTAGCTGCGCCGGACCCGGCCCTGATCAGGCTAATCCACGGTAAACCTAGTCCAGTCAGTCAATCCACGCTGTAGCGGCCTGACGCCAGATGGCGCCGACCCTCTCGGCTCTCGGTAGTAAAACGACGGTACAGTACTATATACCTAAGAGGACCACAGAGCGTCTAAGGCAGGAGTCGGCCTAGCCTTACTGACGAGTTCACAGGCCGACTCCGGGTCGAAATGACGAACTCACTCGTCTGCCACAGCGATTTTTGAAAGCGATTTTGTTTATATATAAAAATAAACAATTATCGTATGGGAAATTTAGACCCGACCCGACCCGACCAGAAATGTCGATACTTGTCACGTCAGGACCGAATAAGGCAACTTTATCCGGCCCTGGTCAAGCATGTAACGCGTTGTCACATCAGGGCCGAATCCGGTAACCGGATCCGGGCCCGACCAGAAATTTCGATACTTGTCACGTCAGGACCGGATAAGGCAGCCTGACCCGGCCCTGATCAAGCATGTAACGCGTTGTCACATCAGGGCCGAGTCCGGTAACCGGCTCCGGGCCGGATCCAGTTACCGGATCCGGGCCTGACCAGAAATTTCGATACTTGTCACGTCAGGACCGGGTAAGGCAGCCTGACCAGGGCCGGGTAAGGTTGCCTGATAAGGGCCTGACTTCCAAGATCCGGCTGCCTGACCCGGCCCTGATGTGACAAGTATCGAAATTTCTGGTCGGGTAATTCGTGGAAGCAAACACATACAATTTCAAAGATGACCTAACATACATAGGCCGTTTAGATTAGTTTTCTTTTTAAAGTCATGATAATACTACTACTTATGTTGAAATGTTCTTTGCAACAACAAACTTGAGATGCATCGTGAAACATACCATTTCTACCCGTTCTACCCACTGCTTCTACCCACTTTTTACGCGGATATCAACTTTATTTTCATTCATTAGGTACTTTACGAAGATAGAGGTTTTCTTGCCAGTATCTACTTCTTCTTACGTAAACAATCTATCAACAAGCTACTGAAGTACCGAAATAAGAAACACTTTCCGGCCTTTTAAATTTCATGGTGCCGTAGAATGAGAATTACTTGAGCTGGCCACTGATTGGCTAAAATCGGAGTGCGTTGCTCGAAGTCAGAGACGCATATGACAAATTTCAATTTTCTATAATTTTTTATGCCGAAACGGGACACAATAATTTTTTTATAGTTTTATTCCAGTATCGGAATAACATGCAGAATCAGAACAAATTTTTGTTTTAATTATGCAACCCCTCCCCCATTGTTGCCATAACTAATGCTGTATTAGTATAATAACTTTATTAGTATTGAATAAATTGTACAAGCAAATTCGATTTTCTCACATATTCTTTGTATTGTAGATTCGAAAAATTGGGACAAAATTATTCACCCTGTATCATCACATGTTTCATTCTCGGCCTTATTTAAACTAGAAAACGATACTTAATAAAGGAACTACGTCATTGACTGTCTGTCTCTTACACTTGTCGCTTGGCAAGTGCGTATCTCTAGCTTTTCGATGACGTAGCTCAATCTTGTAAAGAAGAATGCACTAATAACTGCCAATGATTATTTTTTCAGACATTTTATTTTTCGTCGGAGACTAAATATGTAATATAAGAATTAAAAATTGAATTAAAAAATACTAACATTTTTTAATGTAGATACTGAATTGATCGAATTAATCGATAATTAGAGTTGCTTAAATAAAATATTGCTCTTCGTGTCATTAATAAAATGTGACGAATAAAATGGACATCGGAGTATCCCACAGGTAAGCTTCCTTGTCCGAGTCCCCTTCGAGTAAGTACGCCATCTATTACGACGCCTCCCCCTTTTCTCACATTCAACTTACAGTGAATGCAAACACTCTCTTGTTACCTACTCTGGATAATGTCCACCGTCGTCATTGTTCCCCCACGCGACCGCCATCTTTTTTGTCCAGGTATATACAGAGTAATTACACGACTTGTATTTCCACCTCTACTACACCGTGATAATCGCATAAATTTAGCTTCGCCAGCGCAAACTTTGTCCAATTCACAAACCCTGACGAGGACGAATAATGTGCTCCTGAATTCTTGAACAACATGCAATTCTCCAGAGATGTATTATATTAAAAACAGTGATTTTCTGATGGGCTAATAAATTTGTTCGCTTCCAATAAGAGCAACGTTGATTTGATTTTTCGCAGTTTAATTAAAATATTTAAAGATTAGTCGATAGAATGATGCTTTGGTGATAATGAAATGTTAACTTTAAAGTGTTCTTAAAGGTTCCCTGTAAATGAAATGACAACTGAAGCAATAAATGTTTAAATAAACGTTAACAAGATGCAGCTGTTTCGATCAAATTAAATTTTAAAAGAATAATTATGCATTTTTGAGGCAGAAAAATGTCTAATAATTATGAATTAATATACGATGCCGTTTATTAAACTTTTTCAGAATAAAATTTCTGTATACTTCTTAAAATCAAGCAATATATTATACTTCATTCCATTTCCGCGAGATAGCCTATATTGTAGAATATTAAACAAGTTTACAAGTCATTTAACTGTAAAAGATGGATAATTGTGAAAAGATGGGTGTACCTATTGGTAGAATCTTGTTATCCTTAAATAATTAAGTATAAGAAGCCAGAATGTACAAATGTCAGGATGATATCTTAAAGTTACCTTTTTATGGACGTCTTCGAGGAACTATTGGTAAAATATCTTAAAAGTGTAGTTTTGAGTGAACATAATATGTTATCTTTAAATGGTCTAAAACGTTAGAAAGATGACTCCTCCATGCTATCTGGCAGATTAGAATATCAAGAATACTGCATCGCAAGGCCCTAAGAATAACTGTATGGTTTCGTTTAGAAACGAGGATTTGTGAAATAAGAATTCCTTTCATATATAGCAGAGGGATATAACGTAGATCAGAGTGCTGACGATACACAATTTAAAAATAATTTTATTAGTATTATACTCTTAATGTAATTTTCTTACTCTCCGACTTCTCGATTATTAAGAAATCGTTAATCTTTTCTTACTTCGACAATTTCTAACAGAGGACGCTAAAAAATCTTTGTTCCTGTTATTGGAGTCTCGATAACTTAAATGTCATGAATTTTATTTCACTTTCAAAATTAAAAAAGCCTCATGTCCTAATTGTATATACAATTTAGGCACTCGCCTTCGCATATTCCTAAAATTCGAAAAGATTAAAATTTCGCTCTCCAGTTAAATAATACGCATTATAATATTATTACGATTAAAGTAAATGATTGCTCCGCCTGAACCACTAATGCCGTACCGTAAATAAAGATCAGCAATAATCTCACCGCTAACGAGGACCCTTTTTGTCTTGTAGTTCGCCCCCTGGGGAAACGTATTCGGGAATTGTTCCTCCTTTTGCGGAATTAATTTTAGGCTTAAGCGGGGAGTAGTACGATACGTTCTACGAAATAAGAAGGGATAGCTTCGGACGAAATACCAGACTATCGTGTGTTCCTTCGAAGACTGTACTGCTCGTATCGGATGAAGCGAAGGAAAGCTTGAGAGAAAAACAAATAAAGACATGGAAAGCGACACGGTAATATCTACACAAAGGATATAGAATTCTGTTTGTTCTTACCTAACAAGAATACTCGAATTTAATGTGATTAAGAAAATGGAACAAAAATAGTAGTACACTGCAAAAAAGTACCGATTCTGTAGCAAACTAAAGTACAGTCGGTACGATATTTGTTGAGCCAGAATTCCTAGAAGACTGCTACGTCACTTTCTTGGAATTATCCCCATTCGGCACCCGCGAAACTGAGAAAAAAACAGATTATAAGAATTATTCTTTTAGAAGAGGATAACATGAGTACGAAAGATAAAATAGATTAAAAATTATCCTTCCAGAGTTTAAAATTTAACCTTCCTTGGGATAATTTTTTATCTATTTTGCCTTTCGTACTCAAATTATCCTTCTAACAGAATAATTTGTAATCTTTTTTTTCTCAGTGGAGTTGGAGACATTGACGGCGCAGCGTTTACCGTAGCAGATTGCAGTTAGCATTATTTGCATACCGTGATTTGCAGTCGATTTATACGTAGCGTGTTTCTTTGTGAGTGTATCGCCCTGTGGATGTTCAGTTTAATTTCTTATTAAAAGAAATCAATAGAGGCGAAAAAGAAAAGGAAGGAATTTAATTCCCGAAAATTTGAAGGTACGCCACTGTTTGCAAAGCGTCAGACCGTTGCGTTCCGAGAATACCGCCTTATCGTTTCTGGAAATTTTTGGCTCAACAAATATCGTACCGACCGTACGAGGTATTACCGTCTGATATTGACATGGAAATCGTGTGAGTGCGAGTGAGAACGCAATTTAACCCTGGTGAACATATAAGAGTTTCTTTGTCGCACACTGTAACTGGACAAGTTTGAGAAGGACGGAAAATGTGCGACAAAGAGGCTCTTATACATTCAGCTGTGTTCTCACTCGCACTCGCACAATTCCTATGTCAAAATATCAGAATATTTCGCTACTACACCATTAAGCATCTCTACATGAGTAATAAGTATCGCTTCAGCAACGATACCACGCCCCTTTCGTGAAGTTTTCTCGCTGCTACAGCCTGCGGATGGCGCTGCAGTCACTTAAGACTACATTACCGCTTCATCAGCCAAAAGACTGGTTATCGGAATCGCTCTTTTTTTAGTGCACAGATCTTTTGAAGCCTTGAGAAATTGTTACCTATATATGTCGAAAACGTTTGCAAGAGAAAAACCTTATCAGTACCTAGAAGGATTTTCTTATAAGATGTTTTCGTTAAGCGTTTCTTTAAGGAGTCTCTTCAGTATTTTGCGGGGTGAGGTACGCGGGGCGAAACATCAAAGAAACCGATGGTTATTGCCAATCCTAGATAAATTAATTTAGAGAAGAAAAAATAGTAAATACATAGTTCGACAGATTCAAGATCTGTTAATTTCAGATTTCTTGTGCATTTTAAAGATTATGAATATGTTTATAATTTATTTTTTGCGTTAAATTGATTTTATTCTAAAATTATAAAATGTGAGCAAGACGTGGCAACGGTGGATTAGAATATTCCGCAGTTGGTACTAGTTTTGTAGATAACGTAGAACATCTGATTTACCACGCAGCATTTACTCATAACCTAGAACAAGTGTAACTTCTCGTGAAAAGTGGCATGAGTGAAAAATGTTCGAAGAAAAGAAAAAATGTTTAATTTTTCGAAATCCCAGAAGATTCGGTGGAACGGAAAAGTTGTAAAAAAAAAAATATTATAGGAAAATGATTCAATGGCAACGAATGGGTCATGAAGAGTGACCAGGGCGGCTTCTAGATGATGAGACGCCTTTGTGCTTAGCGCCCTTTTCTAGAGAAGGTATGAGGCCTTTTGGCGTCCCATGGCTAGTGCGCCTTCGTGCGCGCCTTCTATTCGTGTGTGGCACGAAATACCCGCCCCCCCCCCCCCCCCTCGTTAGACGCGGCCCTAAGAGTTACAGCAAAACGTCATAACCTCTGCGATGCCACGTTTTTGCATATGGCCGCCGATTTTGCCAAAAGATTCGCGTTTTCCCTCACATTTTTAGTTATTATACAAAAACCGCTAAGTAAAAGTGATTAATCTCATGCAAAAACAAAACTACACATCTTACCACATAATTTGAGCATATTTTGTGAATGTTCTGTCTTGCTAAAACTGTGTTTGACGTCTGTTTAGCAGTATGTGCATAAGCCCCAATGTTAAAATGCCTACTTTGAAAAATTAATTAAAAAGAAACGGTTAAGTAAAAATTGTTTAGCTCTTTATTTTCATCTATAAGATACTTGGCTAAATCTATCTATCTATCTATATATATATATATAAAAATATCGTGCCCCGGTGTTTGTGGTCGAACTCCTACGAAACGGCTATAGCGATTTTTATGAAATTTTTTATGTTTATTTGTTAGGTATGAAAATAGGTTGTAAAGTATATTTCATATCGTTATGTCATTATGGTGTTCATATTAAAAAACAATTTTTTTATTTTTTTGACACATTTTTTTAATTTTATTTGGAATAAAAAATATATATAACCACAAATTTTCACTCTCTTATCCTCAAAATAAAATATTTTAATCCCGATTTTATTGGTCAGGCATGTAACCACACCTTATAAAACTAAAAGTTGGATATAAGGTTATTTTAATTTAAAATTTGAACCCACCACGGCTGTGCAATGGCACGCGATTGGTCATTAAAAAATTAATTAAAAATATTATAGAAGCTAATATTTTGAATTGCAAATTCAGAGCTGAAAATATTTTGCTGATAGGAATTCAAATGATTCACACAAACGTGCCAATTTAATTCAAACGATTTTAATTTAATATTAGATTTGAATTCGCAATGAGAATAAATAATTCGAAACGCAAAACGATGTCTGTTTGAGGATTAAATTTTAGCACACCATGTTTTGCACACGGACAATTATACGTGGCATGTTCTCGCGTAGGTAAACCATCTAGCTTATTTGTGTTGGCTAAAGACGGACTGACAAAAAATATCGTACACTCAATTGCTCTTCGAAATTAATATTAATTTTATTAATTTAATTTTCTTAGTGTAGGATGAAAAATATTTTATTTTAATTCAATTTATATTTCACTTATAAGAGATGAAACAATGAACATGTACGTTACGTTAATGAAATAAATTAAGTTAAGAGAATAAATGACGGTGCTTTTTTTTATTTTTATCGGCGATGATAGTTAATTTATATGTAATTAAAATACATTTTGTTTTTAAGTTAATACAAAAATTATTGATTCTGAGGCGGTACGAAGTTCGCCGGGTAAGCTAGTACATAAAATAAATCTAATGCAAATCTCTCTGTTTTGAAAAATTTCACTGAAGAGACTCCTTAAGCATTTTTCTTAAATATTCGCAATCATTTCGAATGAAAATATGTGTCATAGCCGTAAGAATGGAGGTACCTAGGTACGTTAAAATTTTCAAAATAGCTTCGAAAATATTACCGAACGAAGCAAAATGATATATTATAACAGAAAACAAGTTGAAAAGTGGAACGTTGTTCATGTGCGAAGGAACAAGAATATAAATACGTTTGTTCTCCAAAGACTTATTTTATTTCTTGCACCATTAAACCTATCGATTCCCATGCAAGTTACCCTCTGCTGCCTCAGACTATATTTCTTCGTTTCCCTCTTTCCTTTTTCCATCATTTTTCTCCGTCAAGCATTCTATATTCCTTGGACCACACAACTATTCTAGAAATCTTCCGATGCGGAAGGTAAATATAAAATTTCTAGGAAAGAATCCCGCGACATATTTATTGAGGATACTACTTATGAAGAATGTGTATTATTAAGAGTGAGAAAAGAGAAAGAACGGCATTTTTTAAATGTAAATCTCATGTGTAGCATAATACAATTCTAAAATTTACTTGGCTATTAGAACTGTATGTTTGATTAATTAAACCACGTGTGATATTTTTTCATATCCGCAATTGATTATTATTGAAATATAATTCGAGCGGAATAATTTTGTAAACAGTCAATGAAACTAACAATCCATGCTTTCAAATTTGCATATAATTCGAACAAAATTTTATGGTTTTCAACTGCAATTTTTGATATCTTACTTTGACGTTTATAATTTTCTATGTATCACTTTTGAAATCAATAAACTCAAGTATTTATTGATACTAATCCTCTGTAATTATTTATATCAAATCTATATAGAAATATTATGATTTCGCTAATATAACATACAGTGTGCATTCAAGGAAGTTTGATGTAGGCGATATGCAGTAGTATACTCTATATCGTACGTTATTGGTTGTCGACTTGAGGATGGTGTAGTAGCCGGCAATCTCTCGTTCCTGTAGAAAATCCTTAAATCCTGTTTCTCTCTAGACGCCATAAAAACCTTTTAATTGTTGAAATGATACAGAATTATTGCGTTTCGATATGTATTCTTATAATTAAAATATTCTTCTTTTTGATGACTATTACTATGCGTCTTATTTTTGTGACGGTAATTGGTGCGCTAATTTCGGAACGCAGTAACCCTAACTAATGTTTAACATTTCCCGTCTGCCCGGTGATTGGGACTTAGGGATTTTCCTTGGAAGCTATTGTCGGGCACTGAAAGTCGTTGGAACCAATCGTATCGCAACCTCGAGTCGACAACCAATAGAGTACAGTTTAGAATATACTAATGCATATCGTCCATGTAAAGCTTCCTCGAATACATATATACATACATTGTATAGGATAGTCCATAATTCTTTACTTAAATCGTAAACGTATACCGTAACTTTATCCTTTACGGCAGCGTTTGTGGCGCCATTATCCATCGACAATATAAAATATGAATATATTACATACACACACCTACACATACCTACATGGCTGATAGTTTGAAATTTCCTAACCTAATAAGTTTTGTTATGCAGTTGTCTACAATTATTGAAAAGAGATGACTCAAAAATCTCTTCCATCACTTAGATAATGTTTCTCATAATGTTTTTTACCAAATCCTACATACCTCACAAATGAGCAGTAAAGCTTCAAATGATGTTGAACTTGGACTCAAGATTTATTTCAAGTTCATTTCCAAACTTATCTGCTCTTTCAGTCTGGGGTCAAAAATGGAAGTTTCCCATTAAAAATTGGAAGTTGCCCTTGATATTACATTACTCGATCTTTGGCCTCAAAATCATTCGAAGGTCATATTTGAATGTAAAATTTCCCACTCTTTCAGAATCCGAGGTGAAAAACAGGATTCTCTAAACCAAAAATAAACAAATTTCAACGTAACAGTTTCTAATTTGGAGTTATAGGAATCGGTGAGCTGCAGTCTGATTCTGTTTTGCTACCTATTGGAGACAGTCTTCCTTCAGTTGCAAAACTACCATATATTGGGTTGGCAAGAATTTAATGAGACACTTTTAACCCGTATCTATATGGTTTCTTTTTTAAATGGCTTCTGTTAGTTTCTATACTATAATATTATAGAACATTCTAGGAGGTATAGCCAGAATAATATATAAGCGCGTGGGAGTTAATGATAAATTAACAGTCGTGAAAATGGACCATCTTGTACGAGTTCAAAAAGAACACCAGTGCAGGCCAAGCGGCCAAGAATATCAACGACGCGTTTGGTCCGGGTACCACCAGTCATGCAACAGCCAGTCATTGGTACAAGCGCTTTGCTGCCGGAGATATGAGTCTAATCAGTAAGAGCGGTCAGGGCCGACCGTCCGAGCTCGACGATGACGGCCTGCGTAACGAACTGCAATTGAATCCAAACGCCACTACATGTGAGTTGGCTATGAAATTCATGTGCAGTCACACCAAAATCGAGAACCATCTGCACTCGCTTGGATAGCGGAAAGTTCTCGCCCGATGGATATCTCTCGTGTTAATAGAAGTCACCCGAGCAGCGCGTGTGTCTATCTGTCAATCTTTTCTCCTGCGCCCATGCCGAAAAGAGTTTTTAAACGATTTGTGTGGTGACTGGAGATGAGAGCTAGGTTCTCTACGAGTATGACACAAGCCACGCCTGCTGGATCCCGCGCGACGGAGAAATACCAGTTCAGCCGAAGTAAAACCCCCACTGCCAAAAAGTTCTCCTCAGCTGCTTCTGAGATTCAATAGTCTCAAATCTGCACTCCAATCATTCTTCGACTCTCAACTCCCGCAGTTTTGGGCCGAAGAGATTCAATCTCTGCCTGAACGATGGTTGAAAGTTGGGGGGGGACTTGAGAAATAATATGAAAGAGGAAGAGAGATATTATTTTATGAACCTCAAAGACGACGTGTTCTATTTTAGTCTCCGTCCTATTACGCGCTATATCATACAGCGATATTTCTGATATAACGCATAACGTTTTTCACGGCGCAGTCTTTACATTAGATTACATGCCATGTAGGTATAGATTCGTAGACACACGGCGCTAGATATTACGAGCCGAGTTCAGCGTTGGCGTGCTCTTTAAATAAATGTGAGGTAGAACCACCGTAGCTGGTGAACTGCCTTAAAGCCGGATTGTGAGCGCCTTTGTCTCGTACGCCGTCGTTCTCGACTCGCGAATTACAAAACCGAAAGCGGCCGACGCGTCGGCCTTTTCTGCACCGCGTTCTGAAAAGCGGCTCAAAATACAAAGTTTCCGAAGTTCCATTCAGGTAAAAGATTTACTGCGTTCGTTTGAAAAGTATTACGCTAGCACATGTGCCAGCATTTCCGACCATATCGCGCGGATTTATCTACCGGTGAAATTTTCAAAAGCCCCGTTATCTTAATTTCCCCACGCACAAGCTGCCGAGTTCCAGAAGTCCGGCGAAAACTAAATATTTCATCCACTTTTTACCGATGATAATAATTTCGCGGCTGGCCACCTGCATTGCGAAGGGAATTATTCGAGATAACAAAAAAATGATAAGTACAGTCGAGCCTTTTACAGTTATAATGCAGCATACAAAGAAAATATGATATTATCTATGTATTCATTAATGTTAAATGTACAAAATGTAGTGTAATGAAAAGTAATTTTTGCGGATTGGTAGCGTTAACTGACGAAGAACGATAACTGCAATTTGACTAGAATCTTGCATGTCAGTGTAATTATTGGTAAGGTAACTATCCCACCGTTATAGTCTTTAGTTGGAGAATAGATGCCCCACTAATGACCTACTAGCGAGGGAGGATAGATGTCTCTATTTTATTAACGATCTACTATACCAATATTCTTGCAGTCACGGAAGATAATACAGTGTAAAATCTACCGATTATTATTTACTTTTTTATTATTATATACTTTCTATACAAAATAGAAAGGGCTTTTTCACACATTTCGTAATTATTGCCGAAAGAAGAAGAAATAATAAGCGAAAGAAATGGCTGTCATCACAGCCGACAGAACAATAATAGTTTTGCAATTAACTTTCAATTATTTCTGCTTATCTATTTATTGGTAATTGTATTTTCTTTATCGTCGTATTTTAGAGTATATGTGTGAAGTACAGGGTCCGGCAAAATGATCTCCCATATTTTAACTTTTAATAAAAACGCCATTATAAATGCTACTTAGAATTTTTTTAATAAATGGAAACGTATACTATGCCATTTGTGTTCATTATATTTTGAAAATTACAGAGTCCAAGTGGCGACCATTTTTTTCGATACACATTCGAAGCTGATTTCTGAAGGCTTCCATTACTCGAACAGTCATTTGTGAGGCGGTATTTCTGCAATTTCTTGGCGTATTGCTGCTTTCAATTCGTCAATGGTTCGGGGATGGTATTGAAAGACCTTCTCTTTCAGGTAGCCCCACAGGAAACAGTCGCATGAGGCAAGATCGGGTGAACGCGCAGGCCACCCAATGTGTCTTCATATAACGAGATTACATGTCCTGGAAACATTTCCCTTGAAACGTCCATTGACCTTCTTGCCGTATGAGCCGTATGAGCTCCATCCTGTTGGAGCCACACATCCGGATGTTCAAGTTCTCTAAGTTTTGGCAAGGCGCGAGCCACCAGCTAAACACAGTAAGCTCCCCCTCCTTCAGTGATTCGGGCACAGTGGTGGCACTTTGACTCTGTAATTTTCAAAACATGATGAACACCCCATCATACACACCCACACATATCTCCATATATACATTTCCATTTGTGGCGACTCGTCATGTTACGCCGGCCTGCCGTCAGATGGCGGCGACCCTCGACTCGCGGCTCCCGGCCCACAGCTCTCGGCTTCTCGTTAGTACTCCAACAACGGGCAAGTTACTATATAAGATCGTAACTGCCCGTCTCTCATGGAGGACCACAGAGCATCTAAGGCAGGAGTCGGCCTAGCCTTACTGACGAATCCACAGGCCAACTCCGGGACGAAACGTTCCACCGATTAGATGGCGACCACATCTTTTCGCCACACATTTAATAAAAAAAATTCTAAATAGCATTTACAATGGCGTTTTTATTAAAAGTTAAAATGTGGGAGATCATTTTGCCGGACCCTGTATTAGATATATTCATTATGCCTAAAATTAATTTTTCATCTTATCAGATACCCAGGATATCTGTCCTTCCAAATTTGGGCATATATTCCAGTACTTCGGTACCTATTCTCTAAAAAACCGAAAAAGAAATGTCTTATTTCTTTGAATATCTTAGCTTGTTTCATCCAAATTATATTTATCTATTAAAGAAATTGTTACGTTTTAGTAAATAGATCATGTATTCATATATTCTAATAACAACGAATATATTGCCGTATAATTTGTATTCCTTAAGGAGGGGAGTGGAGGGGAGAGGGAGCGTCTATCCTGCTTTTACCCTCGAATACATATTAGAAAAAATATGAATTACGTGTGAAAAAAGATCAATCAAGATAAACCTTAAAGTTGAATCACGTGTACTATCCAAGTCAAAAGTAAAGTGTAGGTACTCAGGTGGAAAAATGGTTCCTCCCTGTTTTTGTAATAATTTTGTTTAAGAAAAAGTAATAATCATATTATGTTATAAAATACCTGAAAATTATTTGACATGTTTTTAAAAGTTGTTAATATTGCGTATCATAATTTTGGAAAAATAGTATCTTAAAATTTAAAAATTTAGTTTGCTACTATACCCTTGATCTAATTTATAGACGCTAAAACTGAACATAATTATATAAAATTCTTTTAGAGCAATTAAAAGTCAAAAAGAAAGTTAAAGCAACTTCAAAAAGTATTAGTATTGTATTGTATTAGTAACAGAAAGCGTTCAAAAAGAACACCTTACTGTATTAGAAGCTCACAAGAAAAGAAAAGACCAGACAGAAGTAAACAACGTTGTTAAGGTTATATCGTCAAGTTATAAAGACCAATAATTACAGTCACACAAAAAAAAGTGGGGTATACATTTGATGCGATATATATGTTATCCGTAATAATTTTGCCTCCTGATCACGAATCCGGTGTCAAAATTTGGTCATCACGTCACATTTTTTTAATCTCAAAAAACCAGCCAGAGATCACGATTTTCGAAAAGTTAATGGACTTAAACCAAATTCGATATAAGGGGTTTTTGGGGTCGCTGATCATGAATCTGAAGTCAGATTTCAAAAATTCAAGATGGTGGATCCAATATGGCAGACGAAATTTTCAAAAATCGACGAATCCATGCCAAAATTGGTATAGGGTTTTTTTTGGGGTCGCTGATTACGAATATGAAGTTATATTTGCAAAAATTAAAAATTTTCGAAAATCTCGTTCGCCATATTGAATCCGCAATCTTGAATTTTTGAAATCCGACTTCAGATTAGTGATCATCGACCCAAAAAAACCCATATACTGAATTTGTTTTGTCCATTAACTTTTTGAAAATCATGATCTCTGGCTGGTTTTTTTGAGATTAAAAAAATGTGACGTGATGGCCAAATTTTGACACCGGATTCGTGATCAGGAGGCAAAATTACTACGGATAACATATATCGCATCAAAAGTATACCCCACTTTTTTTTGGTGTGACTGTGTTATTGACAGCAAATACTCAAAACAGACGTAGCAAGTGATTGTTTTCTTATACTTAAAATGTAGTTATTTGTTGGTCAAAACAGTTTTCTTGAATTTGGTCAACCGGCTAAACACTTTTTTTAACTCTGAAGTGTGAAAGAGAGAGAGAGAGATTGGAATTCTTATAAGACATGATGTTAAAAATACAAAACCTCTGGAGTAGCTATTTCTCCGAAAATTTGTATTAAAATCATCTAAAAATTTAACCACATTGCTGATACATTTGAATGTCACATATTTTAATTTCAAATATACGGTGAAATTTTTCATTATACGTGACTCAGCCTTAATGAAGTAGTAAATTATATGAATCGACAAAGGTTGCACCATCACTATTTCTATTTTTCTAAATTATTTTCTTTATCAAATTAAAAAGTATCATCATCAAAACTGTAGGTACTGTAACGATCTAATAATGTAGATCTTGGTCAGATTACGATGTACAGTGGTTAAATTTGAAGTGCGTGAACTAATTCTAGCAGATCATGTAACCAATACCCTCCAAATCGGACATTCAGTAGAAACGAGGGTAGAATTAAGTTGACGGGAGATTAAAGCCGAAGTCATAGACCAGACAATGGCAAGGGAAATCCTGACTGACAATTGGCACAAAGACCATGATAAAGCGATGGTTAATCGTAATAATCAATTCCCGATAGTGTATCCCTCAAGCACGGCTATGCAGCACGATACATTTAAAGTTACAATTGCTAAACCTGTTCCATAACATGATTCCTATCTTGTGAAGCTTCAACTTCAAATAGGAAAAGAGAAAAGTAGGAAACATTAAAAGAAAAAAATGTTACGATTTATTTCTCTAAACTTATATACAAGAGGTTTTGACGCTTAATAGCCGCCCATATAATTTCAAAAAAAGACAGAAGAATTAGGGATCGTAATGGATAATTTATTTTTGTATCAGCAATATTAAATAGTAAGTACCTACTTACCTATGCTTTATCAAGCTGAAAATACAAACTGCTTTCCTTTTGATATGTCGACTTCTTAATCTTGCTTCAAAGGCGTATTAAATTAAATAGGAACTAAAAGTAAGGAAAGGAGCCTTAAACTAATTACTACTAGTCCAGAATATAAAGGCTCCTACTAGGGAAGTGTAGAGTAATTGTGCGCAGTGGGTGCAAATCGAGGTTTTGGTCACTTCTTCAATAGAAGGAAATGTCATCGAGTTAAAATGTTGAAGCAAAAGATAATTCTTTATGGTATAACTGTAAGTTATATCGATTTGAAGCATTGCTAATAACAGAATTTGAAAAGAGTCAAATCCTCTGTTTTGAAATAATTCTGGTGGTCTAGAAAATAAGGCAATAAGTCCGTCATTTTAATTTGTTTATTTAACTTAACACATTTTACGCAAGTACGTTACTTTGTGTGTCTTTTCAGCTATTGTTCATTTTGCTCCGATAAAACATGCGTGAGTAATTGTTTTCATATCCAATTCTGTCGCAGCGGGTACGTATGCATTTTAAAATACGCAGGATTACTTCTTGTGCATATGTATGACTATTTCCAACTGTTTTTGCATATTCTTGGATTATACAGTACTATTAGAATAGACATATCTATTTAATGTGAGGGCAAGCTGTGATAAAGCTGAAAATTATTTACATCTGCGATTTTTGCTTGAGAAATTAATTAACCTAATTTTGTTATTAATTTTCGATAAAATAAACATTCGCTAAATATATTTTCCCGTTTCCATATTAATATTCCATAAAAGATTCAATTCATTCAGTTATATCCTATGTCTTTCGTTCTGTGCACAATTACCCGAGAAATGAGAGGTTTTTCGCTTTTTACATTTTTGTCCTCTTTGCAAAATACAACATAAACTAATGAAAAATTGTTCAATATGAGAATATATAATGATAGAAGAATATTTGGAGCTTCTATTGCCATGCTTATATTGATTCCAACTCCAAAAATCACTCCACGCGGGAATGTATTTGCCTTAAGTGCGCACAATTCGCCCATTCTCCCCTACATGTTTGAAACAGATAATTATGTCGATTTTTTTTTCTCATTCTTTTAAATAAATAAGTTTCGACTGCAGCTTGAGTATATAATATTGGATGACAGTACTATACTATTATAACAAAAACCTACAAGCTCAATTCTTCGCGCATTTTATCGCTATTAATACCTGTGAGTAAGACGTCAAATACTAATTCTCTTTCGCATAACAAAACGCCTCCTGCGACTTAATGCACAACTGAAAGCGACACAGGATTAACCTGAATTAAGTAGCATCAGTTTATAAAAGAAGAGGGAAGTGGGGATATAAATGGAATTATTTATATTGCCATTCAGGGCCCGCATAAATTAAATCCTATTTCTCATTTTTTTAAAGATATATCTAAATATATTTATCACAGATGAAGAACTAAATCATACAGTACTTATGAAACATTAATAATGCTGTATGACACGTAAAATACACTGAGATGTTATTTAATGAAATTTAGATGTAATAGGGCACTTCTGAAAAATGCTTTCGATTCCAAAATTAAACATTACTTTTCTTAAAACTGTCAAAGCATTTTCATTATAAACGCGAAATTATACATATGATATTATTTCGTCTATTATATCAAATTATTTCACTTTCTCAATGCATATGCCTCTTTACGAATAGCTACATATGATGTTCCATTTTATAAAAATTTAGTTTTCCTCCACACCTTCTCGAACTAATTAGCTAATTCAAAAAATTTGTTAAAAGTAGCTGCCGATTGAAATAGAAACAACTAAAGAAACATATAAAGCATCATGGAGTTCCGTAAAATGCAACTGAGTCAGACATTTCGTATATTATTCGCATGCTTGAAAAATACAATGAAAATAAGCCATTTTACGTTGAGAAATGCATGAGAGATGGAAATGGAGTATTGAATGTACTTTCTTAGATAAGATCGTTGAATCACGGCATCCTGCTATTCAAATGTACACATATGTATATAGTAGCCACAGCTCTTGTCTATGACTTTAACACCATTCTAAAAATGTACAACATTTTACGAAAAACAAAATTATTAATTTAATTTTGGCAGAAATGTGACTTTCCATACCGTACGTAAAATGTTTACATTTTTACGAAAATAACCCCATTTATTAAAAAGCTACCCCGATCACAATTTCCACTGCAAATCTATGACCGATATGTCGTTTATTGTACAGACTTTATAATGGCAAACAAAGTTAAATAAATACCTGTATGTACATTAGCTCCTTCATTTATTTTCTTTCTACTTCCTCTTTTTTCCTTTCAACTCCTTTTATCCCTCTCTCCCTTTTTCCTCCCCTTCATCTTTCTTTAGTTTTACTTGTCTTTCGTCCCTTTCCTTCTTTACTTCACTAAAAGCTCTGTGTCCCGGGAACTAATATAGGGACAAATTTGTTCACGTCTTCCACACTCTGCACCGATGGATCCAACTTTTCACCAAACTTGGTCAATTTTACGAATAACCTTGATTCCAAATTGCCAACCTACGTGGGCGGAAAAATTCCAAAGTAGCTTCGAATGTATTACGTTCGTCCCACACGAGACGGGAGTATCGACGTCGACGTAACGCGGTGCCAGAGACCCAACGCCTCCGTTGGAACGTTCTGGCACCAAACTGAGACTTGTTTTCCCGTGGCTGTAACCTACATCCCGTTGATCCAATTCACCCTTGCGCGAGTTTCCTTCAAATCTGCACCCGCGACGATGAAGATGAGAATAATGAGACTAAATATCATCTCTGAAGAGATCAATTTCATGCAAAATATTATTGCTATCCACAGTGGCAATATATGGCAGCGATTTGTCCAAATTTTCAAAATTCCAAGATTTCGCCTACGTGGATACGACAATTTCAGACGAATCGTTATGCCTGATTTACATTAATCGAGTAACTTGGCCAAGTATGCCGTGGCGAGTGCTAAGCTTATTATTCGAATTGTCTAAGTACTCGCACTAATTAGTTTAAGTACTGTCTAATTAATTAGACTGTCTATTTGATCAATCATTCGCACAGATCGTGATAAGATGCTTCTTAGTACTCGCCAGTATATTTATTAGAGTCGAAAAATGTTTCTTCATAGACTTCTTCCGATAGAGCTACCTGCCCCCCCCCCCCTTTCCATTTAAATAAAAAATGAAAAAGAGTCCTTATGAAGTATCACTACTATCTACAATTGTAATAGGCCAGTCAACGGGGAATTTTTTGCTGCAATGAGTGCCGACGCCAAATTTCTTTTTGGATAGTGTGGGGGGTGTCCCCTGAGTGGAAAAAATGTCAGAATTTCGGTGTGCGGGGGGTGCCGCTATAGCCGCCATCTTGGAAAACGCGTTTTATCAAATATCTCGTGAACCGTGCATCGTACGACAAAAATAGCAGAAACCATTTTTGTAAATAATAAAATTCCCTACAACTTTCGTTAGAAGCTTTTTTATGTACAGAGTGCATAAATTTTTTTTTACAGAGCGCTAAACTTTTTCAAAAATGGTTATTGCTAAATAAATAGTTAACGGTTGATGATACATAAAAATTATGGTAATCAAATTTGTAGCGCACAAAATTTGCAATAAAATTCATTTAAAGCTTTTTTCAATAAAATTGATACTTTTTAAGAGGTATAGACTGGTAAACTATTGTAAATGTTGCTCGTAGCACACTGAAAACATTGCATAACACATGAAACAGTGAAAAACAGCAGTGTTTTTCACGATTTATTATTAGTTTTAAGCTAGTTTAAACGGTATTTTTTTTATAACCTCTAACAACACACACTCGGTTGGGGTGAAAAGGTCCAATATGGATATATTTTATTTTTCTGTTTAAAAACGTTTAATATCTTTTGTTTTTTATAAAATTTTGAAAGTTTAAGAAAATTTGTTATAATATTTTAAAGTCATGTAGGGTTAGGGCAGGACTCATAAAGAACAGTGTTGTCTTATTTAATTGTACTGGTCAATTGAGACTGATTAGTGATTAAACTGTTAAGCTGTTATAAGCTTATCAAAGTTTCAAGAAGAGATACTTTGTTTTGTAATAAAGACTGTTTAAATACTTTGAAACTTAGAATTAAGAAAAATATTTTCTTTTGTAATAATTATTACAGTACTTATGACTTTTTCCTTGTGAAATAAAAATATAGTTTTGAAATTCATTGGATGAAATATTATTATTATTTCATAAAACCTTTTTAAAATTAAAATTAAATACTGAACCTTTTTGCCCCTTGGCTGTTCCTTTTTGCCCCTACCATGGGGCAAAAAGAGACAGACGACAAAGTCTAGAAAAATTGAAAAATTTGTTTAAACGTGGTACGATAACTGTTTGTTTGATTACTGTTGTATATTTTGATATAGTAGATTCCGTTTTCACAGTATAATTTTTAATAGTCAAATTGGACCTTTCAGCCCCGCCCTACCCTACTACATAGTACAGGGTGTGGGCAAAATACAGTTTGAATTTTTTTGAATATTACCTTATATAGGCTTGTTAAGTCTCTGAGTAGGAACTCATGCTGCTTCTCTTCTCTTTTGATACTCGATAATAGAAGAGTTTTCAGACCTCTTTCTTTTACTGTGAATACATCTCCTTCACTCAAAGATTTGTCACATATAAAACATGCACTCATTTTCAACGATGTTCGTTAAGATAAGTTTTGAAAAAATAACCTCTCTGCAATGCACAAGTATTCACTTCAAACCGTGGCACAGAAATGACGCGTCTACAAACATTGAAACCTTACTCTCATTAGTTGGGGACCGAAACTGTTAATTTGTATCGAGTTCTATTATGATGTCGACCAGGACAGTTATTGCATACGACCTGAGATACACAGGCGCCGGCCTGAAAATATATATCGCGTTATAATTTCGTGGCTATTTTGCATCAACTCAGCATTTACAACGTTATACCTCTTAAAGTACCAATTTTGTTGAAAAAAGCTTTAAATAAATTTTATTGCAAATTTTGTGCGCTACAAATTTCAATACCACAATTTTTATGTATCATCAACCGTTAACTATTTATTTAGCAATAACCATTTTTGAAAAAGTTTGGCGCGCTGTAAAAAAAATCTATGCACTGTACATGAAAAAGCTTCAAACGAAAGTTGTAGGAAATTTTATTATATACAAAAATGGTCTCCGCTGTTTTTGTCTTACGATGCACGGTTCACGAGATATTTGATAAAACGCGTTTTTCAAGATGGCGGCTATAGCGACACCCCCCCGCACACCGAAATTCCGACATTTTCCACTCAGGGGACACCCCCCCACACTTTCCAAAAAGAAATTCGGCGTCGGCACTCATTGTTTTACGAACCCACTTTTTTGTCTCCATTGACTGGCCTATAATATTTGATGAAGATTCGACCAAACTGTTGAAGTCTCGAAATCACTTCTACGCCAAGATCAAAGGCTGCCCCTTCGATATCTTTTATTCACAAGCTTCTTCCGATAGTGCTACCTCCGAATATAAAAAATAGAAAGGGCATCCCCGATAACATACCTATCACTGCTACACACAATGACAATATTTACCGATAGATTCGAACAAATTGTCTGAACTCCAAAAACTTTCCTACGTTAAAATTGAGAAAAATCCTTCGGTGTTGTCGTCCCACGCACGTCTTCCAATAGAGTCACTGTTTCGCAGTCGAATAAAAAGTGAGAAGGGCGCCCTCTCCGTTGTACTATATCACGTAAGCACGTAAGTCGTGGCATTAATACTCTCTCCTATACGAATCTCACGGTGTGACGGTAGGGAGAAGCGGAAGAGACAAGCACTGGGTCAGACACGACGGCACCACCGAAACAAGAGTGGAAAATATTAAAGGGGATGACGCTGGGCTCCACCCTTGCTTTGCGATATTCCTCCCCCGACTAACGCTGACGAGTTACTTTGTTCTTGGTGCGTCTTCTTTTATACTTTCTTTCTCTGGTAGGTACAGAATTTTGGCAACGAACTCAGATCCACCGTTGATCCCGTGACTAAGTGTGTCTTGTTATTTTTGTAAAGAGTTTCCAAGTTCTTCACTTTTTAAATATAGGTAGGGTAAGGTGGGGCAAGATGACGAACGGGGCAAGATGACGAATTCGTTATTTACAAAAACCGAGAGAAGATTTCTGCAAAGCAAACTGGCTATGACAACCTTCCTAGGACGTAACTATACCATACGAACATAAATGGCGCCAGTGTTAATTTAGCCGGGATTACAGAATCGAGCGTGTTTTAACCTATAGTGTTAGAAAATCGTTCTCAATCGAAATAACGATTTACAAAAAAACAAAGGTAAGAATTTTATTGGCAAATAGCTAATTATATTAAGTAGGATTAGTATAAGTAGAGTACAGTTAAACTTCGACATAAAAACATGTGTTTCTATTAAAAAAATAATTTTCTTTAAAATCCTACTAGTGGGGGCAAGTTGACGGGGGTAAGATGACGAACTCGTCATCTTGCCCCTTATTTTATAAATGTTATTTCATGAAAGAAGATAACGTCTGTTAATTAAAATGAAATGAGAAAAATTAATAGCTAGCCACTAAATTCTCTCATTTCACATTAATTTTATATATTTTTTGGAGATGGTAAGAAATTATAAGAAAGAAAGCAATCATCGGTCTTGGTCGGAATACAATTTAATCGCTGCCATCCATGCTGTTCTGGAAGAAAATATGACAGTGAATAATGCCAGTGGACTCTCTGAAATACATACCAGAACCTACCCTTCGTAGGTTGATTGAAATTAGACCCTTTCCAAAATATAATCGCCCTCTGTAAAAAAACTAAGAGAAAGAAACACAAAAAGCCTCTATACTAACAGCTACTTTAAACAAAGAAGAACTAGAACAGAAAGAAAGAGAACAAAATAGCAAAGATGTTAAGAAAGCAAAAAAAGTTGAGAGAGTAGAAAAGGACGTGTTTCAGAAATCTTCGACTAGATCGTTAATTCATTCTGCTAAAAACAAAGACATTTCATATCCAGGATATGAGCCTCCATCCGAAGACTGGATAAAGCGTGGATTGTGCGAATCGTGGTGGCATGAAGCTTGCACTGGATATGAAAAGCATGGCCCGTTTAAATGTGACTTTTGTGTATAGTCGTCATCTTGCCCCAATATGTTCGTCATCTTGCCCCGTAGATGGGGTAAGATGACGAAAATGCACAGCAATTGTAATGTTTCCTTTTTGTACCCTTTTTGGATAACTTTTTTTATTTTTATGGTTGCAAATAATAGTTGAATCACGCATCTTTAATAATATACTCCTTTGTTTAAAATTAAAATAGTGTTATTTTTTGTAGGCTGTTTTCGCTTAACCTCGTCAACTTGCCCCACCTTCCCCTACTTAGCTTTGTATAGCCGAAAACTATTGATGTCGCAGACTGTAAACTCTATTCTGATTCAAATATTTATAAAGTAAGTAGGTATAACAAAATAACCCAATGTATATCGGTAGGGGAGAGCGAAGTTAATTGTAACACTTTTCATATTATTGTCTGTAACTTGGGTTTGATGGAAAAAAATTAAAAATATTTTATAACAAGCACTTAGCTTATTTATTCAGCTACCTCACATAATATTATCCAATAAAATTGGAAATAAATCCAATTTTAGTGAACAAAAGCGGATATTACTTCTTGCTCCTTCGTTAGGGCTAGTTGTAACAGGCAGGGGGGAAAGTAGTAACAGAAACGAATTGTTATGATTAATGAGGATAAGAGTATAATAAAAGGCTTATAAATCTGAAGGTTCAATAATTTTTAATACTACATTAACATCATTTCTTATATTTGCGTTCTTAATTGAACATTAGTCTTTCTTAATTACCTAAATACATACATCGAAGGTTTTGTAGATCCTCTTTCTTGTATACAATAATGTATGTACCTATGACGAAACTTAGATACCGTAAGTTATAACATATTGCTCCACAACTTGTCCCATAAAATTGTCACTTTTTTTAGCCCCATATGATTATTTTTTCTATGAATTGAAATAAAATGAATAGGGTTCATACATATATTATTAATAAAGCAGCATGCTTATTACTATGTAAGACTTAGTATTACGTAGTCAAATATTGCATATGGCATGATAATAAAACACAGGAACCAAAATTACGAAAATGAACATTCAAACTTACGCGTATCAGAATTTTACGTCACATGTGCAAAACTCTCTCCGGTGAAGACGCGGAGTTGACTGGCCAATTGCGACTGCTGATAGCGACATCCATCTTGTCTAGAACGCGATTTCATGCATTGCGGAAAATTTCATCATTCTATAAAACGCCTGTCACTAATTAATTATCCCTATTACAACTAGCCCCGCTTTCACCTATACAGTGTGTATCAGTCAAATGGAATAAATTCAATAATAAATAAATGAGGGCGTGTTCGAAAAAATGCTCGGACAAGTCGATTGGTATTTTTAGTTGCGCATTTTTTTCTACAAAAACTTTGTATACAGGGTGTGTCATGTAACAGTGGTCAATACCAACTTTCTTATTTTAAATGCAACACCCTATATATTATTCAATTTTTGGAATGTTCAGAAAATTCTAGACATATTTCATGTACAATGTCCTATACCTATTTTTAACTGTTTCGAAAATAAGCGTTTCAGACGTGCCGGGTGAACCTATCCGGCACATCTGTGAAACGCTTAATAATTCCGAAACAGTTGAAAATAGGTATAGGACATTATCCTGAAATATGTCTAGAATTTTCTGAAGAATCCAAAAATTGAATAATATACAAGGTGTTGCATTTAGAATAAGAAAGTTGGTATTGGCCACTGTTACATGACATACCCCCCCAATTTATTTATTATTGAATGTATTCCATTTGGGTGATACACACTGTATATATATGATTCCTATATATGATACCAATTGATCTATAAAACTAACATATCGATAAAATCGTTTAATTATCCAGATAGATATAGAAACGTAGCAACAAAGAATTATACTCAAGTGTCAATATTCTTTAATGTAAGTCTTTTTAGTTTTAAGTATTTAGAACCAGTAGCCATATGTTCTTTAAAGAAACTAATTTCGAGAGAACTCTAGGCATGCAGAAAAATGGAATATTAAAATCTCCATCGACATTTCAAAACAGTTCTCAATCCTTGAAGTACTACGTACATATTATATATAAATATATGAGGCCTTCCATGTCAACTTTTAGTAGTAGAAACTTTTGGGTCTCCGATTTAGTTGTTGATTTTTTTCCAAGTATCTTTAATCAATATAAAAACTGGCCAGAATTTTCAGAACGATTCCACAAGTCGTGTTCAGCTGTGTGTGTTATTCATTTTCATATTTCTTATTTTTTTCTTTTCATCGCGATTTACGGCTTAAGTTAACAAAATATGAAAAAAATGACCCATATGAAAAACTTGTATATTTTTATGAAGATTTCGAATAAAATTTTTATTTTTTATATTGCGTTTTTTATTGAAAATGGAAACAAAAAAAGTTGTATCTCAAAACCGACATTTTTAATTTTCATGATTTTTTACCCTAAATTTCTACATCTTTTACGGTAATTTTGAGAGCACTTAGAAAGTGGGGCCTCTCATAGAAATTTTTAAATTAATTTTTTAGTGATTTGAAATGTCAGAATTGACTATTTATGCTAGCTTAGAATGGATTTTTTTGCCCTGCTAAAATGCAATTCCAATATATGATTTTATAAAATTGTACAAAATTTGTTATTAATATGACAGATCGAATTATTAAAAATGTAATCCTATAAAAATATGAGCCTTTTAAGTATCTAAAAATGTCTGATGCATTAGTATGTTTATGGTAGTGTATTGCATTAGTATTCGGTCTCACACGTGGATAACTCGGGTTCGATTCTCACTGACAGCCGAAACTTTTTCAACAAGTTTTAAAGCAAATATCTGGTAAATTTTAAATTTTAATTATTTCCAAACGATAAAATTAATGTCTAGAAATTGAGACTCTTGTCTATTTAATTTTGTTGTCTATTTAAATGTAGAAAATTTTTATAGTGAGGTGAATCAAAAAGTGAAATGAAATTTAAAAAATAATTAAAATTTAAAATTTACCAGATATTTGCTGTAAGATTTTTTGAAAAAGCTTCGGCTGTCAGTGAGAATCGAACCCGAGTTATCCACGTGTGAGACCGAATACTAATGTAATACACTACCATAAACATACTAATGCATCAGACATTTTTAAATACTTAACAGGCCCATATTTATAGGATTACATTTTTAATAATTCGATCTGTCATATTAATAACAAATTTTGTTCAATTTTATAAAATCATATATTGGAATTACATTTTAGCAGGGCAAAAAAAATCCATTCTAAGCTAGCATAAATAGTTGAATCTGACATTTCAAGACACTAAAAAATTCATTAAATCATGAAAATTAAAAATGTCGGGTTTGAGATATATTTTTTTGTTTCCATTTTACAAAAAAAAAAACGCAATATAAAAAAATAAAATTTGTTCGAAATCTTCACAAAAAATGCAATTTTTTCATGTCGGTCATTTTTTTTCATATTTTGTTAATTTAAGCCGTAAATCGCGATGAAAAGAAAAAAAATGAGAAATATAAAAATTAATAACAGCTGAACGACTTATGGAATCGTTCTGAAAATTTAGGCCAGTTTTTATATTGATTAAAGATACTTGAAAAAAAATCAACAACTAAATCGGAGACCCAAAAGTTTCTACTACTAAAAGTTGACATGGAATGACCCATGTACATTTATTTATTCTCATACCACTTGGAATCCCGTCATAATCTCGTTACACTTCCCCATCATCGTTCACCAAAATTAGACAAACTGGCGGTAACTTTTTTTAAAACCCATTCGGACAGAGACCCGAGAATCCGTTAACGAGAATGGAAACGAGAAGCAGTTTATCGACCTTCGACCGTCGCGTCGTCCCGGAATCGGGAGATGCTGAGTGACCCGAAGAAACTGTAAAAGTTTATTCAATGTATTTTCACCTCCTTAACTTTAAACTTCTTTTGTTGCTAATTATACGCAGTACTTGCTTTCCACGAAGGAAAATTGAATAGCGAGTGTTGCATTTCAAAGTAAGAACCATGTCGAGATACAACGTAAAAAAAGTGATATTAAAATGAGAGGATTAAAATCAATTCTTTTCTTCCACTGAGAGAATTCAGCATTTCTTTCTATTAAAAAGTCAACGACATATCACTCTTCTCTGGCTGGAGATATTGCGATTATAGTCCAGCAAAAGTCTACTTTAGTTACCTCTTAAAAATTATATTAAGTTACGACAGCTCTAAGGGCCACAATGGAAATATAATCTATTTATGGTAATTTACAATCCAATTACCCAAATTCGGTTGTCTCGAGCAATCCTTCAATAGGTGAAAAAGGATTTTAATTGGCTTACTTTGGACCTTTGTTAAAAGAAAGCAATATGCTAGTCAGTATAGGTGCAAAGGCAACAAGCGGACGCCATTTATACCGATCTCTCTAGTCCAACTTTTGCGGCCCACTTATGATAGCGTGCAGCGTCAAGCGTTACCGAGGTAACTCGATTAATGAGTCACTCTGTGAAGATGGAATATAATATCGCTAACTCGGTTCCAAGAGTTCCTCTGGAAATGAACTATAAATGACATGCTTACATTTATAGAGCAATCCATAATTTTAAGATAATGAAATATGCAGTTTAATGGAACTACCTTTCGATTCAATAAAGTATCGGCTCCCTACTCAAAATGAATTCAACTTTGCTATCTGTATCATTATCCAGTCATATAATTTTCAAATTTATCTAACTGCATTTCTCGATTTTTATTGCAATTGCGGTCATTTAGTTTGCAGTGCAACTTTGGATTGACGACTCTGAAACCATTTTATTTTATAACTTATCTATAATGATTAGAAAAATCATTATAATACATAATTAAAATCCCGTCACCTATGGTTAAACCGAGAATAATGATATACTGCGTTATCATATACCATTTCTATCGATCATATAACCACGTGTTGCTCAATTCCTTACCCATCCAATATGAATATTTAATTCTGACAGTGAGTAGTAGATTTTTTCTCGGGGTATGGAAACTTCTTCCAAGTAGGTCACCATATATTTCAGATATCTTTCCAACAGCTTTTCTGTTGCACATATTATATAAATAATACATTCATATCCGAGCTTAAAAATGTATAGGCCCCCTCATGAGACGATATCAGAAATCTTATTAGTTCTTATATAAATACTGTAAGATCCTATATATTTAAGATCCTATAAGTATATAAGAATGCGTACAATTTTGAATGTTTCATATTCATGTATGATATTTTTAGCACGGGACAATGCTTATTCCAGAATCATATAAGTTTCATATGGAAAAATGTCGTAACTCTACATAGGTTCTCATGAGGCTAATCAATACAGTAGGACCTCGATTATCCTAACCACCACTTGCTTTATCCGAACGATCTATTATCCGAACCACGATTTGCTTTATCCAGATTTTTGGTTAGGTATTTGAACGTCGGCTCGAAATTTTAGAAGCCGTACATTTCCGCGCGTAACAATATTGCAAATTAAGCCGGCGGTATTCAAAAGTGTCCAACACTCATGTCGCTTGTCAGGACTTCTGTTCGCATGTCCATTCTTTTCTCATATCAGTCTTTGTCATAGATTTTTGTGACGCTTAGTCATAAATGCATATTGATAATTCTTTTATTAGCGTTGGCCATACGTTAACAAGGAATTATGAATTTCATAATAAAAAAAACCCTAAACTAAGCATTTAATTTTTACATTTTTTTAAAAGGTTGTTAATTAAAAATATATATATTTGTTGTTATATTTCAAATATTGTTTTGTTATTGAATATCATTTCACCCATTATAACTATTCTATTATCTGAATTTTCGCTAATTCGAACTAGGCCTGGCCCCAATTAATTCGGATAATCGAGATTCTACTGTAATAGAATTCTCGTAGAGTATATGGAATGTCTTACATACATATCATTCATTTACTGCAACAGTTATATATAATTCAAACTCTTGATAATTGTTCAGGGGACGAGTTCAGAGATCTTCGATTATAATGAATTTGCAAGAATGTCGTCAAAAATTAGATTGGCAGTCTTTGCGTTATGTTGTTGTTGCAGTAAATAATCGGCGCTCATATTCATATAAATTTACAGGTAATAATTCAATTTTTGAAGTCATTTCCTTAAAAAAATTGCAATTCTTAGTGATGGCGTTATTGCAGCAAATAAGTGATATATTATCATATATGTCACTTACAAGAGAATAATTAATTATAGTGTGAACCATACAATGGCCTATATAAAAAAACTTCGAATTTAAATTAATTAAAAACTACATGCGATCTTATAAGAGCGATACGAAAGATCTATGAAGTAGCTATTCTTATTAGTCTATACGTATAGGTAACACTGCCTAAAAATGAAAAGAAATTCACTTGTTAATGAGCAAGAGCGACTATAATATTGCCATTTACGCACTTCAAAGGTAATACAAAATGAAGCCGAGATTATTTTAAGTTAGATTCACACAATCATTTAATACTTACATTAGTGATATTAGTCGGAAAATAAACAATAAAATATCAAAACCGCTTGCAGCTAAGAAAAGCAAGCGAAACTTGATAACAAACGCAAAACAATGATATGCCAAAAGGAAGTCTCACTGTTGGTATTAAATTCCCGAGACAATATTAGAATTCGGTGGAAATAAATTGCATTCAATTAAGAGTTTTAATGGAAAATATAGAGAGTTCAGGAGACGCATACATACATACATACATATGAAGACTACAGGGCAAAAAAGCTGAAAGTCAATTTTCACGGTATAATAAGATATTAGTACTAAAAAAATGCGTATAAAGAGTAGAATCGAGTAGTTCGGGCTGCTTGGCAATATCGCTTAGACCAAAAGTTATTCATGAAACAAATGATCTCGTTCACTAAAAAAACGCTAAAAGTCGGTGCGAAACACAGTAAAAACAGCATTATTGAAGAATAAAAACGACTCAACCACGCCAGAAAATGATGCGAAAATACTTCAAGAACTTAAAAAAAAAGAAACGGAACATGAACTGCATTTGCGAAAATGTTTTATGATTATAAAAGAGAAGCAAGAAAGAAAAGTGTCAAGAGTCATGAGTTCAAAGCAATAGCGATGGATTTCCAGAAAAGCCTCTCAATACCAAACATTACAACTAACGACGTGTATTATAAAAGACAACTTACTTTCTGTTCTTTTAATATTCACGTGCTGTCTATCGCCTACTCCTACTTTTATTGTTACCCCGAAAATATTGTAGCTAAGAGATCAGAGGAAATTATTTCATAAGATAATATACTTATCTAGCCTGTAGTAGTTTAAAATTAATTTAAGTTATTTAGGTAATTATCAGGCCAAACAACTTTTAACAACAATCACTTCACGTCTGACGTTTCGATTCCTCTTCGAACTCTCTTCAGAGACGTAATGACCCACAGATGTGCTTGAATTCTCTATTTACCATATATCTCTAACAACCGTTATCCGCTCACACTTCCCAACTTAAGTAGGGAAAATTGGAAAGTTTTGAACCGAGCGTGAGCCTGGAATTCCGAAAATATTCCAGATTGACGTTGTAGAGGAAGCTGATGTCCTGGATCTCTCTTATATCGCGAACGCAGAGCAGAAGGAAATAATAGACGAAATTGTCGAGAATTATAAACCGATTAAAACGCGCGAGACAGGCATTAAGATGCATTTAATAATAAAAGACGATGTGCCAATTTATCAAAGACCACGAAGGCTTTCGCCCTAGGAGAAAGAAGAAGTCGATATAATACGCGAGCTCAGAATCCGCGAGTCCGATAGTTTTAGTAAAGAAAAAGGATGGTTCAACCAGAATATGCGTAGACTATCGATTGCTAAATAAGAAAATCATAAAAGATCGTTATCCATTGCTATTAATAGAAGACCAACTAGATTCACTGCAAGGAGCAAAAGTTTTCAGTACAATCGATCTCAAAAACGGATTTTTTCATGTTGACGTCGAAGAAAGCAGTCGAAAGTTTACAGCATTCATAGTACCAACTGGGCAATATGAATTTCGGAAAACGCTGTTCAGACTGTGTAACTCCCCGTCGGTATTTCAGAAATTTATAAATGCAATTTTCCGCGAACTGATCGCAGCAGGGGTTATCATAATTTACATGGACGATCTAATTGTACCTTCCGCAGATTGTGAAGGGGGAATTGATAATTTGAAAATTATTTTGAACACCGCGAGCCAGTATGGGCTAATAGTTAATTGGGGAAAATGCCGATTCCTTCAAAAGAGGGTAGAGTATCTTGGGCACATCGTCGAAGATGGAAAGGTGCAACCTTCAGAGCATAAAACTGCCGCAGTAATGAATTTTCCTCAACCCGCGAACATAAAATCCATGCAAAGTTTCTTGGGCCTGTGACGAACTATTTTCATAAGTTCGTCTCTGGCTACTCGATAACTGCGCGACCGCTGACGAATCTTTTAAGGGATAACGTGAAATTTAAGTTTGACGTCGAAGAAAAGAATGCGTTTATAGAGCTTAAGCGAAAGCTAAGCGAGAGCGGCCGGTTTTAAGACTGTATAAATTAGGAGCGGAAACCGAATTGCACACCGATGCGTGCATGTATGGTTTTGGAGCGATTCTTTTGCAACGAGATAACGAAGACGGCGCTTTACATCCGGTATATTATGCGAGCGGAAAGACGACTAAAGCGGAGGAGAGGTACACCAGTTACGAGCTCGAAGTTTTGGCCATTGTAAAATCACTTAGGAGATTCAGAGTCTATTTACTTGGCATTCCGTTTAAGATTGTAACGGACTGCCAAGCTTTTGCAATGACGATGAGTAAGAAGGATCTCTGTGTGCGAGTAGCTCGGTGGGCCCTCTCCTTAGAAGAGTTCCAATAGACTGTCGAACATCGCTCAGGTATACGCATGCAGCACGTCGACGCGTTGAGTCGGAATTCGCTTCCAGAAACTCTACTCATCTCTGAAGATCACGAAGGAACCGTTGCAAGATTGAAGAAAGCGCAAAGCGAGGACGACGACCTGAAGAAAATACTCGAGATGATGCAGCAGCAACCAGTAGAGGGATACGCGATGAGGAGTGGACTGTTATATAAGATTGTGAACGACAATGTGCTTGTGGTTGTGTCCAAAGCACTGCAAGCGCAGTTGATCAGACGAGCTCACGAGCAAGGGCATTTCGAAATCAATAAAATAGAGGCTTTAATCAAGAGAGATTATTGGTTCAAGGAAATGCGCCCCAAGGCCGAAAAGATCGTACGAAATTGCGTGGACTGCATCTTAGCCGAGCGGAAACACGGGAAGCAGGAAGGATTACTCTACAGCATCGAGAAACGAGAGCTTCCGTTAGACACCTACCATATCGACCACCTAGGTCCAATGCCGTCCACCCAAAAGAAATACAGACACATTTTCACCGTAGTAGACGCCTTCACCAAGTTCGTGTGGCTGTACCCAACGAAGTCCACCGACGCCGCTGAAGTTGTTGATCGACTAAAGAGCCAGTCGATAATATTCGGAAATCCCAGAAGAATAGTATCGGATCGAAACTGCATTTACTTCAAACCTCTTTGAAAATTATTGTAAGGATGAAAAGATACAACACGTGCTCATCATAACGGGAGTCCCAAGAGGAAATGGTCAAGTAGAACGGACCAACAGGATTATGATCCCTCTCTTAAGCAAGTTGTCATCACCAAAGCCTGAAGAATGGTACCGATACGTTGGAAGGGCTCAACGAGAGTTGAATAAGCTTATATTACTTTCTTCTTCTCAACCCCCTAATAATATTTACTAACTAACAGTGTTATTAGTAAATATTATTAGGGGGTTGAAGAGAAGAAAGTAATATAAGTAGGGAAGGGAGGGGATAACGGTTGTTAGAGATATAAATAGAGAATTCAAGCATCTGTGGGTCATTACGTCTCTGAAGAGGGTTCGAAGAGGAACCGGAACGTCAGACGTGAAGTGATTGTTGTTAAAAGTTATTTGACCTGATAATTACCCAGATAACTTAAATTAATTTTGGAAATTTCATTTTTGCATCATTTTATATTTACTCAGTTAGACTCAAGTGTAAAGGATTTAGTAACATTTTGCCACTCCTGTGGAGATCAAAATAAAAACTATAACCTCTTAAATTCATTCATTACGTAGTTATTTCCACACGACGACTTGACAGCATAAGAATGGTTTTTCCAACAAGGCGTCATTCTTATTTAGAGTGCGATAGGAATATGGGACTTATTAAACCAGCGGACCCCAAAGCTGAAACTGTTGAAGATTGATTGGATGAATTTAGGAGAGTCCGAATAAAACCTAGCCCATTTAAAGTCATATGTAGAAGTAGATAAGTCCCTAATTCGCCAATGGAATCAGTTTCTTTCGCCGAGCTTTAAAACAAAATGCCCATTTGCTGTCAGACCTATTCGCGAAATAGTGTGTGAAGCCATTCATCTTCAATATATTTCAAGTAGAGGAAACTACAATGAAGCCTTCGAAACTTCTGTGGTTCGTACCACCGCTATTGGCGGAACTGATGTTATACCAGGAACCCAAGAATGTTTTTGCCCGACAGATGTTACACACAGGTAATAAATTCTTATTAATTATACCTACTAGCTTCTCCCCATTAGTTTTTCATTTTTTTCAAATTGTTTGCCAATTAGTCTAGAAAAGTGGAAAGACTTGCAACACCTTAAGCAGTTTTGTGGTGATACTGCCAAATATTTTTTTTAGAGTCTTGCTCATAACTCAACAAGTAAAGGATCAAGAGTTAAGAACTGATAACGATTCTTTTATGAAGCAAATGGGTAGACAAAAAGAACGCGAGGAAAGAGAACGAGAGAGAGAGAAAAGAGTTCCTGTTTTTTATGACATAAGTTACTTACTATTAATGTTTATTTTGTATTCACCCTGTTGTAGTAATACCTGCCTTATTATTCATAAAATAGATCACGATTATTAGATAACTGACTTGTAGTAGGTAGTTATAAAACTTTAATTTGGACGCATCGTTTTTGCTGTTTTTTAAAAATAACACATCGTTTTTGTCGTTTTTTGGTGTACTTTCGTTCAAATAATAAAAAATAAAGAAAATAGAAAAATCATAGCGGTCTAAGGATACTTTTATCGTTTTCACCGATAAATAATTACCCGTTGACAAAAATTTTGATTAAAAATTTTAATTGTATGATTTCCGAATTTAGTTTTAAACTTTAAAATTCGTTTTCTACCAAGTGAAATAAATGATATAATCGTATTTACACATGTGGTCTTCATATATCTCCGCTTAAATATCCATCTGCAAACAATGGCTGCGCGCGAATCTATGTTAATTGGGAATTTTAAAGTTTCATAATACAATACATTTAAAAAATAAGGGTGTAAGGGACAAACCCATCGACATGAAAATTCATTAATGTTTAACTTTTCATTTTTAAATTGAAAGATGAAACGGCACATTATTCGATCGCACAAAAAGTATCCCTTGATAGTTAGGTACACATATGTATTTTAGAATCTGAGTTCCGTAAATCAGAAGATGATTTACGAAACTCTGATTCTAAAATATATATAGGGGAACCTGGGGCACAGTGAAACCAAAAAATTTGAAATGCCACATTTTCTACAAATATTGATGTAAAAGGTTAAAACTAAATTCTATACAAAGATTACATCATTTGGCAACATACACAATATCTTATGTTTATATCAAATGTCTAAAATTAACAATATGTTCCTTGAAAAAAAAAGGTGTAAGTGTTTCACTGTGCCTCACTAGTGGGGTACAATGAAACAGGACGAGGGGTACCTTGAAATATGCAAGATAACAACACATTTCTTTCAGAACATTTTAATTTTTCGAAATACTGAATACCAATAGGTATTATGAAATATAAAAGAGGTAGTAGGAAATACAAAAAAGGTTTAAATTCCTGATATTAAGCACACACGATAGGTAGAGTGTCGTTACATTTATCCAATGTCCAAATTACCGAAATTCATGCCAAATGAGATGAAATGCCAGCATAACATGTCAATACAGTTGAAGAAAAAACGCTTGGGTTCCTACAATTATTATACTGCCGGGTCTCCATGAAATGTTTCAACATGCCCCCCGGCCTGTGTTTCAATGAACCCCAATCCAGATATTTTGGTTCTCCACATTTCCCACCACGAACGCGAAGAAGTAAAAAGATGAAAATAGGGCAAAATGTTTAGCGATACATATAGGTTGAATTGCCATAAGAACCAATTGAATACAAAAATCACTCTTACTTGGAGACGAAAATCCGTAGGAACAATGATTTTAGTTTCATGATTTTCACGTCGAAAAAAGCAATATACTACGACACGTCCAGTCGTTCAACTGAGTCAAAGTGAGGGAATAGCTGGGGTTGTTGGGGATCGCTCGCCACGCTTTTTGTCGAAATCCCGTTTATATCCCATCGAAATAATAGTGAATAATTTTTAATAAATATTCATTTAATATTTAATTTTTAGTAAATAATTATTCGGGTTTCTTCGATGAAATTCCCGAAGTATTTAAATTTCGGTATCTCCGATTTTTCATTCACTATTATTTAAAACTTCAAATTATTTACTATTATTCAAAACTTCACGATTTCGAAGTTAAACTAAACACTTCGATCTCCCGAATTGACAGCCATCGGGAAATCAGACGTTCGACACTTCTCACTCTTACGCAGCGCACTCTTCTGAAGACAACTCGAACCTACCTATAAATGACTCGAGCACCGTCCACACTACCGAAGTCAAATGTCAGGGAAATTCAAAAGTGATGCGTTTGGGAACGGACATACGGTATATGAAGACCACATGCAAAAACGATGGGATCGTTTATTTCACTTGCTAGAAAACGAATTTTAAAGTTTAAAACTAACTCGAAAATCAAACGATTAAAATTTTTAATAAAAATTGTTATCAACGGGTAATTATTTATCGATGAAAACGATAAATATTCTTAGACCGCTATTATTTTTCTATTTTCTTTATTTTTTATTATTTGATCGAAAGTATACAAAAAAAAATGACAAAAAACGATGCGAGTCCAAAATAAAGTTTTATAACTACCACGAATGAAATAACTTAAAATGCAGCAAAACTGATGTCTGCTAATTTTGATTTTATCGATTTAGACAAAATAAGTTCATCCATATTTAATATATTGTAGTTCATTTTAAATGTCAAACTCATCGGCGTTCAACCTAAGAATGATATAGCTTAAACTTGACTGTCTATTATAATATTCATAAGTTCAAATATAAAAAGCTAATTGCATTTGGTGCTTTTGCAAAATTTTATCTTATTTCCTCAAATCTTTTTACCCTTTCAGATGAAAGATTAATGTTGAACACCTACTTTTAAAGAAATGACCATAGCCATTTTCTAGTTCATGAGCAATTCAAGAATTTGCGTTCCGGAACAACTACACCCCGTTTAATGTACTTTTAACTGAAAGTTAATAGAGCTTTTAATTTTTCAAAACACATTTCGCTGCCTTTGACATGTATTTATCTTTCGAGCCGAGCACCTCGGTTCTTTTTTTGCGCGCAGTTGATATTATAGTGACAACACCGTGACGTGTCGATGTCGCGTCATCCACTCGAAATATTATACAATGAGAAATTTATCAAATGTCATGCCTTTTCAAAACCAAGCTCTAATTAGAAAATATATATTACGCACGAATATCTATTAGTGACAGGAAACTCATCTTAAAATATTATGTATACACTTGTAGGTAATACCTAATTTTCAAATTTTGAGAACGAAGTTTAATTTTCAAATTCATATAGAAATATAGCGCCTATTCTACGATTTTAAGTAAGAGCAGTCGAGCGGTTTATACCTAATTCGACAAAACATCACTATACTGAAACCACAGCCGACATCGCTTTTCCATAACAAGTTGGAGCGGTAGTTAGTGATTTGCAATTAATCAATCAATTTCTTTTCGAGCTGTCAGAAGAAACTTTAGTATTACAAATTGCCAGCCCTTAGGAAGTCGACAACTGCTTACAGTTTCGCTTATCCACCACAAGAGCGGAGCGCCTTCATCACTTTGCCCAAGCGTCAAAGACGCCTGTGATTGGAACAGTTTTCCTAACGGTCATTTTTAAATTACACACGTAAAATGTTCTTCTGTAGACATTGGAAAATGATACATAACTGTAACACACATAATATTATATTATATTTACAGCTACATATCGTACATGTATTTTAAAAGTGATACATTACGTTAAAAAATTGGTCTTTTTGGAAATTTTAAAAACCTATTCACAAACTCTGGGAATAAATATTTAGTAGATAAATAAACGTAACAACATTTTTTAAGTTTAAAAGTTTAAATACATGTACGATGTAGACGAGTGGGAAAAAGTAAGTTTTAAATCTCTCGAAACATTCAGTAGTGAACGAAATATACGAGTACTTTTTTCTTCCCAGCCGGTCATTATAAAACCGGACGACGGAAATGAAAGAGTCGGTGCCTACGTGCCGTCGTTACCGGAGGAAACGCGGCGACGCGACAGTATGAAACATTTGGTTTCGCGATCAGCCACCGCCTCTAGAGGGAATCCGCCTAGCACTAGCAAAGTTTCAATCGTTTCCTCCGAAAATGAGCCCGGGCGCGAGGGTTTCCACTATATAGATATATGAAAATATCGACGCCTCTCGAGGGAATTTCGTGTCGTGGTTTCAGTCGGCACTCCCCCGCGCGTCGATCCATCCATCATATTTATTTATCTTTTCTTTGTTTCAGTTTTCCTCTCCCCGCCCGGATATAAATGGGACGTCATTACGAGCTCCCTCCACCCCCTTCTCTCTTTGTCTTCTCCTGCCATCTTCCTTCTACATCCAATTTTCAAGCAGACGATATGTCGGGCTTTTTGCTGCCGACTATATGTATACCCTTATGCTGTAAAGAGCTTTCCGCAAGTGAGAAGAAATAACGACGTGAGCCCTCTCTGAGCTCTGGTGAGTGGAAGACATAAACGAAGGCGTGATTGAGCTCATTGTAGTTCGCAAATATAAAGTGTAGAGTTTTTAATATTCTAATAATAGCTTGTTATGGCTAAGCGACAATCGCGCTCGTCATTGGAGTACTAAAAATTCTATACATTGCATTTGTTACGTAGCATGTCAAATTAGCCAGAAAGTTTTGGCGTGTGGCCTGCATCGTTCATTTTCCCTTGACTTGTTTTGACGACAGCCTATACATAGCGAGTCGTTACCTTTCACTTTGGCTTAGTTGTGCAGTTCGTCATTAATTGATCTATACCACGACGTCATGTCAAAGTAAAATATCGCGGCTCGCTATTGGCTTGTGTCAAAACCAATCAGGATGAAGTGAACAGTGTAGGCCACACACCATGAGTCCCTGGCTAATTTGGTATACTGCATACAACAACTTCTCTGGCATAGTAAAGAAATGTAGCTAGCACTGTTAAGCTTTCTTAGTGGACTTTCATGATGAAGTTTCATTGAATTAAAGACTTCATTAGAATTTCAAATATCGAATTAACCCTGTCTCGGTTTCTGTAACCACATGGTTACACCGTTTCTTTAGATACAAATATTCATCAAATGGGCATGTTCACAACTTTTTGTACAACTGTTTAAAGTGCATGAATCGGAAGATTAGGGTATTAAAGTAATGTAGGTAAAAAATGGGTCATTAAAAAAATGTTTTTCCATTATTTTTGAGATGTTAAAAAAGGCATTCGTTTTAAAGCGTCGCACTTTCACCGCCATTTCAACTGACCAATCAGAGTCGGGCAACAGATTCTCCACCATTCACAAACCCGGGTTTGGCCCCTTGCCAATGGCTTTAGTGACGTCACTAAGGATTTCGTTTGAATCGAAGTCAAACTTTAAACATTAAAAAAAAAGAAATTAGTGCTCAGAAAAAAATAAACACATCTTATTAATAAGCACAAAAAGTATTAACGAATGTTAAAAAAAAATCGTGAACATGCCCATTCGCTATAGCAATGTGATTTGGCCATCACGACACACATAATTGTAGTTTTCTTTAATGCATAACTTACAATTGTTACTTGAGCTATTTGTCACTATAAACTTCCAAAAAATATTTTATATAATATATGTGGTATTTCTAAACTTTGCCCGGACCGATACAAGGTTAACTTTTGCTTATCGCGAAAAAATAAATATCAATTTCTGGTGCACCTTTCGAGAGAAATATCACCCGGCGCACGATATTTTCAATTTCTCAAGATTACCTCATTAGGGCTAATGTAGGGGTGAACGTGGAGTACTCGCAACTGTTTGTTTTTAATTATCACTCCCTATTGTAGCTCTCGCACAGCCTCCCCTGTAGCGTTCTCTACCTATATTTGTAATATCATAGGTATGTTTACATAAAAGATATATCTTATACATAATGTAGTCTAAGCCCTTCGTATAAGAAATGGAGATGATAGGGACGAGCCACTTATGAGCAATAACAAAATGAACCCGAAATGAGCCTCTATTCCAGATACCTCAAGTGTGGTCTACAAAGATATTAGTCCCTTGAGAGAATTCGCCTATTAATCTCAAAAAAGTGAAGTACAAAGTGTCAAAAGACAAACTAAAAATGATAAAATAATATTCTATTTTTATTCTAATACAATTTATGAGAGAATAACTGTAACTATACCTATATAAGTTATGAGAATAACTATAACTATAACTATAACATGTAAAATAACTATATATTTATAAGAATAATTATATACATTAATCTCAAAAAACTTAAGCACAAAATGTCAAACGACAAAGTAAAAATGATGAAATATATGTATAGTTATTCTTATAAATTACATTAAATTAAAAATATTCTAGCAGAAATATTTGCGCTTAGACGTGTAATATTAGTTTCGATTACTCATCGAACCATTCAAGCAGACATTTAAAAAATAATTATATATGTAGGTATATTTCAAAAAAAAATATTCGAAAATTAATATGTTGCAATATATTTACCCAATTTAGATACATTTAATGAAGTTTATTTTCATGAAAATGGCACGAATATACATCCACAAATAAATTGCTTGCGTGCAAAACTCAATATCATTCATTTCGCAACGCCAACGGCTTCGCGAATAGTTATAACTACTACTCGTACAGCGACGACGTGGAGGGCTGATCCTACGTCTCGATCAACGGCTCCTCGCCCGAATTACCCAGCTTCCCCGTTGAAACGTACATAGCGCGACGGCATTATTCTCCCGCGAATCAGTCGGTCATCGCAAAAATAATTCTCAAAGCACAATAGCGGGCGAAAGGAGTTCCCGGCGTTGATGATAAATTAACTCCCATATCCTCTAACGGTGATTAATGAATCGAATGAAAACGTTCAAATTCAACGTCTAACAAAAAAAGTGGCACCTTAATTCTCTTTTCACGGCAGAGAAAGGTGGAACGATGAGAACGCGCAGGGTGAGAGAGTGAGAAGGGGCGAGAGAATAGCGTATCCGTAATGAAGTAAAAACGGACGAGCGCCGACTCGCTGGATCTCGTCCCAGCGGAACGAGAGGCGAGTAGATATTAATCGTGATAATATTTGGAACAGAAATTCATTGCGGTGCGAGGTGACGCGCCTCATTTACTTTCGGACGCTGCATAAATTCGGGATTTTTCGAAATTAACGTTGCATATGGTAAAAGATGTCTTGGACCTCCCGATAATAAGTGATGCTATACTTGTTACAATCTAACAAAGCAAGGACTAAATAAATCTCCTACCGATTTTTATTGATTTTTGCTTGAAATTTTAGATCTTATCGCTTGATACCCAGCCAGACATATAATGTAGATTTCGCAGTAACTTTAAGAACCTAAATCATGGTGTGCAGCAACTGTGTATATTTTACAAGTCCTTCCTCGGAACTGTTATTTATGTAATTGAATGATGAAATTATATTCCGGAAATAGTAAGTATCTAAACATTACTGTCATGATTTAGTATAAGCTAAATTTTGCGTAAATTTGTTACCTGAGTTGTATTTTTATTACGGTGTAATCTAAAAATTTGATGTAGGTATCATTTGCAATTTATACTTCTTACAAACGATTTCTTTTGAGATGAGACATAAAAATTAAGAAAATTTAAAGGAACTTTAACTTGACGCATGCCGTGAATCAGGAATATCTGACTGGATAGCTTCTGAATGTGAGGTGATCGATAGATGTTGAAAAAAATAACAATTTTCATATAAGTATATATTTAGTCCTTTCCTTATAAAGGGCCGTTCACATATTACATCATACAATTTTTAGCCTTTTTCGAGCCCCTCCCTCTCCCCCCTTCATCATAGTTTGTCACAAATTGAAACCTCCTACCCTCTTCTGGGACGTTACAAGAGAATATAGGTATATACAGGGTGCTCGGAAAAAACACCGACACAGAAATAGGGGTGATAGGTTACGTCATTACACGTATTTTGATATAAGGGACCTATACCCGCAAGCGCCCCCTTCTGGAGATATCAACTTTTCAAGTTTATAACGACCGAGGTTGACCAAAGTAGAATAATATTGTATTGTAGAGTTTTTTGTCTACCTGTACAATTGAGAAACAAATGAAAACTCCTTGTATCCGCATCATCTTCGAAAAGTACAAGGACTTGAGCCAAGCGGTTATCCTTTCCGCAAGCAGTTTGCGCAGTGGCACATCTATACAGAATCGTTTCCGATGTTGCATGGACATGAGTGGCCGTCATTTTGAGCATTTGCTGTAGTACATTGTTTTTGTATCTCGTAAAATTAAATATTCGTTACCATCTTGATACGTTTCTAAAAATATTATTCTACTTTGATCAACCTCGGTCGTTATAAACTTGAAAAGTTGATATCTCCAGAAGGGGGCGCTTGCGGGTATAGGTCCCTTATATCAAAATACTTGTAATGACGTAACCTATCACCCCTATTTCTGTGTCGGTGTTTTTTCCGAATACCCTGTATATAGCCATCTATATTTTTTGAACATATTTATTGTTTCATTTGCTTGAACCTAATCTACTTTCATTTTCCAGTGATCATGTGTGGGAAGAAACAGTGAGATATTAAATATCAATAATATAGATACTAATTTGTTAATCTGTATTTAAGGTAAATTGACCAGTGAATGACCACTTAAAGTAGACGACGAACCCAGTGTCTGGTAATAACTTGCCATTTGAAAGAGCATTGAAGTGTGTTTGTTCATTGGTAGACGGACATTCACAGGTCGGTTTAATCTATTTCAAAATAATCTTGTAGCGACTAGAATATTAGAATATTGAAAAATAAACTACAAAGCAATATCATTCGACAGTGCTTTTTAAAAGAATTTTTTCGCACTAAAAATGCCATTTTTTTATCAATAGTATACCGATTTATCTAAAATTTGTGTAGTCATAAATACAAGCCCCGTCTTTCCCCTCCCTCATGTCACATGTTGTTACATTTTCGTGACCACCCCCTCTCACCCTTCCCTGAAGGTGTGACGTAATATGTGAACGACCCCTTTAGGCGAACCGAATCAATCTGTACCGCCGATTCTCGCTGGGAAGCCGCTACTCTGGATGTCTCCCTTTCTCTCGCACGCGCGTACGGCGAGATTGCGCGAGGGGGTGGATCTTCTTCGGGTTTTTTTTTCGGAGTGCCATGATGCAAGAGAGTGGGATAATTTTGGGGAGAAATTCGTTGAGATTTTTTTTTCTTTTTGGAATCTGGAGATTCCTTCATTTCGTCGTGAATGATTTTTTATTCAAGATAGTGGGAATTACGAGGATTTTAAGGGTGGGTTGATATTTATCGCCATTTTTCTGAATTCTTGTCTGTTTTTTCTTTTTACTGCTTTGTATTTTTTGAGAATTTTGTCAAAGGGATATTTTTTGGGGGTTAATAGGGTTAGAAGTTTGGGGAGGATCAATGTATACAATATCGTTACATGTCTTAACCCCTTCAGACCTGATTTTTTGTCCGCGGAGTAAACAAAATTGTTAATGATGTTTTAGCCTTTGGGGTATTATTATATTTTAACATATTTTTGAAATCTCTTTATTTTTTTAATTTTCCTATATTTATGTGCAAACAGTACAAAGTTGTATTTTTGCGTAACATTTTCTAACAAAATAGCTAAAATCCAATGTACTTTCTCGTGTACACCAGGTCTGAAGGGGTTAAGTTATTTTTTTGAATATTTTGTTTGGATCTTTATTCGTTTCTTCCATCGGTATAGTTGGCGGAAGTTGAGTATGGATGGGGATGAGTGGGGCAAAAGGATGGAATCAATTCATATACATACGTTCGTTCTGCTTTTCTTCCAAAACGAATTTACAGCGTAAAATACAGTGATATACTATTCTGATCAGCTTCGACCACAATTATTACGTTATCTGTGCACTTTTGGCCTATGTTGATCTGAATATTTTTTGTAGACGAAGGTGTAGCCTCAGATAATATTATCCAGATTAGTGGATTGGTAGAAGGGGACCAGTAGAATGGCCACCCAGGTCACCTGATCTTACTCCCTGCGATTTCTTCTTATGGGGACATCTGAAATCTGTTGTTTTTCAAACTCAACAAGCAAGCATTAACCAATTGAAACAGAGAATTACGCAAGAATGTCGCAAAATTTCAAGAACATCATTTGAAAAAGTTCGAGAGGAATTTCAAAATAGGTTATATTTTTGTCTTGCTAATAATGGAAATCATTTCGAAAATGTATTGTAACGTAATTGACCTTTAATAAATAAATTAACAAAACTTACTACTAGCTCTTTCTTTCTTTCCGGCTAGAGCAACGCTCTTTCGTTCTCTCACGTCGCGTCGAATTCGTTCATTTGCTCGCGACAGAGAATTTTAAGACCCTCGCTCTGCTTACGCCGCTGACTGCGTCCTGCGTCTCGTCGACTCGATAGTCGATTGCGAGTCTCGTGCCGCCCATTCGACGACACGACTATTCTATTACATATTTTTTAGTTGTACAACTATTTAGTTGTGTGCTATAAGTCTATGGGAACGTATAAACATGCACATACTATCAGCTCGGTAGTATGTGGAAATCGAGACGAGCATACAACTCGACTAAACAGTTTAGTCGATGTACAAGTTGTATGTATGCGTTGGCCCTTAAGGGGTTATACGCAGTCAGGATTTTCAAAAAATCGATTTAAAAAAATTTTATTTTCGTAATGTACATAATATTTAAGTACATACACAGAAAATTTCACGTCAATCCGACGAATATTCTCGAAGTTACACGCACATTAATTTGCAAAACATCTCAGAGCGTTTGAAAGTAGAAGGAACTTACGATATGATTATAACTAATATAAATTCCTGTGTACAAATAGCCACAGAGAAACTTTTCCAACGAGCTTGTACTGAAGAGAAAAATTTGACTTCTGAACATCAAGGCGATGCAAATTCTACAGAATTAATAGTATCTGGTGATGGAATATGGAAAAAGCGGGGATATACTTCCTTATACGGTGTGACATCATTGATCGGATATTATTCTGGGAGAATCGTTGATATTTTTGTGAAAAGTTCCTACTGTTAGTACGGCAGCTCGTAACCAAATTTTTCTGTTATCCCGCTTTGATCTAGTGTATGACCAATCCATAGGTTATTTAAAAATAGAAAATAATTTCCCATATGTAAAAGTTGTGAAACGCTGCTTTTAAACGGGAGAGTACTTTCAGTCTGTAAAAAAGAAAATAGTTTTTTTGTTAATACGCAATGTCCGTTCTCGATGAAATGTGATTAAAAATGTAAAAAAATACATAAATTCGTCTAGAACGGACGTTTTGTGTATTGAACAATTTCAACAATTTAAATAAAAGTCGTCCAAAAAAGTGATATGAAAAAGTTACAGCGACGAGAGCAAGATTTGTTCTAAATTGTGAAAAATATTCTCAGGAATGGTGAGTACTATCGAACTGACATTTTCCGTGTTGCACAGCTATAGGGAGTAGTTCATGCGGCTCCCGCCGTCGCGCATGCAAAGGCACGTGTGACGTTCCAATGTTTGTATTAATTTATTTGGTTTTTTCGTTGTATCGAGCGCGCTTTTAGTACCCTCAGCAGAGAAGTTTCACTTCAAAAATATTTTTAAAAGCAACAAAAAAGAATCGAAAACAAAATAAAAAAATTATTAATAATAGTTTATTTTAATTTGTTTCTATATATGTTGTGATATCGAAATTAAAATTACCTAGAAAAAATATTGTGTACTTTTAATTCCTTATTTCGACTTATGATTTATTATACAAGAGAATAAAAATTGTTACTTCTGAAATCCAAAACGATGTTTTTGACAGATAGCGAAGATGAGATAGACGAAAGCTCATCAGAGGACGAAGACTGACAAGATTTTTATAATTCTATATTAAATAAAAATAAATATTTTTCTGTTACTGAAAATGGCTTTGCCTAAAAGTACATCTATAAAAAAAAATGTTCGTTTATATTTTTCCCATATTTTCCAAGCGGTAATACATGTTATCCAGCAGAAAACTACGTGGCGGGATCACTTGGACAGCTGTCAAAAATTGACATGTTTGAAATTCAACTTATAGTTCGTGTCGTGATAAAAAAGTCCGTTTTAATTTTTTTTGCTAATAAAACATAAAAAATAGGCTATGACCAGTGAAACTGAACATGGTGCTGTAGCTAAAATTTTTCCGCGACTGCAAATTTCAATTTTTCATGCATCATAACCAACGACGGCACGGAGAATGTCAGTTATCATTTTTTATATTTTCACAAGTGCCCCTCTCAGTAGCAAAAAACAAAAACGGATAAGGCGCGATAACTTATTTAGCCATTTTTTTTTACAAATGTAAATGTTTTTTTTCAACCATATCGCAACGTTACCATTGTCAGTCAACTTGAACTTTTATTCTCAACTATTTATAAACTAACTAAAAAAGCCGAAAGTCTTTACGGCGCAGAAGGTCTGAAATCCTGGCTACGAGCTGCCGTACTATGGAAACAGTGTGAAATTTGGAGTAAGAAAATGAACACTGAAGAGTATAATGATTGGTATAAAAATCATCAAGATAATTGCAGTGCCAATCATTCAGGTTCTTTTGAAAAACTGGAAGTCGATGCAGTAATCGAAATGTTCAAGCGTTCAATGGAAAAATTTGGAGTGCAGTACAGAAATTACATCGGAGACGCGCGCGCGCGGTGACTCGAAAACATACACCGGGATTTTGAAAGCTGCACCTTACGGTGAGAAAGAAGTTATGAAGAAAGAATGTATTGGGCACGTACAGAAGAGAATGGGCATGCGATTTCGAGATAGTGCGAAAAAAAAATGTGAAAACCATTGAAAAAAAAAAGAAAAAAGAAGAGAAAACAAACTCTTGGTGGGAAAGACAAACATACTGGTAAAATGATCGATAAATTGACAGTTACTATGGTTTAGCAATTAGAAGAAATTGTGATTCCGTAGACAATATGCGTAATGCAATCTGGGCTTCGTTTTATCATTATTGCTCAACAGACGAAAATCCTCAACACGAAAAGTGCCCAATCGGACCGGAGTCATGGTGCTGTTGGCAGCGGGCAGTAGCTGCGAATGAATTATCTACATTTAAGCATGATTATCAGCTATTACCACAGGATGTTGCTGAAGATGTGTAAGCGGATGCTCCGCGCCATTACATTGGTTCCTAATTATTTCCCATAGCTGCTTGTTTCCTCCAAGGAAATACTGAAATCTGCCTCTAGTACATAAACATACTTATCGTCACAAATTTGAGAAATATCGAACTCAATTGTTTTCCACAGAAACTATGTATGTCATTTCATCTTTTATTTAATTTATTTACCTCAAAACTCTAAAAACAGTGAATATTTCTTTTAATATAAACGATATTCGTTCTTAGACGATTGTTTTCAAAATTGTTTCATATCGCCTAGCAAATTTTATGGACAATTGATTCGAATTCACTTACACGAAAATATGCAAAAATACAGATATTTAAGAAGTACAAATCCGTGATTACAACAACAGCTACAAAAGCACCTTAATAAACTATTTCTATTGTTTATGTTTTATGCGTTCGCATTTTCTTTCGTCCGTCTGCTCGTCCTTCCACGATCCTCGTTTTCCGTTGAACCTCCCCCTCTGCCAAAAACCGGGTTGGCCGTGCTCGAGAGAGATCCGACTCGCGGAGGATCTTTCGTTTCGTTTTGTTCGCCTGGACGCGCGTTGATTTGTTAAGAGGCCGACACACCCCGTCTGGAAACGCCCGAAAAGTTGTCGCGGCTGTAAAGCGATAATTCCAACATGGTGCATAAGAACCTTTTGTACTTTTCGCCACCACACTTAAAAAACATAAATCTAGGGCCCTATAGAAAAAAATAAATAAATTTCTTTGTTGTAATCCATCGGCGACCTCACAAATATACCTATATTTTGCAAGTTGTAAACGCGGAAACAATCAAAGTATTGAAATGAATTCTTCTATGGGACCCTAAAATAAACCTTGTACAAGGTACTACCACCTTTTGCACGAAAGATTTCTGAAAGCCCATTGCAGGAAACCTTTATTTCAAACCTATTACTCGTCTACTTTTATCAGCCGAGTAATGCTTCCATCTAGCGTCTTCACTACGTACGGACTGCGGGGTTGTCAGATTTGTCTCCGCCACGAATAGCAGAATATCGTCGGTCTTATCACGTAAGGGCGTATCTCACAAGGGGACCCCGGCAGATGTCAAATCGATTTTGTCTTGAAAACTTCTTGGAATAGCGTCGCGCGCGTGTTCCAAGTGTCTTCGGGATTGGCGTGCATAATATTACCAATGCTTCGATAGCGCAACGGTTAAGTTGCCGGGCTGGGAGTCTCGATGTCGCGGGTTCAAGTCTTGTCGGGTTTTTTTTTTTTATTAACTTTTTTCATTCGATTATACAATCCCTTCTTGTTATAGAAAGTGGTTTACATTATCGAATAAAATAAAAGTTTCAATTGTTTTTATAGTTTTACGTTATTTTTTCTTCCTCGTTGAGGTGAACCATTATTATTGCCAACCAGGCCGTTTTTCGAAAATGTCAATGAAATTTGCTTTCCCATAACGCTTTTAAAGTGTAAATGTGCGTGTGGCAAAGTTCCATTCGTCAAATGTTCATGGTGTCAAAATACGGTGTGCTTCAAATGTTTTTTCGACAATTATTATCCAAAAAATCGTGTATAAAATCTTCGGCAGCCAAAAATTCCCATGACGAAATGTAAGAATAAAAAATGCAACGATGCTTCCAACTGTTCTTTCTAATAATATTGGTTCACCTCAACGAGGAAGAAAATAACGTAAAACTATGAAAAAAATTGAAACTCTTATTTTATTCGATAATGTAAACCACTTTCTATAACAAGAAAAGGTTGTAATCGAATGAAAAAAGTTAATAAAAAAAAAGTCCCAACAAGAATTGAACCCGCGACATCGAGACCCCCAGCCCGGCAACTTAACCGTTGCGCTATCGAAGCATTGGTGACATGACGTACGCCAATCCCGGAGACACTTGGAACGCGCGCGCGACGCGGTATCCCGGTCTAAACGGGAGCGAGCCATGCTCTCGCCACTGAGGCCGGCGTAAGACCTAACCTAACCGGACCGTGTCCACACTGCATGCATTCGGCAACATCGCTAACCTCGCGTAGCTCCACCCCCTTCTAGCGTTTTGACATTACCTCGTCTCACCGCTGCCCCGCAGGAGAAACTAGTGGGCCTGGTATGTCGGCCTCTTAAGGCTCGCATCGACGATCGGCGGATTCGATTTCCGCCTGGCGTCCAACGATAGGACGACCTACACCGACCACGGGGATTGTGCGCAGGGGCGGACCGCCGTGGGGCCCTTTAACGGACCCCTACGACACAAAGATGAAGATTATTGAAAGAAAAAAAAATGTCAATTTAAATATTTCCACTGCACCCTGAAACTGTGTCTTAGAGAATAAAGTTTTTAGAATAACATACCTACAGTACAGTGGAAATTCAAGAATTTGGGCACCCAGACATCTGAGGGCGTCTCCTACTTTTAAGTCCTCTCTCCGGTTACTCTGTCGACATTCAAATGAGGGACCCAATAGTTGGGATGACTCGCTGCAATATAACATTTCTATTCCGAAGATGTCTACGTGCACTGAAAGCATATGTGCGGTATCCCCAACATTCATAATAGTCACGCCTACAAATGCGCGCTCAGAAATTTTGGCAGTCACGACAGTACCCAAATTCTTGCATTCTCACTCTATCTCTGATCTCTCTAATGGGATAGTGTACCGCATACGCGATCGCAACCGTGTGGCGATCTACCGCCATACAAGTACACCCCGATATAATAGATTCCTCCATATCGACATCTTTCCAGACTCGAACGGCTAGTATTGAGTATGTGCATGATCTTGAAGTAAGCTAAGATAGGAGATGGGAGCCCATGGTGGCAGAAGTGTGTACTACCGGTAGGTCTGCCGGGCTCACCATCGCCTTGCCTCCTCTATTTATCTATGCGCCTTGCGGAGTGAATGCAGTGTATTTGTTTATGGATAATTTGTCAAAACATAACCTATAAAATACAAAAAAGTAGTTTGTACTCGTATTTTGAATGGTATGTATCCCGAAAAGCTTCTCTTTAATTGCCAAATACGACAACTGACGAAACTAGTCGAAACATGCAACGAAATCACGCTTACATTTAAATTCAGAAAAACAATTATTAGTAATTTCCGTAAATGGGCTTATAATATGGACCTTTTTGTCATTAAAAAAACTCCATGAGATGACGCCACCCTGTAGAGGCTCGGACCCAATAGCGGACAGGACCCGATCACTCTCCGTGAGCCGTCAGTCTCAGAACATAACGCCGTGGAAAAATTTGAATTTCACCAAAGCCCGTAGGAAATCAGTCTTCGTCATTTTCTTTCCCGATTTCTACAATAAGAAGGAAACGAAGAAAAAACGCCACCCGCGTATATAACAACCTCCCCAAGCAAAGTTCACGGATCAACGACGAGCATAACACACGATTTGCTAACTTGCCTTGATCGACAGGAGGAACAACAGGAGTTTCCAACTGCTTCGGATCCAACTAAATAATGCTCGAACTTTTCTCCGGGACGCGAGGCAGAAGAGAGTAAGGGGAGGGGAGACGAAAGAGTTTCTTCCATCGGAGCGCGCGCGTCGAAGGTTAATTATTGGACGAGAGAAAGCCCCAAAGTGCGCTCCCCGAATTAGAAAACTTGGGAAGGATTCATAACTCAACGTTCATCGGCTACTTCGCTCTATCCTGGGTCGAGCGCGAGTCCCAAATCCGTTTCCTAATCCGTTTGACGTAAATGGATTTCGGTGCTCCTCGTGAATTACATCGAAAACGGTGAGCGCCTCTTCACAACACTGCGCCGTCCTATACGCCTTTTGCGTATCTCGAAAGTGCGCCGAAAGCGCCGCGTAGTGGCCAAGATTGGCACAAATGGGTTACACTGTCAACCAATCAGACCTTCCGGCTTGTGCTTATACAGGCAAACCTAAGTGTACATGTGACCACATGTATAGTCGTACGCCCCCGTGCCGTGTAACCCAGTACGGCACTTTTTGCTCACCAGGCGAGTAAAGGTTGATTCTCACTATACGTTCCGTTTCCGTTCCATAACCGTTCCATATACGTTCAGTAAAATTCTAATCTGTTCACATTTTTCCGTCAGTGTTCAGTTTCCTTTCCATCAAAATAGTGGGTGTTGTATGCAATCGTGTTAAGATGTGGTCTGATGAAAACCTAATCATAGCTGCTATTACATTAGATGAAAAAGCTTGCTTAAAAAGAAAAAAACGAAGATTTTGGGTGCATAAAATCTTTACAAAAATATTGATGGAGAATATGTTACATTATATGGACGAATAGAAGTCGAGGGAGATCTAGAACGCACGAGATCATTGTGACCTCTCGCTCCCCTATAATGACGAAGAAACGGTAGCTGTTGAGGACAGTCGATCCTGCGAGTAATGTATCGGTAGCACTTCTTCAGGGATAAGATTTTGCCTCACCAGTTCAACCACTTTCTCGTCATTCATATTTTAAAACTAAAAGCAAGCGCGCTGTCCGCCAAACAATATGTGACTGACCCGCAAAGACTCTATTCCCACTATCCTTACCGCTTCCGACACGTTTCAGTCTGTCCGTCAAAAATACGTTTGCGTACTGAACGGAAGTATTCGGAAACGGTATCTAAACGGAACGGAAAGTGTGTATACGTACACTTATTTTCATGTCATAATATTTTATGTAAACGGAACGGAACCGATATGGAACGGAAACGGAATGTATAGTGAGAATCAACCTTAAGGCGGCGCCACCGCCGATGCGCAAGAGGCGTATGAACTCGCGTTCACGCGGGACAAGCAGCGGAGTTACGAGAGCGAAACGCCTTTCGCGCGCTTCTTACATATTTCAAGGAGGGCGCTGCGCTGCGAGGAGGGTGGCGGCGCGGCGGAGGAGGGTTGGCCTGTTATGCGCTCGCTGGAATCTCGGGCCTCCCACTCCGTGCTCATTTTCGAGCCATCCTTTTCCGTGATTCTTGCGCGCGAAATTCCTTTCTTCGAATCGGCGGGCGTCACGTGCTCTGTTTGCTCTCCCCGCGATCCTGCGCAAACTTTGTTCGCGAATAGTTAAGTAATTGGGGAAAGCGTTCGGCCCTTCTCATCCTTGGCGATTGGAATTGGGCGGTAGATCGGACGGAGAAGGGAGCGCTGCGATCGCCGAGGACACATAGAGATTTTAACCGGTGAAACAGGATTAAACGATCGCGAGAACGAGGGATTTAGTGTGGTTGTCAAGCGAAAGCTGGGGCAGGTGTCTCAGGGACGCTATCAAAGTTGTCGTTCCTGCCGGGGTAATAATTTGAATTTAATAAGGTTGAAAATCGGTATACAACTTGTATATTGCATATAAATAAAGGTTACGAAGTCAGTCAGCTGAATGTGGGGGCGGAGCTGGTCAGTCAGCAAAAAAAGAAATGTAAATTTCGCGCGGTCGGCGTTGCAGGCGATTTCAAATCAGAGTATAGGAAAGAGGGCAGGTATACTCGTAGGTAAATATCACGGTCCCGAACCTTCCTTGGAAGGTAATTTTCGGACAATATGCGGGAATTACGGGAGATGTCTAGCTACGTATTGTCCGTGATATTTACGACCTATGTACGCTCGGTGCGACGGAACAGACCCCGAGCTACTGTCTCTTACCTACGAGTATACCTGCGCTCTTTCCTGTACTCTGATTTGAAATCGCTTGCAATGCCGAGCGCGCGCGAAATTTAGGTACATTTCTTTTTTTGCTGACTGACCAGCTCCGCCCGTGGGGCACATTCAGCTGACTGACTTCGTAACCTTTATTTATATGCAATATACAAGTTGTATACCGATTTTCAACCTTATTAAATTCAAATTATTACCCCGGCAGGGACGACAACTTTGATAGCGTCCCTGAGACACCTGCCCCAACTTTCGCTTGACTGACCGCAGTATGTTTGTCTACACAACCACTGTAATAAACTATAAAAAAAACTGGGCTTATTAAATTCAGAGACCTTTTTTGGCTCTGGCTCTCCGTCTAGTGCTTTCTCGTTGAGCGATGAAAAGGAAGAAAGAGTACGGCTTTCTTCCCGAACTCTCGGAGCCTTCGCCAATCATCGAATTCGTCCGATGATTGCCGAAGTGCTGTTCGTTTGCACCTCGTGACTGCGGCCCGTGTAGTGGTGCCGCCGCTAATAGTCCGGGAGCCAGCAACGTTTTTCTTACGTCATAGAGAACAGGGCTAGAATTTTTATGATGAGCTCCTTGTAACGTGTGAACAAAGGAATGACTGGTCTGGCAGCGCTCCGAGAGTGGTTTTGGCAACAATATAATTTTCAAAATGAAAAAAAAATTGAAGTTACGCCATGTATAACAGGGCTAAAATTTTTATGAGGGCTTCGTTACAATGCATAAAGACGAGATAGTAAAGTCTGGTACTCTTCCGAGGGTGGAAAGTGGGCGACAGAAGGGGTTGAAGTAGCTCCACATAAAGTCGTCTCACTCGCACTCAAGTGCGCGCATAAGACTATTTCACTCCCACTCAAGTGCGCGCATAACCTATCTCACTCGCACTCAAGTGCGCGCATAAGACTATCTCACTCGCAGTCAGGGGCAAGGTTTTTCTGACCTGACAGGGTGTTTCCACTAGAATTTCGGTCTGGCATCGATAATTTCACTTATGGAGTAAGGGCCGATTCCATCAACTCTGATTAAATGCTTGATTACCTAATCACGATTATATTTAATCGGCGTTCTAATCATGATTAACTGCACAATTCGTTCCACCATGAATTTTTAACCCCCGATTATCTAATCATATACCCTCTTCGCAATAAGTTTTGGTTTTGTTGTAACGGTGATTCTGATTGGTTCATCAACGGAACTTGTAATGAAGTAGGAGGAAAACTTGACGTGATCAACTGACGCGCTGCAAGCCGAGCTCAGTGAGCTGCCGAAATCTCCAATAGAATTTAAAAAGGAACCAGTTTCATAATACCGGAGAGCAAGCAGTTGTACTCTGGGTGCAATAGCGTGGTTTCTGAAATGTGCACTCCCTTTATTTAGTAAAGATACAGAAAATTCTACGCGATTTTTAACGTAACATGATGTTGCGATATTTTAAAATAGATTATATATTATTTAAGAAGTAATTTAACTTTCTGTAGCGTGTTTCAAATTATGTACAATTTCCAGAAGCAAAGCTTCAACACTGTCTTTCGATAACCGAAAACGCGTAATGAAATCCAAATCATCCAAAGTTTGGAAATAATTAATTCGTTCCTTAATTAAATGTGTCCTTCTATTAATTTCGATACCATTTTCATCATCAGATGATGATAAAATATCGTCGTAAAATAAATTCATGTCCGGTATAGTATTGCACAGCAGTGAGACTTCGACTTTGAGGTTATGTTGATCCACATTAATCACTAATTAAGTTCCTAACCGACCAAAAATGGCCGATTAAGTTCAACGGCGATTATCTCACTTAATTCATGGTTTAACAATTGGTGGAACGCAAGAACTTGATTAAATTAAGCTAATCGGAAATTAACAATTTAATCAGAGTTGGTGGTTTCGGCCCTAAGAGCTACTCCAGACTGCCCCGTTTACAGTAAAATAATCAGTCTGAGTTTTTGACATATTATTCGAAATACCTGCCAAAAGTGAAATTATTAATCCACCAAAATTTCGGTCTGGTATTAATAATTTCACTTTTGGCAGGTGTTTCGAATAATATGTCAAAAACTCAGACTGATTATTTTACTGTAAACGGGGCAGTCTGGAGTAGCTCTTACTCCATGAAAGTGAAATTATGAATGCCAGGCCGAAATTCTAGTGGAAACACCCTGCCAGGTCAGAAAAACCGTGCCCCTGACTGCGAGTGAGATAGTCTTATGCGCGCACTTGAGTGCGAGTGAGATAGGTTATGCGCGCACTTGAGTGGGAGTGAGATAGTCTTATGCGCGCACTTGAGTGCGAGTGAGACGACTTTATGTGGAGCTACTTCAACCCCTTCTGTCACCCACTTTCCACTCTCGGAAGAGTGCCAGACTTTACTATCTCGTCTTTATGCATTGTAACGAAGCCCTCATAAAAATTTCAGCCCTTTTATACATGACGTAACTTCTATTTTTTTTTTAATTTTGAAAATTATATTGTTGCCAAAACCACCCTCGGAGCGCTGCCAGACCAGTCATTCCTTTGTTCACACGTTACAAGGAGCTCATCATAAAAATTCTAGCCCTGTTCTCTATGACGTAACGAAAACCGTTGCTGGCTCCCGGATTATAAGACTCGACTCTTTAGATTAACTACTTCTCGTAGCGCGATAACATAATGCCTTAACAGTTAATAAATATGTATTTGATTATGGTGAAAGAAATATTTAATTGGGCCAAGTAAAACTATGTTAATTATTAGAATGTTTTCTTCAATCAAATAGAAATAGAATAATAGCTAACGAATATATAGCTTGGCTCAAAGAAACATTTCTTTCGCCATAATCAAGTGTAAGTATCTTAATTATAAATAAACTGTTTTCTCAGTGTACGCGATTGCACTAAAACAAGAAATTGGTTAAAATGAAAATCGACCAAATACAAACAATTTTCAGTTCTTCAATTGAAATATTCAAATATTCAGTTCGGCACCCGCAACATGATTTAGTTTAGCTGATCATCATTTGTTCCCCGTGTAGCCCTAGAAAGTTAAATTTTTAGAAATTCAATTATAGCAAAATTTTTAAATTGTCTAATTTCCGTAGATTTCAATGTGTTAAGTACGTGTATATTGACTATCTAATAATTATCGACCTCTCGGAAAGTAATTTGAAAATACAAAAATTACAGGTGAATTCTTGATTCTCAACCCAAAAACAAACTCGTTCTACTATGCAGTTCGCAGGTCCTGTTAACGAGGATGTGACGCAAAGAGCATCAGCCCAGCTGAAAGCATAAAAGAGGATCGAAACAAATTGTTTTTCACGCTGCAAAAAGCGAGCGCCGGGTGCAGTGTGCAGAATTTATTGGCACTTCCGCGTCAGGTGCACCGTGACACTTTCCGCAGATGACTGCGTATCGCCAGTTCTCTCTGGGGAGCCAAAATTCGGTAATCCTATGATCGACGGATTTTGTTTCAAACGGATCATTAAAACCGGCAGAGAGAAAACTGCACATTTTTAACTTCAGTTTGCCATAGCAAAGATTGAAATATTTATTTCCAAATTAGATAATATATTAGGTGCGCAACTAAGTTCTCGCTGTTTGTCAATAGATGGCTCCAGCAGTAAGAGCTGGTCGATTTTGACATAACCAAAACGTCATGAACCAAGCTTAGGCATATGGTAAACAAACCGCTATGACAAATTAGTGATTTTATTTTTGCGTTATATACTTTTGGTTGTGTGAAAATGTCTGATTTTGTGCCAAATAATCGTCATTTGCGGGAAGTGTTGCTTTTCTTCTTTTATTCGAAGAAAACGGCGGCTGAAGCGCATCGAGAGCTCCAAAAAGTTTACGGAGATGCTGCTTTGAGCGAAACAACGTGCCAAGATTGGTTCCGTCGCTTCAAAGGCGGTGATTTCAAATATTCACGCTGCGAAGGTTATGCTGTGTATTTGGTGGGACCAGGTCGGTGTTATTTATTATGAGCTATTGAGACCGAACGAAACCATCACTGGGGAACGGTATCGAACTCAATTGATGCGATTGAGCCGAGCACTGCGCGAAAAATGGTCACAATACGAGCAGAGGCACGAAAAAGTGATTCTACTGCATGACAACGCTCGGCCTCACGTTGCCAAACCCGTTAAAACCTACTTGGAAACGCTCATATGGGAAGTCCTACCCCAACCGGCTAATTCCCCAGATATTGCGCCGTCTGATTATTACTTGTTCCGTTCGATGGCACATAGTCTGGCTAATCAGCAGTTCCGCTCATATGAAGACATCACAAAATGGCTTGATTTGCGGATAGCCTCAAAAGACGAACACTTCTACCGTCAAGGTATTCGAGCTCTGCCAGAAAGATGGGAAAAAGTTGTAGCTAGCGATGGGCAGTACTCTGAATGATTCATTTGTAACCATTTTTTCACAATAAAGTTGCATTTTCATAAAAAAAAACAGCGAGAACTTAGTTGCGCACCTATATAATATTATATTTGAAAGAAAGACAATCTTATTAACTATGTTTGAGACGACTATTTGAATTTGGTAATCGGCACTAGTTTTTTTTTATAATTGTCGCAACAGCTTTATATTTCCTATAACCATTTTGATGAAAACCATTTAAGTTTGGTAATCGACATTAGTTTTTAAAAAGTCTCGAAATAATGTTGAGGATACGAAAAAATATGTCGGACTAGTTTCACGATTTAACGAACTTTTCATCCCATGCACTTTTTTTTCCAATGGCACAAAAAATAGTGTACAATCATTTAATTAGCCCACAATTATGGACTTAAGAACAAAACAATTCCATTTTAGAATAGAATACTTTTAACTGAAATCGATCTCATTAAAAAGACCGTCAACTCCCCCCTAAATGAACTTTTTTTCTACAGGTACCCTTGGCTAAGTCTCCCATTCATTACCATTTAAAAAATTACATTGGATGCCAGTGACAGTTTGTCAAAGGTAAATCAATGGGGTTTTTCCAATGGTATCTTTCCCACTTATACTACCATTCGACATCCCATTTATTTTCCCATTCGTTTAATGGTGTTTTCATACCATTGACATTACCATTCGTGAAATGGAATTAATTCTCATTCAATTATAACCATTCATTTCCCATTTGTTGAATGATACTTTACTTAGGTATTTGTGTACAAGACCCCCATGGCCGCAGCCCCGCCATCTCTGTTCGCGCTTCTTGGTCTGCCTCCCCTCCGCTTTCCTTCTTTGGCCTCGGTCGGTCTTCCCGCTGTCCCCTCGGCTTTTTCCGACTCTCCTGATCCGACGGCACCCGAATCATCCTCCCCGCGTGCCCCACCTCCTCTTCCTTTGCACATCTTCCCCTAACCTCACTTTTTCTTTGAACTTTTTTGAAGCCCTCCTTTGAAATCTAGAGCAGTTTCCTCTCTTTCTCCTGCATGTTCTTGCTGGTGGTACGCTCTGCTCTCCCCTGATCCGAAAAATCGCTGCGAGTATCCTGTAATATCGCTGTATCGGCATTGTTTCCCGCGATCGATCCGCGACGCGTCTAGTCGTAACCGGCTTCCGCATGGAACTCCTCATTTGTTGAATGATATTTTTATCCCATTTGTATTCCCATTCGCTGGATGCAATTAATCCCATATTGCGAATAGGAATAGAAATGGCGTATAGATACCATTCAATGAATGTATTATATTAATGAATGCATTAATGAATGTATAAATGAATTTATTAATGTATGTATTAATGAATGTACGTATTTATAATTATTAACCATATATTTTGTTAATATGCTATGTGTAATAAATAGTTACATATTCCATTAAAGTGTTTCTACGTGCTTATTCCTTTATTTAGTTCTAATTTATTCCACCTGGTAAAAATACCATTTAGGGCCGGTTTTACCAACACGGTATAAACGCGGTATAGCGCTATACTGAGAATACCCAGCAATAAGCCTTATGGTTATTCTCAGTATAGCGCTATACCGCGTTTATACCTGTTGGTAAAACCGGCCTTAAGGTATTTCAATGGTGACAGTCGTATTCAAATTTTTTGCTTCAGGACTTAGTACAACTGATCACAAACTGTATTACGCACGGACGAAACTTTTGAGTAACTCTGTACTCTGAGCTCCTTGCTACACAGAGACCTCCTGTGTACAAATGTACCTCACACATATACACTGCCTGGCCCGTTAATCGTGGCAGCAGTGCTTCTCTCTCCTTAGAATACCGCTATTATATGTGCCTGCTACTACGTGCCGTAGTGGGCGCTGCCGCGCCATGCCACTGGCTATCCCCTCTCCGGTAGCAAAAGTACTACTGAGTCCCATAGTCACAGGAGAGGGCTAAATCAGCTGTGCGCACTGTTGCCACATCATCGTTACTCGTCCCCACCACTTTGCAGTTTCAAGAAAAATCTCAGTTTTTAAATTATAATTTCTCTGAAACTATATGGTTCAGCACTTCCAGTTTTTGTGAACATAATCCTACAGTATCATTTTATTCGCCGTTAGTTTTTCTTTAACATTGTAAGATTGGTTCTGTAGTTATAGCTCAAAACGTCACTGAGGTACCGTCTTTCTACATGTTAGCCATTGAAAGTCAGTGTAGAAAATACTACTTTGAATTAACATTTTCTTTTAAACTACACGGCTCAGCCTTTTGAAATTTTGGGAATCGATGGGTAATATTTCAGTCTTTTGATTGGCAAAATTTCATGAGATTCGTAAGAAAAACGCAAAACCATGGAAATACCTTAAGCTGTTCGAGTTACTCCATTGGACTTCCATTAATAACAAATAGGAAAAAGGTTCACTTGAATTCTCTCGACGAATTGCCATTGTGGGCAAATATTGATAACAAGTACCAAAACTTACCACTGCTATGTCCTAGTGATTTACCAGTAGATTTCCCTTTTAACAGCTAATGGGAGAAATGCCAGTAATAACGAATGGGACCTTTTGAATGTTCCCAGTTATTTGCCATTGGACTCCCATTAGTAACCATTGGAATAAAATACCACTTGAATGTTCCCAGTAACTTGCCATTGGTCTTCCATCTGTAACGAATGGGAATACATACCTTTCAATATTTCCCACTGATTTGCCAGTGGAGTCCCATTTACATTGAATGGTAGAAAGTGCTAGTTCAATTTTCCCTCTGAATTTCCATTGCGATCCCATTGATTACCTTCAGGTCCCATTCATTACCATTAAATACTCAATGGAAAACTTTCCCAAGGATACTTAAATTTTTATTTTATTTTCCGTGTCGTTTTACTTACGGAATGTTACGACAAAGTTTAAAAAATCTAGAAAAATGGTTTGAGAAATTTAGAATCTATTTTTCAAAAAATTATAATTTTTCAAAACCCTAACGCTTATTTCTTCCACATAGTTTTCCAAATCTGTATAAAAATCGGCTGGTCTTAGAACTTAAATTTGCAAAAAAAAAGAGATTTCTAATTATAACTAATTTGGTTTTCCAAGCATTTAACCGTAATCCTTTCTTGCCAGGGTTCCGAGTGTACACAGAATTGAAATATTAATAGTGAAAACTTTGTCATAGCATTTCGTGAATGAAATGATACAAGAAAAAAACATTTAGAACCTGTAGGTAAAAAGTTCATCAGATAAGGAGAGGGGGGGGGGGGATACCCGTGATCTAGCCGAAATTACAAAACTCCCACTTCCCGAATATTCCATGAAACTTCAAACAACTCCTACAAGTGCTCTTAATCCAAGTTGCAATCAAGAACGTACAATCTACACCGTCGAATACATACTTTAGCTGTTTCCCGCGCGAACGAGGGAAACAACAATAGGGTCGAATGACATTGAAAACCAGCCAGTGTGAATTACCCGTTCGTTACGTTCAATTCAGTGTATTCGGGAGCTTACGAAGCCACGAACGGTCCGACACCGGGCCTCACTCTGGATGCGTGACTGAGCCACTCAACTTAACTCGTTAACGAAGTGCCATTCAGTCGAGCGGTGACCAAATTTCCTGGTATCGCCGAGTGTCGGGCGTCGTGAGGCAAATATACACGTACGTCGATCGACGCTTCCTCTGATGGCGTTTGGAGAGATCCGTCAAACTCGGCCCCGATGATACGTTGATTAATTCCCACCAAATCACTATATGCATTCGCTTCCAGCGGAAGCCACATCCTGGCTCATAAATTCCTTAGAAGCGCTATGATCACAATTTCAATCGCGTGGTTCATAACAAAGCGATAGCTAGGAGCTACAGTCCGGGAACAATTCACTATTTAGTAACACGCTAGACGTACCGCATGCTCGCTCGGGCTCCGTTTGCGCCGGGGTCACGCACTATACGTGCCTTGAATTTCGCACCGTTTGCCTTGGCAATCGGGGGTGCGACCGAGCGTCATTATCGAAACGAAAATTCGGCGCGTACCGATCGTCCGTTTGGGCGATATGTGAATTTATATACGGCGATTCATGGAGAAGCATTTATGGAAAGGTTACGATGGGGTTTGACACCCTGTAAATGGTTTCAGTAACTACCGATTGGCATTTTTTGGAGTATATACACATACACTGCAGAAATTCTGCGGTGTGGACCAATACTCTATGACCCAGCCAACGGGTTTGAGAGAGGAGTGGCTTAATTTGTCCTATACTTATACCGCAGACCAACGAGAGATCAACGAGCTAAGTATTGACTGACAGCTATGTTCCTCTTTTTCTCATCCGCCAGTCAGCTGCAGTCAGCTGGGCTCAGGTTAGTCCGAGTGACAGCGACCGGGACTGACAGGTGACTGTTATCGTTGTGTTATAAAATTCGCAAAGTATCAGTGAAAAGTATGGTTAATCGTATTAAGGTATACTATTCAACGTGGCCAGCGTCTTTGTATACAGAAGAACGTTATCAGCATGACACCGTGTAACTAAAAAGTTAAAATAGATAATTGGTTAATAAAAATAATTAATGTCAGATAACCTGACATTCGATTCTTCAACTTAACAGACACATTTGGTATTATGAACTTAACTGCTATTTATTGCAGAATATCTTGCAAGATTTTGCTCTGATATTCGTTGCCAGTACGGAAAATATCCTCGAATCTCTGTCAAAAAAAGTGAGTCTAAATGAAGACACGATAATATCTGCTGGATTGGTAGGTACCTAATGAATATTGAAACGCAATCTAAGTCATCCAGCGAGCGTTGCATGCAGATGGTTTGTACTCTTCCAACTTAGTCAATACTTAGCTTAGCTTAGTCAATGCTTATTCAGTTAATACGTAGCTCATCGATCTCTCGTTGGTCGGCGCTGTAAGTATAGGACAAATTAAACCACTCCTCTCTCAAACCCCTTGGCTGGGACATACGGTATAGATCACTTTTGGTATTAAATATTACAACAGTGGCATAAGACTGAATGACACCAGATATATATGTCCACACCGGTGAAATGACATTAAAAATTGATACCATTTTTTTTACTGTAAACCCTCTTATGAGAGAAGGTTTTCGTGATTTTTAATTGAGTTAGGTAGTATTATCTAAAATAGTCAAACAGAAAATATGAATTAGATTATTGATCACTTATTCGTTTGGTAGTCACTAAATTTGAAATAATGAAATTTCACTCATTTAGTGTATAAATAAATAACACTGGAAATACATATTTTCATCCAACTGATTGTGAGTGACTAATTTTGAAGTTTACTTTCAAAGAGTAAATTGTTAAATTTAAGTGGGAATATTGCTCATTTTCCATTCTCTCAGAGGGAAATGTCACTCTTCCAAATTTATAAAATACCTACAGTTAATGGCATGTGGTTTTAACTACAAATGGAAAAATTATAATCCTTGGCTAATACGTTTAGGTACCTATAAATTTCATATCTCTTTTATTTTTTACATAAATTCACAACCTTGCATATTTTCTACTATTTCGCAAATTATAAATAGGTATGTAATAATGTTTCAACCATTTTTCAAAAATATTGTAAATATATTAATATATACATACATATCTATATATATATATGTATATATATTATCCTACCCATAAAGTACGTAAATACATTTCATCGCTTGGCAGCTCAATTATTTTCATTTTGACGATTTATCAGTTAAAACTATTTTATTAAAGAGGCAGTTTCTTTTAAATAAGCATTTTGATGGATATGCAAGATATGTAATTAAGTAGACGAGAAAATTCCAATATAATCCTTAGAATTATTAGATAATACTAATGTGTTTGATACTAAAGTCGAATATTTAGATACCCTTACTCTTTGAAATGAACAGGTTTTTAATTAAATGATTGTAAAGAAATTCTGGAAAATCAATTTCCACCCAGAAAATACATCTTTCTCTTGAGATATAAAGTGATAGAATGTTCTAAAGGTCATTTTAAAATTAAAGAGGGCAATGTCAACGAAAGTAATAAGATAATAAAAATGCTCAGTTATCCCTAAATTGAAATCATAAAATGGCCCACCAAATACTTAATTTCATTCGATTCTGTCTTCTTGATAGCACGCCTTGTTATATCCTGGGGCACACGTGTGTGCCCAGTTACTTAAGTTTGATACCAGTTTCTACCGCGACTTCCCAACGTTTCCCCAGAATACAAATGAAGTGACGGATCTTATAATCAACGAAATTCAGTGTACTTATAATTATTTCAACACTGAAGAAACCTAATTATAAATTAGGATTTGCAGAAAAGTTAGCTGCACTTTGAAATTACAGCCAAAAAATGCGTATTATCGACTAAAAGATTGACTGCAAAGGTCTCGACACATTATTTGGCCATTTTCAGGCATTTCTTCGCAGCTAATAGAGAAATAATCTAAAAAACAGAAGTAAGTCTAAATTATGGTCATTTCTTATTAAGATTCAGTCATTAAACTGCCATTTTTGGTTAATATAAGTCTATGTATATAAACTGAGAAAATGAAACGCGACAAGTTGTTTTTTCATTGTGTACTTCTACAATACTTTGATTTTTTTTAAAAGTGCTGCTGCAGCTCATCAATTACTTGTGGAAACTTATGCTGAATCTGCTCCATCAGAAACAATATGTAGAGACTGATTTCGTCGCTTCAAAAGTGGAAACTATGATGTTCACGACAAACAACGGCCAGGTCAAATAAAGAAGTTCGAAGATGAACAACTGTAAGCTCTATTGGAAGAAAACCCTACTGAAATGCTCAAAAGAATTGGCTCAACAGCTTGAAGACGATATGAACCTACAATTTCACGTCGTTTATATGCCATAGGAAAGATTGAAAAAGAAGGAAAGTGGCTGCCACATGAAATGCCATTGCTAATCGTCTGAACATCAAGATTTCTTTGCCTGCAAAGAATAAAAAGAAAAGTTCTTTTAAGACGTAACGTAACCGGTGATGAGAAATAGATCTATTTCGATAACCCGAAATGGAAAAAATCATGGGTTTACACTGGCTAACCATCAACGTCGATACCAAAACGAAACATCTACAGTCACAAAACAATTCTTTCAATTTGGTAGGATATGGAATGTGTTGTTTATTATGAGCTGTTGAAACCAAATGAAACAATTACTGCCGAACATTGTCAACAACAATTAGAACGTTTAAATAATAATTTGATGTAGAAACGACCATCAATTGCATGAAATCGCCGAAAGGTGATTCTTCTTCACGACAACGCTCGGTCTCATGTTGCTTGAGCCGTAAAAGAAACGTCGATGAAGCTTGAATGGGAAGTTCTCCCGCACCCAGCATATTCTCCAGACCTGGCCCCGAGTGATTATCATTTATTTAGATCGATGCAATACCACTTGGAAAATACACACTTCCATAATTACCAAGTAGTCAAAAATTGGGTAGCTGAGTGGATTAGCTCTAAAAGTAGACAATTCTTTCGTCGCGTAATTCAACTTCTGCCAGAAAAGTGGGAAAAAGTTATAGTTTCCAAAAAGATGAATAATTCGATTGTGAGGTATTCACACATTTTATTATGTCATAATGTTTTATAAATAAGAAAAATAAGTTTGGTAGTTTTTATATCATTGACATAAAACTCAACTGATTCGACTTTCTTTAAAATGTTTCGTGTTAATTATAAAGGTAGGTACCTACTATACAGGGTGTCCCTAAATATCATGTACAAACGGAAGGAGGTAATTCTTTGGCTTATTTCATGACTAAAAGTTCGTATAAACATAGGCCCGTTAAAGCTTCGTTACTGATCTAAAGGGTGTTGACATTTCAAAATTTGTTTAGTTTTTTTTTATAGCTCACATGCAGTTTTTAAGATATTTAGCTCAAATTTGGAATGTAAGTTATGCTGTAGGGCTTATATCATTGGGCATGTCAAATGGTCGTGAGAATCTACAGGGGGCTATTTTTTCAGGGGTCGTGCCCCCTTTTCTCCTCCTAAACTTTTTTACGGTGAGCCTCTGGTAGATTCTAAAATACAAAATAAATTTTCTGTTTTGTTTACAAACTTTTTGGTCTTGTAGTTTTTTCGTATCTGCCACCGTTATCGAGAAAAACCCGTAAGAAATACTCCGGCAATGTTCCAAAGAGTACGCGAGTCAATGAGAAGAAGAGCGAAGGCATGTGTAAGGGTTGGAGGAGGTCACTTTCAGCAGTTTTTGTAACGTTGTTTTGTTATGTTCATTATTTAGGTTTTTAATGCTACAAAAACCGCATTATTCCAGCTTTAATTTTTTTTTTAATTTTAATTTCATTTAGCGAATTACAGAAAATCGTTTTTTATTTTTGTCTCGATAACGGTGGCAGATACGAAAAAATTACAAGAGACCAAAAAGTTTGTAAACAAAACAGAAAAATTATTTTGTATTTTAGAATTTACCAGAGGTGCATTGCGAAAAAGTTCAGGGGGAGAAAAGGGGGCACGACCCCTGAAAACATAATCCCCAGTAGATTCTCACAACCATTTGACATGCCCAATGATATAAGCCTTAAAGCATAACCTACATTCCAAATTTGAGCTAAATATCTTAATAACTGCATGAGCTATAAAAAAAAACTAAAAAAGTTTGGAAATTTCAACACCCTGTAGATCAGTAACGAAGCTTTTACGGGCCTATGTTTATATGAAATTTTAGTCATGAAATAAGACAAAGAATTACCTCCTTCCATTTGTACATGATACTTAGGGACACCCTGTATATGTCACGAGGATCATTTTTCTTAACATATCTTATGCCGAAAAGAAGAATAGGCAAAGAAAGGGCGGACCGCAAAAGGCATACATTTTACATCATCACCCCTCATCTCCTATTCCACTTTTCTCCTACATACATAACTTCGAATCATAAAAATCAGTATGTGGTGCGAATACAACATTATTGTTGATATCAAGTAAAATACAGCAAGGCATACATTCTCTATACAATTGGCTCGTTATTGCACGTTATTTTATTGAAAAATCCCGACGAAATTGGAACAGGCATTTCACGAATTCTAAATTAATCTAGGTATATATTTAATAATCATACATAATATAAATACTTATAGTCGTCTCTAATTATAATTAATTATATTTATATAAACTTTTCACAATCCCACATATTGCGTATAACTCACTATATGAAACGAAATGACTTCGCGCATAGGTATGCTCTATTATAACGTAAACGAATGTAAATATGCAATCACTCGAATACAAATATATTGAAAACCGCAACGGTATCGCGCGTCACGAAGGGATGTACTTCGCAAAAATCGCATCGCGGCAACGATTTCCATGGCACGTCATTAATCCTGCGACTGTATATATATATATAACCGTGGCGACGCGACTGCGACTGTGAAAAACACGTAAAAAGAGAATTACGTATATTTTACGAATTTATGCTCTATTACAGAGAGTCGGTCGGATAATATCGTTGTGACCTTTGAACTGCGTCATTAAGAATGTAAGGTGACCCGGTTGTATGACGTGGAAAATACGTAAAAAAATGAAGGTACGGGAAAGCAGACTTAAAATACTCTTACTATGTCTGTGTGTGAATACTGACATAATATTCAAATATACGTGCATCGTACCGACTAACAAAACATGATCTCATCATCATTAAGTTATCAATCCAATACTTCGCGAGTAGGGGAGAGCGGGGCTAGTTGTAACAGGTGGAAGTAGTAACAGCCGTTTTATAGGATGACGCAATTTTCTGCGATGCATGAAATCGCGTTTTGGGCAAGCTAAATGTCGTTGTCAACCGTCGCAATCGGCCAGTCAACTGCGCATCTTCACCAGGGAGAGTTCTATGTGTGACGTGAAATTCTGACACATAAGTTTGAATTTTCATTTCCGTAATTCGGGCATCCAGTGCTCGTCATTTCAACTTCGTTTTTCTGCGTGTAAGCTTTATCATAGGTATATTATTGTATACTAGAATGAGGATCTATTGTACAAAACCTTTTATGTATGAATTCAGGTAATTAGGTAAGACTAATGTTTAATTAAGAACGTAAATAGAAGAAATAAAGTTGATGTAGGTAGTATTAAAAATTGTTAAGCCTTAAGATTGATAAGCCCTTTATTATGCTTAACCTCAATAATCATAACAATTCTTTTCTACTACTACTTGCCCCATGTCTGTTACAACAAGCCCTAAACGAAGGAGTAAGATGTAACACCCGATTTTATACACTAAAAATGTATTCATTTCTAATTTATTGATTGACTGTACTACTTAATATTGGGAATGGTAGTTGAATACATTAGCTAAATGCTAATGATAAAATATTTTCCACTTTTTTGATAATATCCAAGTTACAGGTAATAATATGAAAAGTGTTACAACTAGCCTCGCTCTTACCTACTTAAAATATATTATATTTTTTACACATTTTAAATGAGGCATGTAAATGGAAAAGGCTGAAAGTGCCATACCTTGCAGAAATAAGATTTTGTATAAGATTTTTTATAAAAATAGGTGTAAGTGCCATCGCCAATAACCTAGTAATGCATGTAAGTGTCTCCTGATTCAGTTTTAGTTTATAGAGCGTTCTAAAAGTAGCTCTGCGGTTACAGTTCTAAACAAATTTATTTGATTTTTCAACGATTTTGGCTTTGGCACTTTCAACCTTTTCCATTTACACGCAACAAATATATTTTGAATGTACGAAAAAAAAATATATATATATCTGTTTCTTATGTAACCAAAATTATATTAAAAAATATTGGCTACATTAGAAAATTGAAAAAATATATTTTTTAATACCTACACACAATAAATGTAAAATATCGTTAAAAAAATTAATTTATAGTACTTGCGAAGTATACAAAAAACAGCAAACACATATATGTATTTTGTGGTAAGTACATGCGTGATCAGCCGACCGTAACATTGCAATTCTCCGCGAAAATGATAGACTCAAAATTGAGCAATACAGTTTAGCAACGATCGTTATTCGCGTACCTGCGTAATGAAGCTGTCACGCGCACCACTGATAAGCGGCACATGTTGTTCCTCTCCGATGCTCACGTCGATCTGGCGCGAGAGCAATCGTTCCACCTTATTCAACGACCAGAATGGAAAATACGACAAAGACGATAATAACAATGTTTAATGGTGCGCACATACGTACTAATAAAAATGATATTTCAAAATGTAGCAATCAAGCTCAGAAAGTATGAGGGAAAAACTACAAGTAAGAAATTTAGTGATAGTGTAGTTATGAATTCGGTTCTGACTGACTGATTCATCAACGCCGAGTCCAAAGCGGTGAAGCTACTTAAATGAAATTTAGAGATAGGAGGTTTATTTTCTTTCTTTCATCCACTAAGAAAGGATTTTACGAAATTCTTCCCCTAAAGTGTTAAAATAGGAGATGTAAATTTGTATGAAAATCCGTCATTTTTGAAGTTTGATCCATGGAGATTGGTATTTGGTCTTTCGGTTAGAAAATAAGAAAGATGTGTTTCAGGATTTTTGGAAATTTATCCCTTAACCCTTCTAAGGTCGCGCCTTTTCACCCAACGTTTCTGATCGCGTGATGAGGGCCGCCCCGCCCGTGTATTGCGGAGCGCGATGTTGCCACGTCATACGGCGATCAGTAACGAGACACGACTTGCATTGCATTGTCGCTGGCAACGTCACAGACCAAATTTCTACTGCGAAACTGGTCGCACAGTGAGGACGGTCCCGCATTTTCCGCGTTACGCTTCATTAATATATTTTTTTCAATTTTTCTAATGAATGCAGAGCTATCATATTATAATCATCGTATTCACGACATTTCAATGAAGGAATACGTAGCCGGTGATCGTTCAAATCGAGGTAGTTAAGCATTATGACGATTTAAAGAAAAAAGTGCGGGGCCGCCCTCATCACGCGACCTCAGAAGGGTTAAAGGGGTAAAATAGGGGATGAGATTATTTTGAGATCCACTCGGACGAAATCGCGAGCGGAAGCTAGAGTTGTATAAAATTTACTTCTGTCAAGCGTATAAGTCGATTCTATACAATATAGTATTTAACCGAATTCATAATTGTCCCATCACTACATTTCTTACCTGGAGTTTTTCCCCCATAGTTTTCCCCCCATTGATTCCTACATTTTGAAATATCCTTTTTCTCAGTACGAGAGATGAAGTCCCACGCCTGCCAAACTTTTGTCATCGTCTGTACTTATACGAGTACATATGGTTGCGCGCTGTTGGAGATTTATCGATCCCAAAGCGTGCGTGCACCACCTTGTGCAATGAAATTTTCCAACTGATTAACCTCACTCACGTGCCTATCATTTGTTGCGAGATTAATTCGTGGAGTCGCCTGCTCACAATAATAATGCTTCGAAAATCGATGTTCCAATGGTCCACGGGAATACCGTGGATATTTAACGGGGATTTTATGTAAACTTGTGAAGATCTTCGATTAGTTCTCGGCAAACTTAAAAATTTAAGCCGGGATGTAGAGTGCTAGGATTATACTTTCTTGAGCCGTTATCACGAAAGATAAAGGACATTAAAAATAATGAATGATGAAGAAAATAGTTATGGCGTTTATATACCTAACAGCAGATAAACTAGTATCCTGTAGTTAAGATATTTCTCAGGAAATGAATTTGTCTGAAGTAGTTGCATCTGCTGCATATCAAAATAAACTATTTGAGTCATTTTCTTTCATGATATGCTAAAAAGTTCCTCTCGATAATTCACATTCTCGAACTCGAATACCTCCCCAATAGTTCATCCCCTTCCTAAAATACTTTCCATAGTGTTTCCCGTTATCTCTCTTCAACTGAACTCGCTGTATGCGGAAATTGTCACTGGAACTACGAGGAAGTGGATTATTAGACAGATTAACTATCGATACCCTTCAAATAACCGTTGCGTAATTCGAAAGATCCCTTAGGAGAGCGATATTCGCAAATATAGCCTATTTCTATCGTACAGCCTCATCATTATATGAGAATCTATCAAGACTAGTTCAATTAGAACTGATGCTTGGAACGAAAAGAAGGTAATCAAAATGTGGAGCAAATCCATATAATTCCGCTCCACTGTATAGTAAAAGTATTTTTCTTGTATCTATGTATATATGTATACAAAAAATACTTGTATGCACAAGTAAACACATATGTACAGATTTCTATCCCTCGCGAGGAAAAAATTGGTACTCTCTCTCTCTTTCTCCATGAAAAGAGTCAGTAAATTTCCTTTACCATCATTATCGTAGGTACGCCGCGCATATGTCGATGTAGGCGTTAACTCACAAGGCGCTTTCATCTCGGGAGCAACGCAGCGCAAGACGCTCGGCATCGCAATTCGATATTTCCTTGGGCCGTGGCACCGAATTACATTAGTCGAACCGCAACGCCACTTCAATATACGGAATCCACTCAAGCGAATTATACAGTTGCAATTTCAATTGTATCAGGGTAGCAGACTATCAGCAAAATCATAGTACCATTTCGACAGAGTGCGATATTGGATCGCCGTTGGAATATAACACTTCGAGCTCGAAATATCGAGTGAAACTGCTCTAATTGTAAGTGGTTATTTATTTACGTTACAGTAGTACCTATCGTGCCGTAATCTATTTAGTTCAGTAAATATGATTATTACCGATGCTGTTGTAGTAATCTGAAGTTATACAATGCGTTTAACCCTAGAATACTAATATGTTTTTCTTTATACATTATTCTAATGGAGGCGTCGTAAAAATTACGACATATTAGTATTCTAGAGTTAAGTGGATGATATCAGTGATAAAAGTGAGGCATAGTACGTAATCACATTATGGCATGCCTGTATGAAGTGGCAAGGTTTTAGACAGAAGCAAAGATGAAACATTCTGATTTTTCTAGTTAATACGTTCAGTGCTGATGACGCATACGGTGTATCGGCGCATTCTATGGCTCACAGTACGCGTGACGCATATGGTGCGTCCATTACTGTTCAGTATTCAATCAAGCACCGTGGGTAGCATCGTAGCTATAGTCAAGAAATTGTGTAAGCACGTAGTTAGAGAGAGTTATTATTTATATTTCTGAAGGTGGTTTGTGTTAATCTCATATTTACAATGGATGACAGTCAATCGGGTCCTTCGGATAGCAAACGACCTAGACGGGGAACAAAAGTCATTTTTCAACGTTATGTAACCGAGGAAGAACTAGAACGAATGCTTTACGAGTCGGACGATGGTCTAGAAGACCCAATATACATCGACCATGACGTTGATGAGTATGGTTCTGAACACGATTATAGTTCCGATGAAGAAATTACAGAAAGCGAGGAAGTAGAGGAAAACGCTACTGTCGATCTATCTGACGAATCTAGACAAGTTCCCGAATCTGTAGCCGCTATAGAGAATGAAAGTATTTCTATAAACTGGGAAGATACACTTGATCTTCGTGATATAGCGTTTACCAAAAATAGTAGACTACTTGTACCCGTTCCATGTAATTATTTTTTGTATAATTTTGACAAATTCTAGATTATAGTGTATATTTTTTTATTACGTTACAGATACCCCCGTAGATTTCTTCCTAATGTTATTCACAGTCGACCTCTGTCAAGTGATTGTCGATGAAACTAATGCTTATGCAGAAGAAGTGTTTTTAAAATACGGGGAAAAAAGTTCTTCTCGGATTTCCAAGTGGAAGCCTCTCGCGGTTCCTGAATTCAAGATTTTCCTTGGTTTCTACTTTCACATGGGAACAATCCACTTATCTAGGATTCAGGATTATTGGACAACTTACAGACACTTTAATTTTAAGTGCTTTTTATTTTGTAATATGTCGAGGGACAGGTTTTTATTAATTTTCGTTGCTTGCATTTTGCAAGAAATCCGGAGGCTAATGAACCGAAACCTAATGATCGACTATTTAAAATAAGACCTCTTATTAATTATTTTAACAACAAAATTAATAAGATTTACTATCCCGGAAAAGATTTATGTATTGATGAATCGATGATACTGTGGCGAGGGCGCCTCGTTTTTAAACGATATATACAAAATAAGCGCCATAAGTATGGAATCTAATTGTATTATGTTGTGTGAACCGCAGGGCATGATTTTAAAATTTGCAGTATATACAGGGACTATTGGTGACTTTAGGGGAAAGGGGCATGCTTCTAAAGTTGTAAATTATTTGATGAACGAAATGTTGGGAGTGGGTCATTCCCTTTACATGGATAACTTTTACACTAGCTTTGATCTTTCCCTTGGATTGTTATCCCAAAATACATATTCAACAGGCACTATTCGAAAAGATAAAAAATATGCCAACTGCTGTGAATGAGACAAAACTAAGAAAAAATGAAACTGTGGCTAAATATGCGAAAGGTGTCATGATTGAAAAGTGGCGTAACAAAAGAGATGTGCGTGTATGTTATATTTCAACTGAGTTTTGTAGGGGGGGGGGGGGGGGTAACATATATTGATAAAAGGGATAACGAAAAACAGAAACCACTTGCCATTATAAATTGTAATAAGGGAATGGGCGGTATAGAGAGGCAGGACCAGCTAATGACTTATTACTCATGCCAAAGAAAACCCATTAGATGGTATAAAAAGTTGGGTTTGCATATTTTCCAATTGCTTTTACTAAACTCATTCACATTATATACAAAACATAAGGCATCAAAAATTACACTTTATGATTACCTATAGACTGAAGATCATAGAACATTACGTGAAAAATTACGAAAAAAATGTAAGAACTGTTCGAACAAAAGTATCAGAAAAGATACACAATATGAATGTGTAAGAAATGTGATGCTGGCTTCTGTCTGGATCTTTGTTTCGAAGAATTTCATTCGCGGTTGTGAACATTAATGTAAATGTCTCCTATAATAAGTAATATTTACTCATAGGCAGTAGTTTTAAATACCGTAATAAACACATAATAACAATTACACTCTTTTATTATTGGTATACGCTCTATTAATTCTGGACGCATGGGGTGCGTCAGTAGCACCCATACAAATAATCTGTACACAGTACTCTCTACTGACGCACCGTATGCGCCGAAGTCCAAAAGGGCCTAATATGTATTGCTAAATATGGAAAATTGCTGTAAAATTAAAGAATCAAGCAAAATAAAGCTATTTGTAAAAGAATATGTGTCAGCTCCTGGGATGACACGTACTCTCAAATCAGTAGTTAAAGTGTTAAGTGAGAAATGTATTCAGATCATTCATTATTCTGTAATGAAAGACTTTTAAGATATTGCTACCTAGATTTTAATATGTTCGGATACTTAATCCGGTAACTGTGACATAATTATAAAAAGGTATCACCAATAAGATCATTTAACTCTTGATTTAGGGTAAAAGTGAGATAGATACCCCGGTCAAGAGCAAGTTTAAAATCGATTGTCTTAAAATTAACTGCAGATGTCGAAAAAAAGTTAAAATAAAAAATGTTCATCTATATTTTTACCATAGAAAGTTGCTTTACAATTTCTATATACTTACCTCCACTGCGTTTCGAAATAATCGCGTCCAAAGTTAAACAGAGACTGGAGCTTCTTTTCACTTTTACCCTAGTATATGACTTCATAAATGCCTCCATTGTGAATTATTTAAATAAATCGAAATCTTTATACTGTAAGTAAATATTTTTTTTAGTTTATATATTATATTATATTGAGCTACATATGACATCATAACGAAACTAGCAGCATTTTCTCTAATCCTCCAAAATAAAATATCCTATACGTTTCATATAGTTGTCACCTTTAAAACGATATAATAAAAAAAATAAAACAAAATTGATCTTAATATAGTCGTAAGATTTCCCGAAGTACATTTCTTTTGGAAACCCAAATGTAGAATTACATCTTCGCATCGATCATATTTTTAGTCCAAACTTAAAAGAAAAGAACAGTTCGATAATACGCTATTACTTTGTTTTGCTCGATTTTACCACGTATTCCCCCTCAATTTTCTCATCATGGTCCCTCCTTCACTTCCACCCTCCTATCATTAAAGCCTCCTAGACGCTCTTCTACGTGAGGATGAAAAGCAAGACGAGACGCGGAATGGGAAGACTTGTATTGATCAAATATAGGTAGGAGAAATGAGAACAAATCCGGTCTGTGGACCAAGATAGACGTCGTGATTAAATGATCGCTGTGGCGAACGTAACCACTTGCCTCAAAGGTCACGGACAGAAATGTTTCATAGCTACTGTATGTCAGTCAATTGGAAGAACGAGACTGTAAAACACTTCTCATTATTTTCGTAACATCTCCTACTATCGAGATAATTTTATCTTCGAAAGGCTTTCTAAAATATAAAAGGTAAATCAGATTACTCTTATTTTTAATATTTGTGCTACCAAACGAGTGAAGAAACTAATTCACCTGGAAAAGAAACTATCACTATAAACAACTTATGCAGATAGTTTAATAGACAGCGTGTAAATGAAAACAAAGTTTGAAATAATATACATTTTTCATACATTATTTTCAAAACTGACACCTTTACATATCTGCAAACCCATCAAGAAAATTTCGATAAATATGTCTCCCTTTCTATCGGTTATCTATAGATTAAAATAGTTTTGCGTAAATATATTCTACATTTATTTAACCTGAGGTGGAGTTATTAGTAACTACATTTTTCGTTACAGAACGAGAGAGTTTTAATGTATCCGCAAAACTGCTCTCTCTCAAGTTAAATACAAACAGATAATAGCATGTATATCTAAACTACATAGAATACAACTACGATAAGATCAAGTGCTTAGAATTGAATAAATACAAAGATTGCGACGAATTATTGCATATTTTATAATACTGAAGCACGAATTCTCTAAAAAAAACATTCTCCTATTATTTCTATAGTCGAAGAGAACGAGTTGATTACATCTTTGGAGAATATCGGAAACGCATTATACGTATGTATCATGGAAGTTGCGATAATAGTATACCTATAATTGTATCGCCATCGGCGATAATAAAAATAGTAATTAATATTTACCGAACGCAGTTACATCGAAATTGCATTGGATAATGTGTTTATTGTATCTGCACATGACGCGCGTGAATAATACTCGTATTATGGAAATCCATATTGGTGATGATCTGCTGTTGTGCAGATCGTAACACATTTTAATCGTCATGCATACATAATAAACGCGAGGGTATTTGATAGGATGGGATAATGTTGGCAACCTATCTCAACAAAGTGATCTAATATACCTACTTAATTAAATGCGAAAAAGTATTTACTTTGATCTCTTTTCTCCTATTTTAAAATCGTGGGCGACCCAATGTTGGCTTTTATTTTTGTAGACTCACAAAATAATATTATAGCAGCTCCGATACTATGTATACGAAATATGGAAATAGGGATTCATAATTTTTTATGATACTAAAAAGCCACTAATTCATATGAAAAAATGTTTCACTATTGGATTTAGAAGATACTCTTCGTAAAATTAACTTTAAAAACCATTACGATAAAATAAAAGTTATTATTATATAAAATGCATCGGTTGGAGAATTTTTCTAGCAATTTCCAAAAATTGCACTGAGTTAATATCATAAGTAATATATATTTCGTGGAATAATATTTCTTTCATAAAAAGAAATTATTTTACAGCTCGAATAAAATAAACCAAAGGAAGTGGAAAAATCAGAAAGAGAAAACAATAATTCGATATCAAGACATCTTGAAAAATTCGAAATTAAGTCATTTGCTGCAACAATAACTTACGTCGAGTTAAGCTTTTGCTATAGCTTTATTAATTGCCGCGTTCAGCGTCATATCGACTACATGCAGTAGGTATAAGTTACAAGATTTCCGGTTAATTTTGAAAACCCTGTAACTTATACTGCATATAGTTGATATGACGCTAGACGTAAACATCGATAAATCTATAACAAAAACTTTACTCGATTTAAGTTGTTGTTGCAGCGAATGGTTCAATTCTGCTCATCGTCAGACCTTTTCTGACCGATAGGTACAGCTTTTAAGAGGGTGTACTGCAGGAGTTTTATACTTTTGAATACTTTTGAAAATTATATATTATGCATCTGAGGAATGTCATTTTAAAAGATCTAAACGTATAATGTGCTAAATTTAAAGCAACAGAAAGTCCGGTATCTCCCTGAAGTTCCAGTGATGATCAGTGCAACAAAAGGTACTGCCATGCTACTCTAAATATCTTTGTTAGCATGTGTTAGGAATAGCAAAATATAGGTACTGAAAAAGTCTCAAAATAGGTCAAGGTTAAGTATTTCAGTCTGAAATTAATGAAGTATATTGGCAGGAGAGCAGTTTACTGGTACGATTGAAATTGAAGCGATACACTTTTCTATCCAGGCGCAACTTACTAGAATCACGCCTCTCAAAATATTACTTACATTGCAATTCAATTCGAAGGAGGCCGGTCCGGACTATTGCATTCGGAGCACGGCGCACGTAATGCACAGTAAGATTGCGAGGCGGTCACAAGTGCACGGGTCACCGTGCCAGTTACCTCGCAATCCAAGTTTCTTGGACAACTTTCAATTATATTTTCTTGGCGCCGAGAACACTACCACCCAGACCGACGGCTCCGAGATGTCAGCCGTTAATTGAATCTGTTCGTACGGCAGCGCGAGTCTAGGGAGGCGAGCCGAGGCGTGCAAAATTTGGATAAACTTTTAAACCACTTTGTTTCGCTTATTTTGTTCGTATCGTTCAACCGATGATCGCGTAGTTATCTCTAAGTATAACTACACGACCATTTTCTTTCATTTTCTGACTCTTTGCGTATTGACTTTTTCAACTACATCCATAAAGAATTTAAGAGGTGATACAGTTAAGGCTGTTAGACGATGGTCACCCAAAAGGATCACCTTTAATTGTAAAAACTTCTACCTCAACGGAGAGTAAATATAATGAATGAAGTTTGGTACAAATGCAAAAATTTTATAAATAATTTGAATTATTATCCACAGAATCAAAAAACTCGGTAGAGTTTCGTGCCAAATGCGTTTGCATAGCGCGAAGCTCTGAAACGGGTATGTTTACATAAAAATTCACTACAGTAAGTAATGAAACATAAATATCATCATTTTAAGAAGTTACTAATGATATTCTCTACAAACTCATTAAAGTACAATGGTTCCTGTTTCCATTATATTGATGTGTAAACATCTATGCTATGGCTCTGCGGTACGACCTTCCTGGGAAATTGAGCGTCAGACGTAAGTCATGTAGATGTGACTGCGTCAGTGTGTGTGTGGCGCTACTGCGCATACTATTCGCGCAAGCTGGATTATCTTAACGGGAAAACATTTTAGAGAAAAATGTTTAATACAAAACTTCAAGGATTTTCCCTTGGCTACCCAGTGGTCGTATTGGATTTGACCTTGACCGTGACCTTTAAGGTAATATCAAACCCCCACAAAAACAGATTCTCTATAAAAAAGGCGGCATGTTCATTCAGTGCCAACAAAAATTGATACCTACGTAAAATACTTTCCAAAAAAGATTTGAAATCAATTAAGATCGCCATGTTCAAGATTTATATGTAAAAAGTAAAAGGCATCATTTGAAAGGAAAATTATTGTAAATCAAGTTACTAAAAAATTTGACTAAAAAATTTATAAAAAATTTTAATAAATAAGAACTTGCCGCGTTTAAGTTTTCATATTTTGTCCACTATACCGAATAATAGGCAGTGCTTGGACGGTGCTAGAGTAATTCATAAATTGCACTGCCGAAGTCAAATTCAGAGAAATTCAGAAGGCCCCCGCCTGATTGGTTTCCCGTGCGACATTCGGTATACTGGTGGTATCACATAAGTGTAAGAATTTATTTAAAATCATAAGTGCATAAACATCGAGTATAATTCTGTCTGAATTTTTTATTTTGAAGGAAAAAACGCGGCAAGTTCTTTTTTATTAAAATTTTTTTATAAATTTTTTAGTCGAATTTTTTAGTAACTTGATTTACAATAATTTTCCTTTCAAATGATGCCTTTTACTTTTTACATATAAATCTTGAACATGGCGATCTTAATTGATTTCAAATCTTTTTTGGAGAGTATTTTAAGTAGGTATCAATTTTTGTTGGCACTGAATGAACATGCCGCCTTTTTTTACAGAGAATCTGTTTTTGTGGGGGGATTTCACTACTTTTTGGAATTTATTCATGAGGAGAATACGTACATGTAGAAGAATAGCTTTCTATTACCACAAAATTAAAGTCTCACATTTTATACCGATACGAGCCAATTAATTATAACCACGTTACTTTTGATTTATTCTCGTGATATTTTGAAAGGGATTTATAGACTAGAGAGCCCTTATATTTTTCACTTTGCCTTAGTATTTTGGAGAAATAAAACATATACCGCTTTCGAATTTACAGGCCAACGGATTTTTCTTATATTTTGGTCGTCTACAGAAATCCATGAAGACGTTTTACCTTCAACTCTCTCTAATTGTAAGTATACTCTTCCAATGACCATGACGAAATGTTTCATCACATGTAAAGATACCACTTATGACAGTATATATGTTGTTACATATATTAACTCGAGACGTTGGAATAGTTTTAAGAAATCCTTTTGCATGCACCGCTGAAATTTCGCCCTTACTCATAAATAAATTTAATTTAATTATTACTACATCATTTAAAGCTTCGATGCTGACCTTACGACTCATTTCAATCCGAGTAGAACATTCATTGCAAATATCATCATAAACATGCCAATGCGAATAAGAATCATCTATTAACTGTTGCAGATCAAGTATTCCGTTGTGGTGGGGGTCCTGATTGGTCTCTTCGCTGAGTTGCGTGCACGCAAAGATACGAGTGACTCGAGAAAGGCCCCCCTGATCTCCCAGTAGCTGTCAATTCGGGAGATCGAAGCATCTAACACGTGTGGCATCTAACCTCGAAATCAAGTGTACAAGTGATAAGATAATAATTATTCGGGTTTCTTCGATGAGTTTCCCCAAGTGTTTAAAGTAGTTACTCCATTATTGCAATCCAATTCCATTGTATCCCTTATTTTTCTGCCACGACTTTGATTGTTGATCGTGGATGGATCAGCCAATAAATTTGATTTTTATTCACTATCAACTATCAAAGTCGTGGCAGAAAAATAAGGTATTCACAATGGAATTGGATTACAGTAATGTAGTAACTACTTTATTATTATTTTTTCTTTATCGATATAGTCCCTCTTTCGTATTATACTATCCCACAAGTTCGAATTTATATACCGATCTGTCAAACGTGAAGTGTACATGTACCTCACTTTTATCTCATTAAGTATTACTGCAGACTCTGACATGTCATCTCGTACAGGTGCAACCGAAGAGGACCTAGATCGTGTCCTGTCCGTAAAAAGATGACTCGATGGACATCGGAGAATGTCAGACTTGTCACCGAGTGCCTATTACCCACGGTACATTTATTGCAATATGCGCTTTTCGTTTCAATTATTCCTGCTTTAAATAACTTTCACTTCTTTCAAAGTATTTACCTTGTACAAACTGTTCATCGTAGGGGGCAGCGATCAATGATTGTGACTAATCATGGACAAATTATTCCTGCGATGATGTTCCAGTTGCAAAGCATACACTAGCAAGTCAGCTTACAGAGCATCCGATGTTTAGTATCAACTTTATCTCCCTTGGAACACCCATCACCTGAGCATAATCATGATTACGTTAACGTTAATCACAGAATAGACCATGAGCTCGGGCACATTATCGCAGTAGTAGTTCGGTACACCGAATTACCTTTTAGTTTTAATAGACGAACTTGTCTACGACGAGTCGCTATTATTGATCGCTGCCTCCTACCACGAACAGTTCAAAAAAGCTTATTAGATTGAAAGAAGTAAAAGTTATTTAACGCTGGAATAGTTGAAACGAGAAACGCGTATTGCAATTAATGTACCGTGGGTAATAGGCACTCGGTGACAAGTCTGACATTCTCCAATGTCCATCGAGTCATCTTTTTGTGGACAGGACACGAGCTAGATCCTCTTCGGTTGCACCTGTACGAGATGACAAGTCAGAAAATCATGAGTCTTCATGAAAATCTTCTTACCTACTCGTTCTGCAGTAATACTTAATGAAATAAAAGTGAGGTACATGTACACTTCACGTTTGACAGGTCGGTATATAAATTCGAACTTGTGGGATAGTATAATACGAAAGAGGAAATATATATCGATAAAGAGAAAATAATAATAAAGTAGTTACTACATTACTGTAATCCGATTCCATTGTATCCCTTATTTTTCTGCCGCGACTTTGATTGTTGATAGTGAATAAAAATCAAATTTATTAGCTGATCCATCCACTATCAACAATCAAAGTCGTGGCAGAAAAATAACGGATGCAATGGAATTGGATTACAATAATGGAGTAACTACTTTATTATTATTTTTTCTTTATTTATATATTTCCTCTTTCGTATTATACTATCACAAGTTCCAATTTATATACCGACCTGTCAAGCGTGAAGTGTACATGTACCTCACTTGTATTTCATCTCTTCTTCGCCTCTGGGGTATAATCATTTACATCTCACAAAGCACGTTTTTGCAAGTAACTTTTCTGTATCATTCCTGCGATATTTTGCAATATTCGTGAATACTACCGTATATTAGGAATATATATTTCTTGATAAATTCGCGAATGTTGCAAAATATCATAGAGACATTTCGGAATCATTACATCGAAAGATTTCCTCGATAAGGTACAGCTCGATAAGATTGTACTTGTCACAGCTGAATTATAAGGGGTTTTTATAATTATTGATGTGTAAACATCTATGCTATGGCTCTACGGTGGGACCTTCCTGGGAAATCGAGCGTCAGACGTAAGCCGTGTACATGTGACTGCGTCAGTGTGTGTGTGGCGCTACTGCACATACTATTCGCGCAAGCTGGATTATCTCAACGGGAAAACATTTTAGAGAAAAATGTTTAATACAAAACTTCAAGGATTTTCCCGTGGCTACCCAGTGGTCGTATTGGATTTGACCTTGACCGTGAACTTTAAGGTAATATCAAATGCTTTCCTAAACCGTTCATCCGATTGCGATGAAACTTTGGGGAATGGTTGGACGCATGCCCGCGAAGGTTTCTGAGTTAGTAAATCTTATAAAAGGTGTTCAAAAAGTACCGGTACTGATGATTATTATGCCTTCCTAAACCGTTCATCCGATTGCGATGAAAACTTGGGGAATGGTTGGACGCATGCCCGCGAAGGTTTCTGAGTTAGTAAATCTTATACAGGGTGTTCAAAAAGTACCGGTACTGATGATTATTATGCCTTCCTAAACCGTTCATCCGATTGCGATGAAAAGTTGGGGAATGGTTGGACGCATGCCCGCGAAGGTTTCTGAGTTAGTAAATCTTATACAGGGTGTTCAAAAAGTACCGGTACGGATGATTATTATGCCTTCCTAAACCGTTCATCCGATTGCGATGAAAATTTGGGGAACAGTTGGACGCATATCCGCGAAGGTTTGAGTTAGTAAATCTTATACAGGGTGTTCAAAAAGTACCGGTACGGATGATTAGTATGCCTTCCTAAACCGTTCATCCGATTGCGATGAAAATTTGGGGAACAGTTGGACGCATATCCGCGAAGGTTTCTGAGTTAGTAAATCTTATACAGGGTGTTCAAAAAGTCGAACTATACTTGACCTAAATTTGACCTCCGCTGACAATAAAGGTAACATGAAAAAAATGGCCAAGGACACATTTGAACGTGAAAAAAAATTAATTTGACCTTGATATAACCTTGAAGGTCATGGTCAAAGTCAAATCCAATATGACCATTGCGTAGCCCGGGAAAAATACTAAACGTTTTGTATTAAAAATGTATTTAAACAATGGTGGACGGACAAAATCAATCCACAATCTACCCGTGCGAAGCCGGGACGGGCTGCTCTAGTAAGTTATAAATCTAATATAATAGTAACAAATATTTTATTATAGAAAAAATTAAACTTCTTTATGTCGAGCTACGACGTCATATTCCCAAATTAAACTCGGACCGCAGATAATTGTAAGTTGTTTACACATCCTCCGTGAGTACAACGGCACTCACACCTTTTTTTAAAAACATGTTTAGTACTACTATGAAGCGCTGTGCATGTTTAACTTTTCAAAAGTGAGATTCGCTCAATTTCATCAGTCTGTTATCATTGTCAACGTATTTTCGCACCACACGTGTATTAGTCATATACACGCAAGATGGTGAACTGTCTTGCACCTCTTGCTATTTGTACTTGACTCTGACTAGTGAACACTAATGCACTGTGGCACCCCAGCTAGAGAAACACGGCCACTCTAGGTTCACACGAACATTGACCACGCGAGAAATATAACGGTCTATCAATGAGGACGTCTTCCACCGAAAAGGTGCAGAAGTATCTATGAGTAAGTCCAAGATATAAGTGTCAAGCTGACGATGGACGAGGGTGACGTGCGTCATTTTTATAAGTATAAGGCCCGTTTCACCCATACACGGTGACCGTTCAAATGACGATACGCTCCGTGTGCCGTCTGGCCTAACTCGTATACTAGATAATACCCACTTTTGCGTGACAACACTTTTTAAAGGAAACGACACTTTTACATTATTACGGGAAGCCACGTTTCGAGCACGTGTTTGCGACTAGGGAGTATATTCGTCCAATATTACAAACATCCAATTTTTATAGGCCGTATTCTTGTTTTACGACGTGTAAAACTCTAATATTGAGAAAAGTTATGAAATCACCTTAAAAGGCATTTATAACTTATCTCTTTTTAAAAAAAGTTAACTCAAAGAAGTCACGAAATCATCTATTTGTACCAAAAATAAAAAAGGACATTACTATATACTAATTAGAATTTTTTAAAAATATTTAATAATTTCGAAAGGAAATACTTTAGAAGTGGAATATTAATAAAATATTAAACAAGAAAATATTTTCCGAGCCTCAATAAGTAAGTAAGTAACTCGCTCGTGGCTAAAGTAATTAATAAAATGTATATTATTTTGGTTAGCTCGCTCAGTATGTGTAAACATTTTTTAATATTGTTCATATTAAGGCCAAATATTTTCTTGTTTAATTTCTCATTTATTAGGTCTATGAGTCCGCGTTTTTTTGTGGTTCTATTTGGTTTGAATAAAATCTTTGTTTATTTAATGAATTTCATTTCATTATTTGCTCCGTATTATCAGCTTTCTATTTATACAGGGTGTCCGTAAAGGTTGGAAACGGTTGAATATTTTTTAAAAACTATCAAATGATACCAAGATTGATCCCACACCCCAACCCCTGTGGGTGGGGCAGGGGGAAGCTTCAAAATCTTAATATACAGAGGGGTTCACTGCAAAAGTGGTGTAAGACACTTTTTTGCCATTGTAAGATAATGTCGAAAAACGTTATCTACACAATTAAATGTGTTAGCTAGATTAGTGGTGTAAGTTATAACTTCGTTCAAAGGTCCATAGGATGGCAGCACAAATACGAACGGCACATTACAAACGGCTACAAATGGCAACATTTCTATTAAATTCTTCTGTTTCTTGAAATGATTTACACCACTTTTGCAGTGAACCCCTCATATAATAGTCCCTATATAACCTTATGGAACATTTTAATTTAAGCTTTGAAGATGCCCAATTTTGTGCCACAAAAACGTCATTTGCGGGAAGCTTTACTTTTCCTCTTTCATCTCAAGAAAAACACCACTGCCGCTCACCAAATGCTCGTCAAAGCTTATGGCAATTATGCGACGTCTATAAGAACCTGCCAAGAATGGTTTCAGCGCTTCAAGTCGGGTGATTTCGACATCAACGATAAGGATCATGGTAAACCCCTGACAAAGTTCGTAGACGAAGAACTACAGGCTTTGTTGGACGAAGACCCCGCGCAAACACAACAACAGCTCGCAAAACAGTCACTGCCAATCGCTATGAAAACCAGCTAGTCCAGTGTCGCAAAGAACTCGCAGTAAAGAGACCAGAGAATGGGCGGATCGACACGATAAAGTGATACTGCTTCATGACAACGCAAGGCCTCATGACGCAAAATCGATTAAGGACACCATGAAAGACTTCAATTGGGAAGTCTTACCCCACCCACCTTATTCTCCAGACATCGCTCCGTCGGATTATCATCTTTTCCGGTCAATGGCCCATGGTCTTGCAGAGCAGCGCTTTCAAGATCGTCAAGATGTCGAAATTTGGTTGGATAATTGGATCACCTCAAAGCCGGCAAATTTCTTTTATGATGGAATCCTAAGTTAATCATAAGTTACCTAATCTATGGGAAAATGTTGTTATTAATGATGGAAATTATTTCTAATAAAGGTTGTTTAGAAATTTATCCAGTTTCAAGCAGTTGTAAGAGCGTTAAAAAAAACGCGGATTCATAGGTATAGACCTAATATATTCAAATTTCAAAGTATTTCCATTCGAAATTATTATTTTATTTCAAATTCTAGTAGTTACTAATGTTATTTTTGTATTTGGTAGAAATAGCTGATTTTATGACTTTTTCGAGTTAACTTTTTTTTGTAAAGAGTTATAAATAATGAATGCAATAGTATTTAGCGGAAGTTTTTTACACCGAAGGGGTCTTTTAGGGTGATTATATGTATAAGTATATAGTATTTACTGTAGTATTTATCACGTTATCGGTTCGGAAAACCAGAAGAGAACATGATCGCACATCTTTGCTTATGTTACAATTCAGAGCAATTTGAAGAAATAATTGTAATTTTTATATCGAAAAAAGCTATGCAGTTGAATATGAGATTGATATAAAATTTATTTGCCACAAACACAAATTAATTTTTTCTCATAGATTTCTAACGAAATCACTTGTTGGTCTGACAATTAGAACAAATACTTATAATTATTTGATTAAATAAAAACTATTGATATTACCTCAAGTACATTTTCTCTGAATATAGCCCATATTCTAATATATCATTTTTCTGTGTATAGTAACGGACTAAACCATAGACCAATAATGTATAACACTTACACAAAACTATTTTTAGAAATCGTAATTTCTAAAATTAATAATTATCTTCCATAAGTTGTTATGGAACGGACATTGTGCCTATAATTTACAGTTAGAGAAAATCTAATCTAATCTAATATCTTTAAGATTTAGTAATTCTCGACATATCTCGTACTGTTAGGGCCGGTTTTACCAAGAGGTATAAACGCGGTATAGCGCTATACTGAGAATAACCATAAGGCTTATTGCTGGTTATTCTCAGTATAGCGCTATACCGCGTTTATATCGTGTTGGTAAAACCGGCCCTTAAGGGGGTATTACTGTCTAGACGCTTGTTTTTAATGTAATTTTTAGGAATTAATTTTGCGAAAACTATCAAACCTACAGAGTGCCGGGGTTTTTGACGCATAATAAGACATGTTTCAACTAACAATACAAATTTTAATAAAACATTTTATTGGAATCTGTACAAGTTATGCGCTGTTATGCAAATCGTGGCGTGAGACGCTCGTCCAATCGGGCGACCATATTGTGGCGGTCCTAATCGTCTGAGAGAGAAGAACAAATTTTTTTTTTAATCTATATGAATGTAGTTATCGTCTGAACTAGAACTAAGTAGGTACGAAATTTTTTATCGCAATCGCAGCTGTTTGAAGATTAAAGTTTAATTTTCCCGAAAAATTGTCAACTAAAACATGAGAGCAGGGCTAAAATATTCAAGCTATCGGTATTATTCTAGTTCAGACCATAGGTGAAGGTTCCCTCGAAATGTGTGCAAAACCAGAAGTCAATCGGTCCAATAGTTTTTGAGAAAAACGTGCGCCCGACTTGAAAAATGTCGTTTCGAGAAAAACGCGTTTAAAGTTGATGACTACCTGCTGCATCCCAACGCACCGCAGCCTTTAAGCCTCTGTAACTATAGGAGTTCTACGAATTTCAAATTAGTATTTTTGAGACACATTCTCAAACTCCCAAATTATAAGAAAATGCCAGAAAAAAAAATCGAATTTTTGAAGCGTCTAGACAGTAATACCCCCTTAATGACATTTAAATGTAGCATAAAAAGCATCCACTATGTTTCAAGAATACTGATACTCTGAACGCGGTGGATTTTTACCTCCCTTTCTTTTCAGTGTACCTTAATGGCAACCCTCATATGCTACACAATAAAAACCTACCACTCTGCTAATGACCTAAGTCGACAAAACCATTAGCCACTCTCGAGTCTTAATATAGAAGTGCTACATTTCACACTTCATTGGACCTAGATTACCTCTTTCAACCTGAACAACTTTTTTTTAAGATCACTCGTGGCCCGTATACTCGAGTAATAGTGGCCTAATTACGCACATATATTTGTTTACAGTAATATCTATACATTATTATTTATTTCTTGATAAAAGTATACCTACATATATCGCGTGAACCGTAACATATGTCTTTGTATCAATGGTTGAATGATTGAAAGGGTAAGTAAATAAATATGCTTTGTTCCGCTATTTGTTTTTGCTTCGTAAAGCTGCTGTAAAGATATAGTGTAAGAAATAATAAAACAATAAATTTCCTATTTGGAGGCCCCGACCTGGTTGCTGGTCGATTTATCGACCACCCCCGGGCTCTAAAGGTTAAATATTAAATATACAACTTTGCTCCCGCCGTTTTCCTAATACATATGTATATTAAGAAAACGGCGAAAGGAAAGTTGTATACCTAATAATAATCGGTGTCCGAAGAAATGCAATGCAGACGTAGCGTATGTGAAACTGTTGTTGCGAATTGAAATCGCTTAGAAAGGAAAATGCGCTCGATTTCGTAATGCAATGCAGACATAGAGTCCGTAATGCATGTAACTGATACCTGCGCAATAAAAAAAAATGGGACAATTGAATTGAATGTGGATCGCTTTTGATTATACATGTTTCTTTAAAAATCTTGCCCTGATTGGTGAAATCGCCATGTTTTACTTACACTCTTACATGCAGTCTATCTGGATAATGAACATTAGGCGGTGTTAATGAGAATTTAGTTCCCTTCTTATTTTAAAGTAAAAATGATTTCACTGACGAACTGTAGTCGTTCCGGTAAAGGAGACCATCAGATTGTTATAGTCTTTGTTTTTTATGGTAAACTATTATAGTCCAGTAATTAATGATTTATCCATTCCGGGGAGTGCTAGGGACTTTTCACGAAGTTATGTACGTATTTATTAAAGGAACATTTATTAACAAAACTATGACCACGTGTAACAATTTGAAGATCTCCTTTATCGGAAAAATCATAGTTCATCAGCGAAACATTATTTATCTGGAAATGAAAAGGGATCTAAAATCTTGAAGAAAATATGACGGTTTCTCTAGTGAATCCAACCAGGGGAAGATCCTTAAATACAGATTCTCTTACTTTAAAATCTTTAATAATAAATAACCTATGTCTTGGCTCAACTTCAACTAACGTTTAAAAATCGTGCGACTTCAATTATAATTTTGGAAAAAATCAGACGGAAATAAAAAATGACACTTTTAAGGAAAAACACGTTTTTCTCTTCGATGCCGTGAACTTTAGTCTTTTAGTCATGTAAACAGTTTCAATATATTTTTCCCCGAATGGTACATTCAAAATAAATATTTCATGTACCTAAGCTTCATTTTTTAAAAATTATAGTTGCCTAGGAATCATCCAATAAAGATTGCAAAGTGTTGCTGTAAAACATACTTTTATATTAGCAGGTAGCATTGAAAGCCGTTGTTCTCCTGTAGATGGCTCTAACTACTTATATCGTGCGCAGCGACTAATACTTCTTAGATCTATACAACACCACTTGGAAGATACACACTACCATAATTATCAAGAAGACATAAATTGGATTGCTGAGTGGATTAGCTCAAAAAGTAGACAATTCTTTCGTCGCGGAATTCAATTTCTGCCTGAAAAGTGGGCAAAAGTTATAGCTTCCGAAGGCAAATACTTCGATTGAGGTGTTCACACATTTTATTACAACATAATGTTTTTGAAACAAAAAAAACAGCGGCTTTCAATGCAACCCTCTAATATCTCATTGAATACTACGAGAGAAAAAAATAAACAGAACCGGTGACCTCAAGTTTCAGTGACTTTCGAAATGGCGTAACTTGCCCCATATATGTGTTATGATGAATAATTGGATACGGTTATTAATTCTCATTATTATTTATTTGACTGCAGAGGTCCGATTTATATTCGAACCTGCCGATTAATTATATCACCGAAGAATCGAGCGTACGGTCTCACGAACAATGCGCTAATTGGTGCTACAAAACAAAGAATGCAACGCGACGATGAAACGTTTCGCTCAAAAAAAAACATGCGTTAGTTGGAAAGAAGTAACGTCATATAGCGATTCGTGGTCTACCCGTTAATTCCGGTCAGAGAAAAAAAGCGAAGCAGAGCGAACCCCTCGTCTTCCAGAATGTAGCCCGGTCGCGTTGCCCGCGCAGCTCCATTTAACCAGGGGTGGAGTCGTTCGTGTAAATGAAAGACCGCGAATACAGAAGCTGACGAAGCAGACCGACCCCGTTTCTTTATTCGAACGTCCGTAACCAACTATACGTATGGGTAACTATACCTGCAATGGTCCTCAAAATATCCCAAGGGTCGAGAATGGATGAGCGCTTAATAATTCTCGAGTTTGTTCGACTTTGTTGTAATCGAAGTTTTAAAACGCGTAATGTAGCGATTGAGAATTTTTCCTTGCAAAATCTCAAACGCGAGCTTGAATACAATATTGCGATGTTAAAAAGATAGTGGATTTAGTCTTCTCTCTCTAGAACATATCGAGCATTGTCCCGATAAAGACATACATGGTATGAAAACAGAATATGTTCACGGATCTACTCCGAAACTGACATTGACCCTGTCGAATGCTCGAACCGATAGCGAATAAGTAAAGGGCCTCGGCCGATCCGCTATTGGTTCGTGCGTTCGGCAAAGTCCACGCCCAGACTAGCTATAGCTTCCTGAATATCTAATATACTCGTATAATACATATTTTGAATATCGTATGTGTATCATGGACGTGCGACACATTTTTTATTGAGACATAGTACAACGATAAGTTACGTTCTTTTTACGTAATAAAAATGTATAAACCCTCACCATGAAACGATCCGGTGTCAAGCAAGGGGTGAACAACAAGAGCGATTTAGTGTGAATTTCGAACGTATGCCTATCGTTTATTACCAGTTATATACTTCGATAGCTAGAATAGAGCTTGAGTAGACATCTAGTGCGGACAATGCGCGATGTCTACTCTACCGAAGGTAATTACATCCCTCTCTGTCACATTGTTGTCCCGCTGGTCCATTGTTACGAACCTCACGGTAACACAATGGTACTAGATACCCTCGCGGTATCTGCTCGCCATTGTACCACTAATTTATATTACGATATTGTCATTTTTCGACGGCAACTTAACAAGTCCCGCTAAAAGTAAACGACCGAACGAAGCGGACATCTGATAACGCCCGCAGCGTGAATCGCCTACGTACTGCACGGGGTGGATGACTATTTTGTGAATTGCGGGAGTGAAACAAAGAGGCGCGATCAGTAGTGCAATAGTCAGATGGAAAATAGGGCGTGGGATTTCTCACTAAAAATAATGTGGGAGATACAGGGTGCTGCAACATAACTTCGTTTTTTCAAAACGCAATAAAACCTCTTTTATGAATTCGATTTTTTGATATTTTTTTATAATGTAGGTACATATCTAAAGTTTTGTTTTACACAGTTTTGAAAATCATATCAGGTAGGTGGCGCCACCTATTTCCCATACACTGAATAAGCCGATTTCTGGCGTTTGTCATGGCCCTTACCAGCATAGTAGCGGGTATGTTGGCAATTTCTGCCCGGATGTTGGCCTTCAGGTCTTGTAGGGTCCTTGGACGGTTGACATAAATGCGGGATTTCAAAAAACCCCACAAAAAAAATCGTAAGGGGCTAAATCGGGGGAGTAGGCTGGCTACTCCAAATCGCCCCTTATTGAGATGAGGCGCTCCGGGAAGTGTTCCCTTAAAACAGCCATCGATACCCTTGAAGTGTAAGCCATTGCTCCATCCTGTTGGAACCAAATGTCCTCTAAGTCCAATTCATCAAGTCGTGGAAAAAAAATTCCTCCAACATATTCACATACCGGTCTGAATTCACTGTCATTGTGACCTCATTTTCCTCAAAAAACCTGGGACCAAGAATCCCAGCTGAGAAAATTGCACACCACACTGTGTCTTTAGGTGAATGCAAAGGCCTTTGATGCAATTCTCGAGGATTAGTGTCAGCCCAGTAGCGCATGTTCTGCTTGTTGACGTATCTACTCAAATGAAAATGGGCTTCATCACTGAAAAGAACAATTGCGTCCTCTGGAACGTTTTCGAGAAGCGCCTGACATGCGTTCCTCCGATAATTGTAGTCACGTTCGGAGAGTTCCTGTACAATCGGCAACTTGTACGGATGGTAATGAAGGTCATCGTGAAGAACTCGCCTCACTGAACGATCGGAAAGTCCAAGAGCAGACGCATGTTTGCGCGCAGAACGCCGTGAGGATCGTAAGATTGAAGCTCTCATTGCCTCAAACTTTTCAGGTGATCTGATGGGCCGAGGGACTCCAGTTCTTCGTCTTGTCGCACTCACGGTTTGTCTGAACGTAGTGACCCATGTAACAATTGATTTCCGGTCCGGGACAGGGCCAACCGGGTTACATTGAAGCGATTTCGGAAGGCGCGATGGGTTGCGATCCGTTCGAAAAGTAAGCCTCGACGGCAAACGCACTCTCCTCACTATTCCAACGCATGATGGCGACTGACCGGGAAGGAAACAAAACTTTAGAACCGCGCCTGTCGAATGAGACCACTCCCGCCCTGCTACGACCCTTTCAGCCTGAATGGCGCGCATTTCAAAAAAGGAAGTTACGTTGCCGCACCCTGTATATAATGAAGAGCTGGAGAAGTAGGTATACTCTCTCTCTAGGAATAAATTATATCTAGTTTTGGAATAATAAAAATCTATAGGACTGGAATAAATACAATTTTATAAAAATGTATTTACATAAATAATACATCAAATACATCATTATAAGTCGGTCATTTATCCTATTTCTTTATGTTTTAGTTGATTAAGTAGTCAAGACAGGGGAATATGACTAGGTATGTGTCCGCGTAGGTAGGTGTGTATAATTCAATATAAACAAAATGAGTTCCTTTCTAGCAAAAACATCCATATATATTTTTCTAATTTTGAGACGCAGGTAAATGTTTATGATGCGCTAAGATTAATGCAGTCACTTTCAGGCTTATATAATATTTAAGAATGTGAAAGAATTAGCCTTCAGTCGAATTGCTTATAGTTGACCAAGATATTTTAATAAAACCACCGTCAGATAACGATTTGAACTGACGTGGTTCTTGTAATAAGATCTAAACTCCACCCGAGCCTTCAAAAAACATATTACAGTTTCCCTCCAACGCTTTGTTTACCCAGAAATGGCAAAAAAAACTTCTTCAGTCGACAGTCTTAGAGTGTCGCGTCTCCCTAGCCTATGTCTGCTTTTAAAAAGAAATGTTTTTTTCACAACTGAACGTATACCAACCAAATAATGCGAAAATAAAAAGTTCCAAGAAAATGATTCCTATAGACGTTATAAAATTATCCTGTACATACAAGAGTTTCGGCTGAAACATTTTTCTTTCCGACCACGCAGACTTTCTTCACAAACGTCCCAAGCAGACGTTTATAAACCTAGCAACAAATTTAATCGTGTCAAAAATCCTAATAGATCATCTGTGACCTAAATAGAATTTTTGGGAACATATTGAAGCCCGATCGGTTTAGTCATTTAATCACTAAAGAGGAATGAAAATATATGTATAGGGGAGAATGGTCTATAGTGGGACAGTTTTCATTTTTTTGTTCCAGAGTGTTTATCATCTGTTGTTTTTAATGATTCAAAGTCTCAATTAATTAGTCCAGGTATGTCTTAATTAGATACAGGTGGATTACAGAATAAGTTGTAAGGTCAACGGGTATTCGCCCTTTGACCCAGTATGAACCACTTGTCCCAGCATAGACCACCCATGGTCCTTAGTGGGACGCATATAGGTCTATACTGGGATATGCAGTTTTATTTTGAGTTTTATACTCCGAATTATAGGTTGCTTAGAAAACATTTTTGAATATCAAACTTTTATTGAGGTAAGTTCCAACACAAAAAAATGAACAAATTACTAACTAATTTATACCTACATGTTATATTCCAAAAAATCGAATTGAAATTATAGTTGGTAAAAGGACCGTTTGGTAGCTTTTATTGCAGATGGTTTTAGTAATATTTTTACATTTTCTGGTGCGGTTGTATCAACATCCTCTTCTGCTGGGTATACAAAGCTATTGCCCACAACTTTTTTAAGGAATGAAATAGTATATTCACCCTGTTCGTACGCCTCTACGCAACCAGCAAAATAGCGGAAACTTTTCTTAGTAGCATACTGAACTACAACAAAATCTCCCTTATTGACTTCTTGGTCCACATCATTATCGTTTTCATCACAATAGCTTACCGAATAAATCCACCATAAACAATTTTTAGAAACAGACGATTTTTCTATAACGCAAAAAGAACTAGCTCTTTCTTTTGTTTTGTTAGCAAATACTAATGGGGACACATCATAATAAAATTTCTTCTCCAAATTTTAATTTCGAGAAAAATTATATTTGTAGAATAAGTATATAACAAAAAGAAAACTAGATTTATTCGGTTTTGCTCAAAACTACTGGATTTATTTGCATTTCCTAAGAACTTTATTAACAAACATTAGTAAAAACATTCTTATAAGTATTAATGGAAACATAAAAACTGTATGTGGTTAACAAAACTTGAAAATTTGTTAATAAACAAAAGCTGTTTATTAATATTTGAAAAAAATATAAAGTATTACAAACCTGTACTTTACAGATTACAAAAAAATAATAAAATTTATAATGCCGAATTAGACAAAAAAATAGCTATTGCAGATTTACTAACTTCCGGTTGGGCCTCAAAGCGGATTTATTCGGTTTTGCACGAAAACATTAATTTAGACCCTGAAATTCATAAGGATTTATTTAATTTTTGTCAGTAGTAGGTAGTTTATATTATATACTTTAACGAAGTGAGTCGATATCCGCTGCCAACTAAATTTTCATAAAAAGTGGATTCATTCGGTTTTGCTCCAAAGCTCCTCAATTAATGCTTCACTCACAATCAGACGGCAATGATATGAAGCGGTATGAACCGTTGTGTCAAATTCCGTCCATCGTGCGACGGAAAACATCCCACTTAAAATATCTAAGCCTTTTAAGTGAATTCTATGTTCAAACTCTACTAGCATAGTTTACATGTGTTCCATTAAAGACCATTTCATTGCATTGCCCCACTATGAACCATACCAAAATGTCCCACTATGAACCAGGTTCACAAAAATTACATTATTATTAATTTCCTACATTAGGCAACATACAATAGGCTAAGTTATTTGTATATTTGTACCTTTATACCATAGCCTCAAACCGGCATAAGCAACGTTTTAAAAATATATCAACCAAAAGAGCTACCTACATAGTACTGCATAATCAAAATCAGAAATTGAAATTTTACTTGAAATTTTTTCTTAAAAGTACCATTTATAAATAACTGTTTTCCACAAATTAAGAAAAAATGGCTACACAAAATCAACATAAACAGTAGCACATGATAAGGTTACTTGTTACTAACAGTTGACTTTTACAGAGTTGCCACGTCTTTTGTCCCAGTATGAACCACGTCCCACTATAGACCACTCACCCCTACCTACTATAAAAGTTTACATTCTTTAAACTGTCAAAATCATTTGACAAATATCCATAACGAAAAACTATGATTTTTTCAATTTATTGTAAGTAAATAATGCAATTATATAAGATACTTTTATAATAGAAGATGCAAAGACTACTTAATACGTACCTACATTATGAATACTAATACGATTTATAGCCAACATACCCTTATTTATTTCATGTAGTAAGGTCGTGATATCAAGACGTTTCCTGTAAGGTCCATGAAATTGTAAAAAGATGGTTTCTTAAATAAATCGCATTGTCACGGATCGACTTTACGAAGAGATACTTCCGACGTAGAAGTGAAAGCGAAGGACGATAAAGGGGCACTATCCGATTGTACGAGGGTTATTCGGAAAGTAAGGTCCGATTTCGTATAAAAAATAAACCATCACAGATTTTTCCAAAAACTTTTTTTCCTTACACCTTTCTCTATTTTTCTACAAAAAGTTTCCATTTTTGTCATAACGTTCTACAAGCTTCTGTATGCCGAAGTCATAGAACTCTGCCGCCTGTAAGGATAACCAGTCTTTAACTGCTTCTTTCACAGTAAGCAGCCTGGGAACCCAAAGTGAGCACAATTTGCGAAATTGCAAATTTTCAGAGATAATATTGTGCAAAGTTGTTCTACTCACATTCAGAAATTTCAATGCCAAAATTGAAATTGTGAATCGCCGGTCTTCATGAATCTTTTCGTCCACGGTATCGACCAAATCTTCTGTGATCACTGATCGCAGTTCATCATGGACATTTTCCCGTCTGTCTTTGAAAGCTCTTACCCACTTACGCACTTGCTGTCACTCTGGTTATCCTCACTTGCAAGACTGGTTATCCTCACAGGCGGCAGAGTACAAAAGCTTGTAGAACGTAAAAATAGAGAAAGGTGTAAGGAATTAAATAAAAAAAAGTTTTTTGAAAAAATCGGTTATGGTTTATTTTTGATAAGAAATCGGACCTTACTCTCCGAATAACCCTCGTATGTCTTGAAAAATTCAGTGGGCTATATGCTATAATCATGTTACATACCTACTTGCCTACTTATACTGGTTAGCTAATGTATAGGTACATATTTATTCGAGTCATCAACATTCAATGTTTCATCGCTATGAATTACGCAATCTCTTCAATCATTCCTTCGTATATTCTAATATAAGGTGATACGTTTTATACCTTGTAGTAAACGGATTTCGCAATTGCCCTTCGTTGCGCGCAGCTGGAATCAATAATACTGCTGCGCCTGTGGAAGGAGACCAGGAAACTAAATTACTATGAAATATTAAGCCTATCACCTTGTATTATGTTGTATCAGAAAGTTCATTCGGTGCGTGTGAAAACCAGAATTCAATTTTTGTTTAACAATGTAATTTTATTTAGTAAGGTTTGTATAATTTTTTTCGATTATTTTTCCGAATATGCTTAGCAGCTGCAGAAATGCCATTATCTTGGCATTTTGCAGATTCCTAATGGAAATAGTATCTTATGTCATTAGGTGGAAATCCGAGGTTTTTTCAGATTGTGTTTAATTAGGTCTAAACCGAATGGTAGACCCATAGAATGTTCGAGGAATGGTACGAGGTGTCGCGAGAATGTAGCAACATGGCGCATGCACGCGTGTGGTTTGCCTGCATCGCCGGTTTCGATATACGTCTTTATTACGCCTCCGTAAGTTCCTATTGAGCTTGCAGCAGAATCGAATGTTCTGCACGAACAAGCGTGTGTTACGCGAGACTCGCGACACAACGCAGTTAGGTGGAATTCCTCCGACGCACGGAAAGAGGAGATGTGGTATACGCTCTCACGCTGTAGAGTAGAAAAGACATTTTAGATATACCACACACACATATGACTCTAAGCTTACTCGTCAAGAAAAAAACTTCAATCGCTATTATCTCATTACTTAGGACATTTGAACATACATAAATATAAAACATTATTGTAGAAAAAAATGTAATCTTAGAAAAAATATTGTACAGAAATAAGCGAAAAGCTCATAGATAATGAGATAATAGCGATTAAAGTTTCCTTCCTGGTAAGTAAGTTTAGACTTACATTGTATTTCGCGCCTCTTCCTCTAGATCAGGTGTAGTGCCCCTACTATGCACCGATGTTGCCACAATCTTTACAGTTCAATTTTGTCCGTTCCGGTTCTGTTCCATGTATATTCCGGTACGCAACTCATTCTTCTTCTTTGCGCCGATCACGTCACACGTTTTATTCAGAAATTCATCCGAGACATTCACCTGAAAATGGGAAAAAGAAAACACAGGCATCGCTCGTCGGACGACGAGGATCGAGAGATACTGCGGAAGCGAGTAGAATGGTTGGAAGAACAAATTCTAACGGAAAAACACGGAAACAAGCGTCATAAGTATATAAGATTAGAACGCCTAACCTCGCTTGAGTTTTTTCGTGCGGCATAAAAATTGTACGAAGGGGAAACGATGGTTTTTTTGGTCCAACCATGAACCATAAATGTGTCACAGCGATGTTCAACATCGCGCGTGTACATAACCCCGTACATTATGCCATGCGGATTCTGTCTCACGATCGTCCAACGGTCGCGAGTGTAAGGTCCGCAGGCCACGTGACATTTTATGTAGCGGTACAACCGACTCGTAAATGCGAATAACCCTCAGTATTGAACCAAAATAAAAACAGAAAAACTGTACTTTTTTGTTTTTTCTTTTAAGGGTTATTTTTTATTTGTTTTTCGTTGTAATAGGCGATCGAAGTGATAGTCTGTCACGGAGTCGATCTTGTAGTAAGTCTCATAGGAGACATCGCGAGGATTTCGATTCACAGAGGTCTCATCGACGCCAGTACTGTGGCAGCAATCGCAGCGATAGTTACGACGATTGTGTGAATCGTCGTGACCGCGATCGACGCTTTAGGCGCAGTCGTTCCAGTCGACAAGAACGAAGTTATTCGTATACAGGTCTATCGGAGGAACACACTGGGATCCCCGAAGACGAAGTTATCGTTGCTGAGTTGGATACACAAGTGGCCAAGGATGCCACAGATATTACGATTAACCCAAATGCGGTTAATGTAAAGACAGGGACGGAAGAGGCGTCCCTCGGAACACAAGAGGCCGAATTGGATGCTGACATTTTGGTAGTGTTCGGAGGACGCCTCAGACCAGAGCGAGTTTTAGCACCTGCAATACACAGTCATCTCGCGTCGCTTTGGTTTGAGATAACCGAGAATGGTCTCCCGACGGAAGAGCGAAAAGATTTTTTGAAGAAGATCCCGCCTCCGCAGAACTGCGTCTTCATCGATCCTCCAAAATTAAATTTAGAGGTTAAGGCAGCCTTAGATAGTACAATCGTCAAAAGAGACGAAAGAATTATCGAAAAACAAGAAAAGGTCGCTGCTTCGCTCGCCGGCGTGGGGAAGGTTATAGAGCTGCTGATCAAGGCTAACCCTGCGGACAAGAAGCAATATTTAGAACCACTCAACGGCGTCGCGAAACTTCTGGCAGACCTGCAGCATGATGAGACATCGATCCGAAAGAGTTTAATTTTAAAAAACATCAAAGCTCCGTTCAGAGACACGCTGAAGGGATTATCGTCAGACGAGTGACTTTTTGGAAAAGAGCTCAACGAAAAAATAAAGGCTGCTAAAGTTTTGCAGCAGTCATCCAAGGATTTGAAGCAGCCTGCCAAGCAATCGTTGGATCAAGGAAAAAACTCAAAAAACTCGAGGGGCCCGCCTCACTAAAATCAGTATCGGCCGAATATTTATTCGAGGGGAGGCGGGTACAAGCAGAGTTACAACAATTACAGCCGAGGCAACAAGTCCGCGTCACGCAGACGGATTTATCGTCAGAATCAAGAGAACCACAATCCGAAGAAAAACAATAAAACGTAGGAAAGTTTTCCGGTCGGCTAGCTGGTTTTAAGCACAGCTGGCTTGAAGTAACCTCAGACGAAAACATCCTGGGCTGGATTACGGTGTATAAGATACCGTTTACGTCGGAGGTATACCAGCGTACACCGCCCTCCGAACCGCGGTGGTCGAATCAAGAAAGAGGGTTAATTCGAGACGAAATCGCAGCGTTTTGTTAAAAAAGGGCGCGATAGAAGGGTGTCGGCCTGCATCGCGACAATTTATCTCAAAAATTTTTCTTGTACCGAAACCGGATGGTTCTCACCGTTTTATCTTAAATTTAAAGCAGTTAAATGAGTTCATAGCCACGGATCACTTTAAATTAGAAGATGGGAAAACGGTAAGGCAAATGATAACTCGTAGATGTTTTATGACATCTATCGATCTTAAGGATGCGTATTATTTAATTCCGATTGCAGACTCGGATCGCAAATTTTTACGATTTATCTTCGAAGGAAATTTGTATCAATTTACGTGTTTGCCCTTCGGGCTAAACAGAGCTCCGTACACGTTTACGAAACTGCTAAAGCCGGTAGTCTCGCGTCTCAGGGAGCGCGGATTGTTGTTAATAGTTTACTTAGATGATTTATTGATACTGGGGGATTCGTATGAAGAATGTTCGAGGAACACTCAAATATCGAGAGAGCTATTCGAGAAACTAGGGTTTATTATTAACGATAAAAAAAGTCACGTAATCCCCTCGATGAGACGTAAATTTCTGGGGTTCATTTACGATTCCGAAACAATGAATATCGAGCTTCCGGAAGAAAAAATTGCACAAACTGCACAAAAAATCGAAAAATTTAGTAAGACGAGGCATTGTACAATTCGAGAGTTTGCGGGACTAATGGGAAAATTAGGTTCGAGTTGCACAGCCTTGAAGTACGGCTGGGTCCATATGAAGATTTTTGAGAGAGCAGAATTCTTGGCTCTCGGGAAAAATCACGGAAATTTCGAGGCGCGCATGTACCTTTCAAATGATTTGCAGGTAGATTTCGAATGGTGGAAAATACACATTAACAAAGCAGTACGGTCGATAAATCCGTTTAAAGCAGACCTCGAAATCTCCTCCGACGCGTCGCGCTCCGGATGGGGGGCGTGCTGTGAGGGTAACCGAACGCACGATCACTGGAGTCGGGAAGAACAAGTTCATCATATTAATTATTTAGAGTTATTGGCGGCCTTCTTCGCCCTAAAGTATTTCGCGAGAGATCGAAAAGACTGCAATATATTATTGAGAATCGATAATACTACCGCGATTGCATACATCAACAAGATGGGCGGCATTCAGATTCCGGTGTTGAGTAAGCTGGCAAGGGAAATTTGGAAATGGTGCGAAAGCAGCAACATTTATATTTTCGCGTCATATATTTCGTCTCAAGATAATTTTGAAGCGGACATTGAATCAAGGAGGCTTGAACCGGAGACGGAATATACCTTATCGAATTCGGCTTTCCGCGAGATTAAAAACAGATTAGGACAGCCGGAAATAGATTTATTTGCAACAAGAACGAATGCGAAATGCAAACGCTATATTTCTTGGTCGAGAGATCCGGGATCATATGCAGTTGACTCATTCACAGTAGATTGGAACCAATATTTTTTCTATGCATTTCCGCCGTTCGCAATAGTTTTACGCGTTTTAAGAAAGATTAAAGACGATCGTGCTAGAGGTATCGTAATCATACCGTATTGGCCAGCTCAGGTTTGGTTCCCCGTCTTCACTGCCATGCTGGATTGCGAACCAATTTATCTTCAACCGAATTTTAACTTATTACGTTCCCTCAATAGGCAACCACACCCGATTTGGAGGAGAATTACCCTGGTTGCAGGGGTGCTGTCCGGGAAGCACTGAAGAGGAGAAGCGTGCCAGACGAAGGGCTTGCTATCATGCTCTCCTCGTTATCGGATTTATCGCTCAAACAATACGATAGCTGTTTAAAAAAGTGGTGGTTATTTTGCCGTGAAAATATCGTAGATCCATACAAATGCGATATATCGCAAGTAATAAGATTTTTGTCTGTCGAGTTTGATAAGGGCACTTCTTACGGCACGCTAAATAGCTGCAGATCCGCGATCTCGCTGTTGCACGGGCCCGAATTAGGAGAAGATGCCAGAGTACGAAGGCTTTTCAAAGGAATTGCGAATCTTAGACCAGTAAAATCCAAATACGAATCGACGTGGGACCCGCGAATTGTTTTAAACCAGGTTCCTGGTTTCCTTAGAAAAACTTACTCTCAAACTGGTTACATTGTTGGCATTAGTCACAGCACAGCGCATGCAGACGCTCGCGTCAATCGACATTCGGAACATCGAGAAATCGACGGGCTTGATCGAAATCAAAATTCCGGCGCGGTTGAAAACTTCAAGAATAAATAAGGCGCAGCCAGTTTTAAACATTCCTTTTTATGTCGAAAATACATGCGTCTGCGCAGCATCATCGTTAGAAACGTATTTAAATAGGACAAAAGATTTACGAGGAGACGAGACTCAACTGTTTATAGCTCTGAAAAAGCCGCACAAGGGGGTATCTAGCCAAACTCTAAGCAAATGGATAAAAAAGACCCTCACAAAGAGCGGGGTGGACACGGAGGCATTCGATGCTTATAGCACTCGCCATGCGTCCACATCGTCCGCGAAAAGGAGTGGGGTCAATATATATGCTATTAGAAAAGCTGCAGGCTGGACAGAAAAATCGGGTACCTTCGCTAGGTTCTACGATCGTCCTATGGTAGCAAGTAAAGAAATGTTTGCGAAAGCGGTTTTAGATAGAAGCGTTGTATAACATTACATTATCTATTGCGACATACTTATTTACATGTTTGAAAACAATTGATAAATATACAAGGATATCGAATTTCTGAATCGTTAAATATCTGCCGTAACGAACTTTAAATAACTACACCCCTGATCTAGAGGAAGAGGCGCGAAATACAATTATAAGATTAAACGAACTTACCTGTAAGTGAAGTTCGATCTTAATTGTATGAAGCGCCTCTTCCGAAGAGATCAGTCCCACCCAATAGGTTTTGCCCTTTTTTCTAATTATATATATATATATATATATATATATATATATATATATATATATATATATATATATATATAATTAGAAACCTTGAAGGTTACGGCAGCACTTTAAATAAATGAGTTGCGTACCGGAATATACATGGAACAGAACCGGAACGGACAAAATTGAACTGTAAAGATTGTAGCGACATCGGTGCATAGTAGGGGCACTACACCTGATCTCTTCGGAAGAGGCGCTTCATACAATTAAGATCGAACTTCACTTACAGGTAAGTTCGTTTAATCTTATAATTATACAGTGTGTATTCGAGGAAACTTGACGTAGGCGATATTCCGTAATACACTCTAAACCGTACGCTATTGGTTGTCGACTTGAAAATGCTGTAATGATTGGTTCTAACGCGCGACTTACCAGTACCCGACAATCGTTCTTATAGAAAATTCCTAAGCGCTGTTCCTCTAGCAGTCGTAAAAACATGGCGGGCGTCGCGTCCGGAAGAGGTGTCGAATATTGTAGCATTTTGATTGTTGAAGTTATACAAAATTATTTTTGGTTTCAATATGTATCCTTAAAATTAAAATATTCTGCTTTTTAGCGACTATTACTACGCGTCTTATTTTCATGATGGTAACGGGTGTCCTAATTTCGGAACGAAATAACCCTAACCAATGTTTAACATTCCCCACGTGGCCATGTGTTTACTCCTGGCAATACAGATTATGTCGCTGGTGACTTTTTCAAATATCATTTTCAAATGTACAAACCAGTGATTAATTAATTTTCATGTTTTCATTAGCCAGGGCAAATGCAGCCCTAGCCAACGAAAGCATGAGAATTAATTGTTCATTAGCTACTACGTTTAAAAATGACATTTTAAAAAGTCACGAGCAACAGAATCCATGACGCCAGGAGTATATCTGCCCACAGATTTAAATTTACGGATTTTCTTTAGAAGCTATTATCGGGCACTGAAAGTCATTGGAACCAACCCAGTTGCAGTCTCGGGTCAGCAACCAATGGCCTATAGTTAATATACCACGGCATATCGCCTATGTCAAGCTTCCTCGGATATAAACTGTAGAAGGAAAGCACTTTCAGAGTCACGACATGATTAACAATATATGGATACCATTATGGAGTAACGTTATTTATGTAAGCCAATCTTCTATATATATAAAAATGAATGTTTGTCTGTCTGTCTGTCTGTATGTCTCTTATGCCTTCCTAAACCGTTCATCCGATTGCGATGAAATTTTGGGAAATGGTTGGACGCATGCCCGCGATGGTTTCTGAGTTAGTAAATCTTATACAGGGTGTTCAAAAATTCCCGGTACGGCCGATTATCTCAGCGGGAAAACATTTTAGAGAAAAATGTTTAATACAAAACTTTAAGGATTTTCTCTTGGCTACCCAGTGGTCGTATTGGATTTGACCTTGACCGTGACCTTTAAGGTAATATCAAATGCCTTCCTAAGCCGTTCATCCGATTGCGATAAACTTTGGGGAATGGTTGGACGCATGCCCGCGAAGGTTTCTGAGTTAGTAAATCTTATACAGAGCGTTTAAAAAATACCGGTACGGATGATTATTATGCCTTCCTAAACCGTTCATCCTATTGCGATGAAACTTTGGGGAATGATTGGACGCATGCCCGCGAAGGTTTCTGAGTTAGTAAATCTTATAAAAGGTGTTCAAAAAGTACCGGTACTGATGATTATTATGCCTTCCTAAACCGTTCATCCGTTTGCGATGAAAAGTTGAGGAATGGTTGGACGCATGCCCGCGAAGATTTCTGAGTTAGTAAATCTTATACAGGGTGTTCAAAAAATACTGGTACGGATGATTATTATGCCTTCCTAAACCGTTCATCCGATTGCGATGAAAATTTGGGAACAGTTGGACGCATATCCGCGAAGGTTTGAGTTAGTAAATCTTATACAGGGTGTTCAAAAAGTACCGGTACGGATGATTATTATGCCTCCCTAAACCGTTCATCCGATTGCGATGAAACTTTGGGGAATGGTTGGACGCATGCCCGCGAAGGTTTCTGAGTTAGTAAATCTTATACAGGGTGTTCAAAAAGTCCAGGCACAGCTGATTATCTCAGCGGGAAATCATTTTAGAGAAAAACGTTTAATATAAAACTTTTAGGATTTTTCCCTGGCTACCCAATGGTCATATTGGATCTGACATTGACAATGACCTTCTAAGTAAAATTGATTTTTCTCAATCCGAACCTCTATTTTATATACCGGAAATGAAAAGAGCGGGAAATTTCACGTTCAAATATGTCCTTGACCATTATTTCCATGTGACCTTTATGGTCAGCGGAGGTCAAATTGAGGTCAAGTACTGTTCGGCTTCGTACCATGAAATCTATGGGCCCTATACAAATTCTTTTTGATAGTAGGATTTAGGATTTTTTAGTGGCTGTACAATGGTGATATTGTATTTGACCTTGACCGTGACCTTCATTTGGACTCTCTTACATCTGACATAATATTCCAAATCAGTTACACGAAAAATCCCTTAGTGCCAACCAAATTTAATCGAGGTAATAATCATCACTAGCAAATTCAAAGGCGAAGACGTCCTCATTGACGCATACCTATGATTTCCAACGATTTAACATTCGAATTCAAGCGGCTCCAGTTCCCTTTGCGTCTTGCTTTTGCTATTACCATCAACAAAGCACAAGGTCAATCGTTGACTATTGCTGGCTTAAATTTGGAAAATTCATGTTTTTCACACGGCCAATTGTATGTGGCTTGCTCCAGAGTTGGCACACCGAAAAATTTACACGTTTTTACTCCAAATAAGAAAATAAAAAACATTGTCTATCCGCTGGCCTTAAGATAAATTAATAAAAGAAATATACTTTCCAATTTAAATTAAATACATGTGTTTTTTTAGCGTAGCATGGCTCCCTACCTATGAGTACAGATATCTGCTAAAAATTCATTAAATGACGACCAAAATCAATCCACAATCTACCCGTGCGAAGCCGGGACGGGCTGCTAGTAACTGAATAAAAATTGAGTAACACGTTAGAATGTAGAATATAATATATCGAACGTATAATGTGAAAAATATCATAATTAAATTTTTTTGAAATTAAAGGAAAAATATAACAAAATGATTGACCATTATCAAACATGGCTCCCAATGTTTATATTTGTGCCAAACATTTTTGAAAAATTGGTTCATATAATTAAAAATGTCGATCTTTACGAGAATTGTAAATACTTTTTTTTAACTTTTTTACTTCTATACGAAATTGACGCAGTACGCAAATGATGTACTATTTTTTTTGTTTCTTCTTCCAGATAGTGCACTTTAAGACGAATAATTTCACATAATATTTTTTTATTTTTGTGTCTTCTAAAGCAAAATTATAGTCAATCGAACCTTTGAGAATTATAAATATTGAAAAATTCATATTGCGAAAACTGATGCAGATAAAACTTTTAAAAAAGTACTGAATAAATACACCAGCCCAAGAAATATAATGAAAAGTCAGTGAGAAAATCGAATGGGGTCGGTGACAACGGTCGTCCGACGTGACGTGACAACCGGCGCGCCGTCCGATTTGGCCTGGAATGCCCTATATATGTACGTGTACATCACGTATTCCTGAGGTAGGTATATTTCATGTGTAGCAATTATTAGATTATTACTTTTTACTCGATACCATATGCGTATTAATATAATACATACATCTTATGCAGTTTCTCTTGTAGTTATTTAACGAAATATTTCATCTTATATCAACCACGAATTTTTGAACAAACTTTGTATTCATCTTCGAGATGTAATTAAAATATGATTTTTCCACGTTAAAAAATGAATTTCAATTAATTAATTTATAAAACTGGTTTTCAAAAATAAAATATTCTATAGAATTTAACTGATAATAACGTGGCCTTAGAATAGTGTAATAATTTCCTAAGATTTTTTATAGAAACTTCAATCTAATACGAATATTTCAAGTACACGTTTTTTAAAAAGAATTTATAGTTGTCATATATAGTAGGTATACCTATAAATACTTGAAAATTATCGAATTTAACAAAAATTAACTAATCGAAAAATCATATTTCGAAATTCGTGGGCAATACATTTCTGAAAAATTTGGAGCTTTGTTATCCTCGAATATACATATAACAATTCTTCAGCAAACTTACAGGTCATGAGGTCTAGGATATGTTGACATCAGCTGGAAGTTCCTACATATTCGTTATGTATTTTATTTCTACATATGTGTATAGGCATACAGAGGGTATGTTTATACATATACTGCAAAAGAGAGCGTAAGCTTTCCCTATTGACAATAGCGAATAAGAGGTCGCCGGAGTTTCTCTTTCATTGTTTTCATCTTTCCATGAACCGCCTGGCGTCTCAATAGCAAATATTTATTACTTTCTGAACCTACATTCTGGTTCCTACTCTTATTTATGCCAAGGCCTTCCTCTAAGCGACAGCCCGTTCTGAAGCGCTAAGTGAACTCCTTCATGGTGGCATTTGCATTTTTAACGACTGTGACGTTCGTTTAGCGTGGAATATTTCGAAGTCAAATTTTTCTAAAATTAAAGGTAGAATTTGAATAGTCACGAGCCACATATACATTGAGTTCATATAGATAAGTCGAAGATTTTCCAACCTACCGAATTTTATCGTTGTCTATACAAATTTGACAAAAAATATTGTTACTACAATTTGACATTCCATTTAAGAAATGTATACGTACATAATATATATAATCTATATGATATAATATAATAATAAATAAATAAATAAATAAAATAATATATATTATATATAAAATCTTTATTACATAATTTCTCACTTGTTAAAAACGTACATTAGGCGTTTTCACTATCAATATTTTCTTTAGCGAACTTTATATTTTAAAGGATTTAATACATATATTTTATTGCGATATATTACGATCATCGACGTTTTATTGTTAACGGATTTACAATTCTTTATCATATTCGTCTTTTAAAGTTTAGAGAAATACTGAAAAGTAATATAAATAACTCTTCCCTCCTTCGCGTCTTTATTGCAAGTAATGTAGCAGCTTATACATGGAAAGCAAATAACACCGGTCAACAGCAATTTTGAGTCTGGGTTCTGCATAGCTGATTTTTGTTCCTTGCACTTAAGTAAATACAGAAAAAATAGTTTTATCCGAAAAAGTTTGCTTTTGTAGCAATCAGAATGAAATTATACGAATTTAAAAAACTGATCCTCTATTTTCACATGTTCATTGCATGTAAAAATAAAACACTTTTGTTATGTATTGGAATCACGTTTATTTACAAAAAAGAGAGATATAAAAGTTAGTAGTGCAAACTAGTAGTGCAACAGAATACATAGGAAAGTTTAGAAATTAATATTTCTCGTGCTTCTTATGTGATTGAGTATACTTTCTCGTATTAGAGACCACAAATATAATCTCCCATCATACTCTCATTATTTTGCCCCTGATAACGGCGTTCAAAATTCATCACATCCTGATGAAAACGTTCACCTTGTTCTTCCGAAGAGGCACCCATGCTATCTTTAAATTGATTCAAGTGAGCATGTAGCACATGCACTTTAAGGGGCATTCTGCAACCCGTGCGTTGAAAGTTACGAAGTATATTTAAGATGAGTCTTTTGTAATTATCTGCTCTGTTGTTTCCGAGAAAACCCTAGACCACAGCTTTAAAGCTGTTCCAGGAATTTCTTTCACAAGTATTGAGTAGCCGTGGAAATTCGTCACTGACCATTATTTTTATTTATTTTTGGTCCGACGAAAATACCAGCTTTAATTTTGGCTTCGGATAACTTAGGAAAAAAATTTATTAAATATTTAAAGGCTTCAGAATCTTTACGAAGGGCCTTTACGAATTGTTTCATAAGACCCAATTTTATATATAATGAAGGAATTAATATATTATGTTTAGGCTCCCCACGCAATTGGTTCCCACTTGATATTACGCTTTTCTACAGGACCTTATAAACCTAAAATAACGTATTATAAAATACGTTGTATCGCTACAAGTATACATGCCCTGACATGCACACTGACCACATAAGTAAAATGACGCTTTCTTCTCGCTCATCCCCACTCTTACTTCCCGAAACATGTATCTCTTTATATAATCATATACGGATTGATCATTGTGAAAGGCAAAAAAGCAAACTTTTTCAAAAATAAATGAATGATTTTATTATTTTTCGACATAGAGAAACAGAAAATTGTTATAAAAATCAAGGCTCAGAAAAAAACTTTTTTTTGACCGGTGTAATGAGCCAATAATACCGGTGAGCCAAAAAGTACACGTTTATTTCACTCATGTAGTAGTAGTAGTACTTGGGTTCATATAGTTCATGCAAAATGTTATATGAATTCGTCAAAATCCTCATACTATATCGATAGGAAGTTAATGGCTTTAGTACATACGTCATACAAGGAGATGAAAATAGACAAGTGCTTTGCATGTGAGGCTTCGCTACTTTAAACTTTACTGCATATGAGAAAATTACTCGCGTTACGTTATAGTTACTCGCAGGGTAACGAGCGCCGATGTTGTCCCGTTACACCGAGAGCATTTCGTGACTCCAAACACATCATGCTCGAAGGTGTCTTACCGGAAATGTTTGTTCTATAGCGTATATTTTCGTTGTCAATGGAAAGTTAGATATCCAATGGGTGAAAGAGATTAGGGGATGCATATTATAATGAAGAAATGAAGCGAGATATTCATTATCAAATATCATTTTAAAACGTACTAACCAGTGATTAATCAATTTTCATGTTTTCATTAGCCAAGGTAAATGCCGCTCTAGCCCACGAAAACATGAGAATTAATTGTTGCATACCTTATAGTATACGTCTATGTATTAATAGTTGAATGATTGAAGGGGCAAATACATAAGTACGTTTTTGGTCCACCATTTGTTTTTATTCTATAAAGTTATTATATTCTAAAGAGATTCATTTCCCAGTCCCCTCATTAAAGTGGATTTCGAATTTTTGGTATTCATTTTTGAAGTTTAGGTCAGTGTAACATCAGCAATTCCTCCCTATACTCAACTCGACCGATTTAGTCGCCTAACAATAATTACTTCGTCGTCGTCGCCGTCTAGGTGCAACGCATCCAACTGTTAATCAGAAAAGTGAAATTTTCAGTTACATGTGTGTGGCACCAAGATGGCGATCTCGATGAAATGATTTTATTGTTAGGCGACCAAATCGGTCGAACAGGACATAGGAAAGATTTGCTGACGTCGGACTGACCTGAAATTCAGAAACTAATACCAAAAATTTGAAATCTATTTTAATGGGGAGATAGGGATAATTCACTCTCACAATAATTGTACAAAATAAAAAACCGATGGAGGACCGAAAATTTACTTAGTTATTTGCCGCATTCAATCAAATAGCCATTAATACATAAGCGTATGCTAAGGTTCACCCAGTATACCATGTCAAATTAGCTAAGGAGTTTTGGTATGTGAACTGCACCGTTCATTCCATCCTGATTGGTTTCTTTCACTTTAGCAGAATGTCATAAAGTACAACGGCCTCTCAGCCGAATATAATAATTACTCGCTAATCGCTGGCATCAAAACCAGCCAGGGTGAAATGGATGATGAAAGCCACACACCAAAACTTCCTGTCTAATTTTACATACTGTATATTATTAGTGCGAGGATGCACATATGCAAAATGGTTCATATTAGCTAAAGCTTATCTTATAAAACCACTCAGTTAAACCATAAGTTCAGGACGATTACGTAACTAGTGTCCCTTTATAGGAAGCTTTTCTTTTATAGATACTAGGGGTTTGGAGGTGACACGGTTTTGTGCACGCATTTATTCGAAAGCTGTTTTATATAGAGAGATTTCGATATTTTGTTTTGTAATTAGTTCAGGATTCTGATTCAATACCTGCAAAATGATTAAAAAAAATATTATTTCAGGGTAGCATTAAAACTACTTCGATTATACATTTGCTAATTATATACTTAAATTAGAATAGAATGGGGTAAAAATAAGACAATTTGAACAAAAAAGAGACACTCATTATGATATTAATTTGAGAAAAAATGATGTTGTTTTACAGAAAATAAAATTCAATTCTTATAACAGACTCTTGCTGGGCGAATAAATGGTAAAACATTTAACGAGATATTACTTAAATTAAATTTACAAAGAGAAAAACATATTTCATATTTATCTATGCGTTATTTTTACCAGACTTCAACATAAATAGTTACCTGTTAATTTTTCCTATACAAGATCCATAAATCTTATAACTAAAGTGATACTTGCAGTATGTGCTCGTATATAGACTTCCTCTCCTTGTGAGGCAATTGACCTCGTAAACGTAAACTATCCTAGGGGCTCATTACATCACGCGGCGATCTCAGAGGTTTCTTGCTGGGTGTAGCAAACGAGTAGTCCTTGCATATTATGTCTTCTACTTGTTGACTAACAGCAATACTTGATAATATCGATGGTGTTATTTTTTCGAGTAACGATATTAATGAAAAACTTCCTATTTTCTATCCTTCGAGCATTTATTTTAACAACTGAGGTTTAAAGATAATCGGTTGATCGGACGGGAGAAGGTCAAACGTTTGACCTTTAATACTAACATCAAAGCTAAAGGTACCTAATATTATTGGAATATACTCACATAGTGTTATGACTTTCAATATCTTTTCAGAAGCTGCATAACTAAAAATAAGTGAATTTCTAGGTAAAACATACACAGGGTGGGGCAGAATAACGAGCGATTTTTAAAAACCCGGGAATCACGCCGTATCGTTAGGAGGTGGTAGTGCATCTATCGGCCATGTTTCCTGCATATTAGCATTTAGTAGCAATGGAGCGGTGGACCTCTCAGCAGCGCGCGTACGCTGTGAAGGCGTTTTACCAAAATTGTGTAATTCTTACGTACGTGCGCGTCGTGCTTTTCGCAATCATTTCAACATCAATCACAATCGACCGGTGCCGTCTGCCTGTGCCATTAAAATGTGGGTTAGGAACTTTGAGGAGACTTCGTCAACGACAACAAAGGACCCTGGAAGGCCAAAATCAGTGCGCACTCCTGAGAATATCGAGCGCGTAAGAATATAGCAATTCCGATAGCACGAACGAAGCCCGCGTCGTTCAGCTGGCCGGCATAGCACTGCACTTGGGATTTCAAACCGAACCGTCAGACGGATTTTACACGAGGACTTACATCTCCATCCATACAAAATCCAAATCGTACAGTCCCTTAAAGGAACCGATTATGTGAGCCAACAACGATTCTGTGAAGAGTTTTTAGATTTAGGGCCGGTTTTACCAACAGGTATAAACGCGGTATAGCGCTATACTGAGAATACCCATAAGGCTTATTGCTGGTTATTCTCAGTATAGCGCTATACCGCGTTTATACCGTGTTGGTAAAACCGGCCCTTAATTAATCAAGATGAGGACATTGTAAACCATAAATAATATATAATCATTAATGCTTGTTCATGTTCTTTAAAAAAATAATAAATTCATTTGTAAAAATTGATTTTCTTCTTCTTTACAGCCTTCTTAAAATCGCTCGTTATTCTGCCCCACCCTTTATTATGATGCTGGTCATTGTTGTGTCTTGGGATAGAAAATAAATATATTTTAAGAATATGCTATTACTTTACAAAAATCAGAGGATTACAAGAATATTATTTAAATATTTTAAACATAACGTGAAAATAGAATTTTAATCCTATGAAAAAACGCCCACACTTCTTGTCCCGCTTATCTTGGAACACTTTTGTAAGAAAGTATAGATACCCAGGCGTACGCCCAACCTGATCTATCAATCCTTCGTCCGTTAGACGGAGGAACACCGTTTCCAATGCGACGGAACCAGAGAACCATTTCTCAAACCAGAGTCTTACGACTGTGAATCGCCGAGTCATCGTCTCCATCCTAAACCAACGATCCAAGAAACGGGTGTCGCTTGCGGACAAATCTAAATTCGTCCAATTTCAATTCCCCTCCAGAATCTACACTGACTCGTTATAATCGCTTGATTTGTCCGCTTGTACATTTAACGCATGACGTTGACGTTGCTATTAATTAACCCCGTCTTACCCAGCACGGATGCCATTAATCTTCCTTATCTCTACAAACGCAGATAGGCAGAGCATCGGCGGGAAAAAGGTTTTGGCTGCCTCGCTAACGGGTTCTATGGTAATTTTCTTTTTCGGTGGGAAAAACGGCGGAACGACGGATTTTAGAAATTCAACGAAGAAACGAAGGGCGCCCATAGTCGACGATCAGTCTGTATTTTATTTATATAAGCACGCTTTTCACGAAAGGGAAGGACGTTGTTAGAGTTTCCGAGATTGTCTCCCGTTCTCTTCCTCTCCTTCTCAGTTATTCATTCATTTTTTCTTTCGTATCTGCATTATTCGAGCAAGCTTCTCATCCCTTCTGTTATTTCACATCCTGTAGATGACGTATATAGTTTTTAATTTCCGTCGGTGTTCCCTTCCAGTATAACTTCCGTCAAGTTCCATCAGAAATGAAGAATAATCAGAACATATATACAAATTATACTCTCGAAATGACCAAACAATCGATAAAATATTTGTATGACAAAGTTAGTTCTGTATCTTGTCGACGTTACGATCGAGTCTCTTCTTTGTGGAACTAAAGAGAACCTTCTAAATAAGAAGATATAGTAAAATCTGTCTATAGGAGCCTCTGTTCATAGGCATCGTCTCTCCTATTTTCTTATCCCAACTCTGATTCCTTACAGTGAAGAAAATAGAAGTAGAAACGTCTCACTGTAGACACACACTTCGATACGCATCTCTGGATGCAACCCTATCTATAGTGTGAACTATTGGATCTGCGACATAGCAAATATGGTGTATACGATTTATGGAACTATAGACGGAGAATGTCATCGGCCGTGGTGGATAAGAGAGGTTAACTCTCTAAAGACGACGACTACATTTTCGTTACGTTTCAATCTGTTTACAATTACGATGGTGATTGGAGATTTTTGGCCCGGCGCTGGCTGTAACTTACTCGTTATGCTTAGTTTCCATATTTATGAAAAAAATCTTTTTTTCCTGATAAAACATCACTTTCATACGTTAACACTACCAAAAAATAATCTGATAATAACTTTTCTCCACAAATTTTATGCTGCGGAAAATTTAGTCCTTAGAGGGTTAAATAGAATCGGCAACTGTAATGATGAAACTCTGAAATTGAGGTACCTACTCTTGATTTTAATGAGCCCTAGAGTGAACTCGTAAAAATCAGGTGTACCTACCTGATTGAAGAGTTTCATCATTGGCAATTACCAATCCTGCTTAACTTCTCTTACTCACGACGACCAATCAACGATGGAGCTCATCGTCTATAGTTTCACACAAAATCGTATACCATATTTGCCATGTCGTAGATCCAATGTTTCATCTTGTAAAGCGACGACTTCTTGCGAGTAGCCCCTGTAGATAGACTGCACGCCTGATCATCCCGTCCGTGCGAAGAGAACATTTTGGCACGTTTCAATGTAAAATATATAGTAATGCAGAGACGTGTCGTGAATATCGTAACATATAGAGAATAATAGAATGAAACGGAATGCTCCATTAGCGCTAAATTGTCATGCTAGGGAATAACTCGGTCCCCTCGCTAATTTTTTGTGTAGATTAAAAAAATTTCGTCAAAATTATTTATTCATACTTTCTCATTTTTAATTTTCGGCCTTATTTTCGTTGGATAACGATATTTGTGAAAATGTAGAATACCTCATAATATATTGTAAGTATCATTTTCGCAATCGTTGTGCTTGACATAAGTCTGTCTCTCATGGCTTTCCGATGACGCCATAATAACATACAATAAAGAGAAACGCGCTTAAATACAACTTTGCCAGTAATAATTTTTTCGTAAACTTCCTTTTTTATGTGACATTGAATACGTATAGAGATTACAAGTTCAATAGAAAAATACGAATATGTTTTTTATGCGATACCGAATCCCAGGGATCTTAAATTTATTCCGCAATGACTTTACTTTGATCTATACGTGATAAAAATTGCGAAAAATCCCCGTGTTATCAAATTTCTCCTTACAATTCTTGTTTATCTTCCCCTGATAATTAATAGCCGAAATTGGGCATTTTACGCATATAAACTAAACCCCATTTCTATCCATGCGGCCACATTCTGGCGTCACATTATAACCGTTCATTGGGCGCGTAGTGTCCCTCAGCCGGCGACACCATCTGGCGGTCGCCATTCCGCTAATAACGCTTCATTATCAAAAGGTACACCCTTAAACTCCAAACTTATTAGAGCTTACGAGGGTTCCGGATGATTGAAATAGTTCAGTGCCATGGATTAAGTTTGGCGTCGATCCGGGTCGCGTTGTAAGATTTCGTATTATAAGCGGGGGAGGGATGAATGAGGCGCGTCTCCCTCCTGTATAAGTATCCGCAAGCTGGTTCATTGTGCTGTCCGGTATCTATTCGAGAATGCGATATCGGTATAGTTTCAAAGAATCTTCCCAGACGCCTGCAATTTAGGGAGTCCTGCGCGTTATATGAAAGAGTCTCTTGGACGTTACATCGACGTTGCGCCCCTATTTCAGATCTATGTACGTATCTGCTTATTGCCTTCGTTATCCTCGTTATTAAGAGCTTATAAGATGCACCCGATGGTTGAAAAGACTGTCTGTATTGAGGGACTGAGCGCAAAGATGAAAAGTATTATTAAAACTTTATCCGTGACGAGTAAACTCATGTAATAACATAATATAGTTCCTCTAATTACTGTGTGAAATTCGTGAAAATGAAATGCATACAAGAGTTTTCCTCAAGACACCTCGTATGCTGCTTTACATAAATTGTTTCTTAACTTGTATGAAAATTCTCGATGAGATGAAGCCTTACTGATTAACGACGTTTCTAGCTCAATGGGACAGATGAGGCTTTGCGACAAGAAAGTAAACCTAAAATATATTCTCAACGCGGAGCTCCGTTCTCCGTACAGATATCGCAGTAGGAAATGGAATCGTATATCTAAAGGTTTAGAAAAAAAAGGAGTGGATAAAGAACCAAGAAGCGGGTGTATTTAAAGAAGCGGAAGACAAGAGGATTGAAAGGGAAAGAAAAGAAAAAGAAAGGTGAGTGAGGAAGAGAGGAATTTCTTAATTTGTCGAAAAAAGAATGTTGAAGAGAGCAAGGGAGAGTAAGGAGACGCTCGGTTAATATTGGTGAGAATGTATGGAATGTGTAATTGCAGAAAAGAAAAGGTATAAGAATTACGAGAAAGTGATTATCGAATTACAATTAGTGCTGAAATAAGATAAGATGATACAAAGTAGGAGTAGATGGTCGTCAGGCAATCAACATTATGATTTTTGGAAATCATAAGGACGCTTTATGACTGGAAATGGGATACATGGATAATCCATCTAATATCATTTTATAGATTTATAAAAAATTAGCTTATTAGTAAAATACAGCTTGAAGTAATTCTTATGCCAAAGATGAAGAAAGTTTGTTTATAAAAAAATATCTATTGTCATTATTCATCAAAGTCACGTACCTCGAAAACGATAAATTTAATGTGATGCGAAACACATGCAAAGTAAACCTCTTACCTCAAAACTAACTCGATAGGTACCTACTATAAAAAACGAGTTTTTAACGTTTTATTCTTCGAATTACAAGTCTTTAGCCTTAAATATTTCAAACTTATCCCATTCACTCCTACATATAAAAAAAAACACGAATTATTATTGGGTCTATACCTACGTAGGTACGGCGTTCATCGTGTAATATCGGACAAGAGAAGAGGGGGTAGGACAAGATAGACAAGAAGAGGAATGGGAAAGAGGAAGAAGAAAATGGCGTTCGGAACAACTACGCATATATACTCGCTGTAAATAATTGGAAACACTATATCGCGATTATACTAAATCGGTGGGTACATTTCGGATTATGGTGCTGCGGGGCTTGTCGGACGTCTGACAGATAAGGGTGAGGAGGGTCGTTGGTTCGGTAAAATTGCGCACGCTATCGACGCACGAGATCGAGAGCGTTTCGATCCGGCTAAGGAAACCGCGGCCGTTCACCTTCGACCTTTGTCGGCTTAGCAAAACGGGAAAGCGTGGCACGGTTCTGTCAACCTAGGATTTGAGAAACGGCTGCCGCCGTCAGAGAGAAAGCCCGCGGATCCGCTGATGAATTGTCGCGTCGAGTCGAATTCTGTTTTACAAAGTAGCCCTACTATACGTTGTAGCTCGGGGTGCCTATAATAAATTATCCCTGGAAAAAGCTACATAGGAAAGTGGTATGCCGAATAAAGGGATTGAAGTGTGCAGGGGTATTAGATACTATACCATTAACCGAGTGGAAATTCTTTCTAGGCGTTAACTTGGACCTAGTTAATTTGTCACAATATTGTCTTGGCCTTATATAGAAATGTCCCACTTTTTAACCAGAACTATTACAGGCCCTCCTAACTTGGGCCAATATAGGTTGTCCTGATTTGAAATTAGCTGGAAAGGCCGAGATAAAATTATCATGGATGCTGAGTTGAATCCAAACTGAGTTCTAGCTTGGGATTAACGAGGAAAGCCGGAATAAAATTAACTTGGATGCCCAACTATAAATCCTAACTTGGCTCTCGTTTTGAATTAACGGGGAATTATTTATTGTGGCAGCCCAGATAATGCAAGCCATGGGCCAAAATAATAATTTGGCAGCCAAGCTAATTTTCCACTCGGGTATTTATCATCGTATCATTGGTTAATACATAAGATTTTATCCAGTCGATTTGGACCCCCCTTTATTAGCGGCGCGAAAAAGGTGGTATTTATATTCGGGATGCGCTTTATACACTGATGTGTACAAATATTTGGAATCATTCGATTTGTATGAATATAAGTAGTCGTGTTGCTACAGAAAAGGTGACAGAATTATATTTTCGGAACGAATTGAGATGAATGAAAAATTTAAGGAAGAAAATGTGTCAGCTTCTAAAATCAAACACAATGTATATAATATAGCTTTAATTTTGTTTCGCTTTGTTTCCAAATTATAACAAACTCAAGAAATATACGAAAAAGGGAATTTCCGTAATTATTTTAGAATCGAAGCGAAGTACAATAACAGTTCAATCATAAAAGTTATTCAGATTTTTAAATTAAACAACTTTCATATGAAAACCTTCGTCGTATCTTGCTCCATTTTCAAGATACACTCGCACTACAAGAAAAGTGATCCCAAACTTTTGGACGGCGGTGTACGTAATTCGAGAGTAAAAATCAAGACGAGCGAGGGAGAGCCAGGGTGCGAAAGAAAAACGACGACCGATGTTCAGAAACCTCGCGGGCGAAATGTTTGAAAGAGTCGGGAGCGGGGAACAAAATACGTTTCGATACCGGAAATCCGACAGCGGGAATCGTGAATCGCGACTTGGAAACTTTTGGTTCTCGAACTTCATTAAAAGTTGTTGCACGAACGAAGTGGTATGGACTTAAGCGCATCTACTCGCGTAATTACGGCAGCTGGAAAGCAGGAGCTTGCTGGCTGCGGAATCTAAGGGGTAACGAATGGAGGCTGATTTTACTGCACCGTGGACGAATGCTAGGTTTCGCTTAGACGCCGCAACGTCATTCCTATAAGTTTAGCAAACTTCGGAATTCGTCTGTTACGAGGGGTATGATGTCTAGATACCGCTAGCTATGCATACTGAGAAAAAAGGACACAAAATTGTAATATTGGTTACTAAAAATGACATATGGAAAACTGGTAGAATCTCCTCTTTTTCTCACCACAGGAGTATCAGATTTAAAATTTTTTGATTTGATAAAGAAGGATCGATTCTGTTTAATAGACATTGAAAGTTATTGAATTTTAACAGATAGGTACGTAACGATGATAAATAGAGAGAGAGTCCTAATATTGCATCACAAGATTTCTGTGAGGTAAATGGCATCCAAACAGGACGCCAATTTTCTTTATTGACGTACATCCTGACATCTATATTATGTGAGCTATGATTTTTTATTTCAACTATCTCGTATGAAATGTTGAATATTGAATTCATTCCCGTTCCCTTACAGTCTATTTTTGTAATAAAAAAAAACAGGTATAGCCATGGATACATTTCGGGCAATGCTTATGCTAAAAAAATTGGTTTGTAATTTATATTTATATGATTTAATTCGGAGAAATCTCATGGCAAAAATATGAAGGTAAGTTTTTTAACTTTATAAATTCAGATTCAGATACTGCAGAAAGTGTACCTTATATTTGATTCGGAATGAAACCTATTTTAACCTTCATAAAATTGAGTGAATTAAAGTTGCGCTGCCCGAAGCTAAATACATTTTGTCGTCACGAAATATTAAAGTAGTTTGCAGAAAAGTTTCATTTAATATTTGTCCACTTGGATGAAAATCTATTTCCTGTAGTTACTATGAGGTAAAACGATTCAGTTAGGTACCTAAACCATTTCTCGAAACCCAAAATTCATCGGGAATTTATCTACAGATATTAAACAAATAAATTATCAGTTGATTTATTTTAAGTTCGTAACAAACTTCACGAAGGCGAATATACGAAACACTTATTACCCTCGAGTGGCAAGAAACTCACGGATTCCGCTACCTACAATATAAAGAGAATGATACATTGGAACTAATTTTCTATAGCGAACCTTCTATCCGTTCTAACTTCTCCGTGATCCTCGTTTTGCTTCTTCACGCCTAACGAACTTCTATCGCCACGTAGAGTGTTATCGAGAAGCAAAACATATAGTAATTCCCTCGAGCCATTATTTGCAGTATTGGCATTCCGTATATACCCTTGGCAGAAGTATTTTAGTATATCTTTCGTATCTCGCTTTGAAGAAGTTTCTCCTGCGAATTTATACCAAGTATTCGCTCGAGTTGCAGCTCCAGGGAAGCTTGTCTCTCACGGATCAACGAGACGACCTGAAAATCTTTCGCACAGAGCGGTGTGTCAGTTTCTTGAGTGGGGGCTCGGTGCTTTTCTATGCTCCCCGTCTTTTCTCGTTGTCCTTTCCATCCGCGTCTCTCGGTAGATCTCGCAGCGAATGGTTGATCGAGAAACTCGACAGAATCTCTCGCCAAAGATTAAATTACTTTCGTATCAGCATCTACCACGTGATGAATTTCCAATCTAGTTTATATACAGATTTTATAAAGCTAGCCGGAGAGGTGTATAGTTTAGAGCGTGATAAGAATTTGTTATCGTTGATTTTTTTTAATGTTCCGTCGTGTATTTAATTAAAAACTGCGTTCGTTAGAAACGAATAGTTCCCGATCAACAAGAACTTTCGAAAATGGGGTAAAAATCATGAATGCAAAATTTATATTCGTATTTATTGCGTTGCAGAAACGATATTCCCTCTTCTTTTGTTCATATCGAAATATACTTCAAGATGATTTAGTTTATTGAAGATAATAGAAAAAACGGGCAATCAATCGATCAATTTATAGTAGAATAATCGAACTGCTTAAGGGTTATACATATATTGACTTGCATTAAGTGTAAACTTTCTTAATTTGTCATGTGATATCGACATAATAAGAGAACTGCCCCGAAAGTACAATACGGCACCCCTTGTTTTCAGAACTAGGATCAAAGGATTTCGTAAATTAGTAAAATATAAAGTATCGAAGGAGCTCTCAGACTCGTCAACTTTTAATTATGAAAATATTTTTATTGTGATAGCAAATGTTTCGTTATGACAAAAATAATATTGATTACAACAACACATTGCTTCAACAATGTTTAATTACGACACCCAAACACTTGGTATCGCAATAACAATGATTTGTTATTTACATATGAATCAAGCTTTGGTTACTATCATTTTTCTCATTGTCAGTGAATTTTCTTCTTTAACTTACAGCTTTGTCGTTCGTTTATTGTGGAAAAAAAAAGAAATGCGTATGCTCATCTATTAGACATCTCTGACTTTGCATAAAAACGAATAATCAAATGACGCCGTGAGCGCAATAGTGGACTAATCCACAAAGTGTGATTTTTGTTTTAATGCGGAATTGAAACTGTTAAATTAGTATCTTATTGTTAGTTAAATAGTATTAAACCTTATGTTTACATAAGATTGTTTGATCCACTTTGCAGTTGATAGATACTAATTTAACAGTTTCAATGCCGCATTAAAACAAAAATCACACTTTGTGGGTTAGTCCATTATTGCGCTCATAGTCTCAAATACAGTCATTTAAGAGACCTCATACTTTAAACTTCAATACATCCTCAACTATTATAATACCGAAAGATACCGTGACCACAATATAACATTCATTCTTCTATACCAGGATTATTTTATTGCATATAGCAACATTTGCTTTAAATTATATTAATATCCACTTTTAATGATCTATGAAATCCTTCTCTCACTCTAATTGTAAGCTAAATGGTGAATTTGGATGGTTAGGATCCTAAACTACCTACTTATATACTCCACTAATATTGTAAGACCTCGTACATGGTGCTCTTAGATTACAAATTAAATTTGAGAGATAAACTCTATTTAATTTCAAAATCCGAACAGTTAATTATCTCTGTGGTTAAACGAAGTTTAACTGTTAGTCGGTAGTTTAGGGAACCAGATACGTCGGGAGAAAAAGGATTTACTTATTGACCTTCAAGTAGTTTCGCAGATAAAATTGATATGATTATTCATTTTCTGAACTGGAAACAAATTGCAAGATTAAAGATGGTACCTAGAAATCGAATATCATTTAGGGAAGAAACGCTAAATTTTTATACTTTCGTCTTGTAATCTTTGTAACTTCATAAGATATTATTTAGTTTTGATAATTTGGCATCTCATATTTTGACACTTACCTATGTATATTTCAATTTCTTATTACCTTTGCCCGATCTCGACGATCAGTCGTAGAATCAATTCTTTCCACTTCCCCCATGATGATATGAATAATATTATAATTGATTCGATCAGTTGTTAATTAAAAATTCTATTCACATCCGATCATTCAATGTATAAAACAAAGCTGAACTGAAAATTAGTAAGCGAGGAAAGTGAGCGGAATCACAATGCGTCCAACACCACCATCGGCTTCCATTGCTAATTTAGTCGCCTGTTTAAAAGATATTTCAGATATTTTACGTTCAAAATTGGACATTACAGGAATTAGTTAAAAATCGATGTATCGAACGAAGTAAGTCAAGCCACGACGCGACTGATTCTATTATCGGCTATTAGTAATAACTTCGGTAAATCACTAATTAAAACTATTGCACGTCACTAAGAATTGAACATATAAAATCGTACGCGAGAGGAATTGATTCATAAAAAAAAATTGGAGCTTTACTCATCTTCAAGCATCCAACATCCCAAACAAGTCTAATTATGGATTAGTATGAATATGATAATTATACATTTACTTACAAATTAATGTTTAGTAAGTTTATTACATTTTGAAAAATATCCCTTATATATACGTATATATTTATCATTTAAATTATGTTTATAAAAAATATTTTCTACAGAAAAAATTCTCCAGGATAATGTAAATAAAAATGGGATATACAAAATCGATTTTATATAGAATCGTTACCAGCTCCAGTGTAGAAAATGGAATATTATGGGAGTCGGTTAGTTAAAAATTGACATAATAAGGGAAATGAACAGAGGTGCAGCGTAACCGATACTATTCAGCTATCAGCTTTATGATTAATTTAATCAGTAGTCAACTGAAAATCGTGGGCTTAGTGCGAAAAGTGATCAAGTCAAAATTTTAACTTTGTGAGTTAGTCACTAAGAATATTGTTTTACACTACCAGAAAAATTGACCAAGTCATATATTCAACTTACAAAGTCTATCAGTTGAATATATGACTTGGTCAATTTTTTTGGTAGTGTAAAACAATATTCTTACTATTGGTGACTAACTCACAAAGTTAAAATTTTGACTTGGTCACTTTTCGCAGTAAGCCCACGATATATCTTATACGGATAAAATAGAGCTTATAGAAAATCCGTTAGTTAAAAATCAACGTAGCAAGCAATTTGAGAGGAGACACGACATATTCCATACTATTATTTTAATTAATATTGGTCAAATTAAAAATTCCACTCATCTCCAGACAGGATATTACAGGAATTCGTTAGCTAATAATTGAAGCAACGAACGAAATAAACGAAGTTGCGACACTTGAACGTTATTACAAGTTTTCATATAAGAAATATATCTATAAGATTATAAATCTGGTCGACGAAGTAAGAAATTTGATGAGATGATGAAGTGACTATACATGAAAAATATCTTAAAGTAGGAGAATAAATATGAAAATTGATTGTTGATAAGTTCCAATAATTCCCTCTTTTTAAAAATAGTAATATCTTTAATGTAGAAAACAAAAAACGATATCACTAACTTATTATTTTCATACGATAATATTTTTGTTATTTAGTTATCGTAACACGTTAGGTATTAATCATTGCGGAATTAATATAATAACTCTTTTCGTTGAAAGATATTGATTTATATCAACAAAATTTTAATTTATTTGAGAAGATGCTACTTTTTCAGGCAGCGGAGCGAGAATTACATTGATTCAAATTAATTTTTTCTAAATGTACATAATGGGAATCTAAATGATTTAGTTAATTTTTTCCCAGCTGGAATTCGAATTTTCTAAATGCGTTCTTCGTTACGGACATGAAGAAAAACTCGACTCAAAGGGTGCAAAGTTCAAAAGTCGAGAACTCTGTCCCTCAGGATGAGGGTAAAAGCGGGACGCAAGATCAATGTGGGCTTCGAGGGGTTCTTCTGTTAGTATTGTAAGTCAAAACGAATACTCGCTCCCGTTCTGTGTATAGGGTGGCTTTCGACTACCACACTTTCTTCGGATATGTATTCCAAATAAATGCAATATTTTCCTTTACAATTTGTACGTAAAGAATTTTCAATCACACTGATGTACAGGGTGTTCAGCTGCTTGGCAGATTCGAAAATGAAGTGTAGATTAAGTTCGTAAATTCTTATACCGCCGACAAATTGTAAGACTACAATGATCGGTGGGATAAGTATTGATCAACTTGGGTGTTCATCAATATTTATCTTGCCTACTAGTATAGTTTTAACATTTATGAACGAATAAATATTGACGAAATTAAGTCATGGCCCGTACGAGTTTCCTGAGCGAAACAACTTGTACAGAATATATTTGCCATGACTTTGTCGCTAATAAATATTAAAAAGTATTGCATTTATTTTAAGTAATGTAAAATTGTTTAAATATCACTTATAAAAAGAAACGTATTGAATTTAAATCTTTTTCGGTAATAGTAACATTTTATTAAACTAACACTGAAAAGAAAAATTTGCCACATTCAACCACGGTGAGATTGAATGCGACAAATCTTATGGTATGGTCGTTTCAATACCATAAGACTGTAAGGATAAATAGTTAGAGTTGAGGCAACCAATTTGAAATTAAAATAAGTGAATGTCTACTTGAAACAATTACACTGTAAGAGGTTCGCTATATTAAACCTCACCGTGATTGTGTGTGTGAATGTAGTAAATTTTCTTTTCAGTGTATTAATTTAAAAAAACACAATATCCGTGACACTATATATCGCAATTGTTATTAACAAACAAGAAATACAACCAAATTATTCCAACAACACATAAATCCTTAACTTCAATCTCTGGGTAATCCATACAAAACTTTCTCCTCAGTGCAACGTCCTTTGCGAATGCTTTCGAGATGCATGAAACAGCCAAAAGCGCGTCCCCCTCAATACATTCGTAACAAAAAGAGGGCTCGCGTCGAAGGGTGCAAAGTTCGAAGAGACGAGAATATCCTTTTCCATACGACGGGGGTGAAATCGGGACGCGAGATCAATGCGCGGTTCGAGGGATTCCACTGCGTGTATTGTAAGTCAAGATGATAAAGAAGGTCTCACGAAAGTGTACATACAGAGTACTGTCATGTCTCGAATATATTAATTCTAAGCGTACACAAATGTACATAGTTATATAAAGCGTGCAGTACATATATACCGCACATATGGTCCGCGATAAGTATGAGTTGCCAGTCGAACCACCCCACTCCTCTCGAAATCGCCATCTGTCATTGGTCGCCGTAATTTTGCAGCGCCCCCGTGCGAATTTATGTTCCCATGTTAAAGTAGATCGGCGCCAATCGTTACTCGTCACACGAAGCAGCGTTGCGGCAGCGGTACTACAATTCAATTAGAGCGAAGCCCGGTGCATCGGGACATGTCGACACGTGACTGCACTTGACGCGGGCTGATTCATCCTAGCTTGTTAACAGTGCCGCTTATTGTTAGTAGGTGCGAAATTCCGTTTAATCCGAATTGGGATGTCGCGGATCGAACGCAATAGCTATCCAGTATATACAGGGCATCCACCCCAGGAGATTCGAATGGGATGAGATTCTTATACGGCTGGCAAATAGGAAGACTATAATGATCGATGGGATGAATATTGATCAATTAAGTGTTCATTAATATTTATCTTGCCGACTAATATATTCTTAACATTTGTCGATGAATAAGTATTGAAATTCAGCCACACCCCCGTGCAAACTAGCTGGCCGGAACACCCTGTATTCGGCGAACGAAATATGCGGTGTTTGTAAAAAAGAGAAAAAGATGCATGGAGAACTCTCCACTGAGGATAACAGTGGCAAAGTACGCATTGCAACAATCGCTGCAATTATCATTGTAATATATATGTCTGTGGATACCATTACCTACATTTTATGATGAAAACTAAGTTTCACAAGAAAAGTTTGACTGTTACTACATGTTACTGTAAAATCGTGAAAATAATATACTTTTAATTAAAAATAATTTTGTTCAGTGTTAAATAGAAATATGTGTAGATTACATATAAAATGATGCATTTTAGCCGATAAAACGTAACGCAAACTTACGTCGTCGTATCTTTCCTGCCCTCTTCCGACGTCGGTTTATGACCGGTAATAAAACACGCGGCCATGTCGCAAACATTTTGATTGATTCTGTGGGAGAAATGATCATAGGATCATCATTTTCCCTGGTTTTTATTCTCCTTTTTCCTTCTAGGGCCTACCCCTTCCATCGAGTACCTATTTCCGGTTTCTTCCGTCGGCCGTTACGACTCTATTTTGCATATACACATGTACTTTACGAATAAATGACTATACGACAAAGACTTTCATTTGTACATATCGTAGAATCTGAAGGATACAGTTAAAACGGACCACTGAATGAATGAATCGCTGGATAATCTAATAAAAAGTGTCTATACAGCCATGTTGAAGTAACTACGGAGTTTTAGTGTGACCTGCACCGCTCATTTCACCCTGACTGATTTTGACGCCAGCCAATAGTGAACAGCTATCTCTTACTTTACCATGACGCCATATCGCTCATGTGCCACTGTTGCAGCCCATGAGCGATATGTGCATGAAGGCCTCGGCCAAGTATGGTATAGAAATACCGAAGAGCTTCTCTCATCTGAACCGCACAGCTATACCAAAGTGAAAGGTAGTGACTCGCTATTGGCTCACGTTAAAATCAGTGAGAGTGAAATTAATGGTGCAGGCCACAACCCAACATTTCCTAACAAATTTAACATGTTGTATAGTTGAAAATACATGTGACACATACATTGATTTGCACTTTGATTCATTTATACTGAGAGAATGTATGCGAGGACACGAACACTTCCAGTTTCGAAAAAGATCATATTTCTAACTATAGGTAGGTACGTATAAGTAGCTGTGACATAAGTGTAGATATTCTCGTAACGGCACGTACTATATTTTTGAATATTGAAATGAAGACTACAGTAGTAGTGATTAGTACCCTTTGATAATAAATGCATCGGAAAGAAAGAAAGATATACATGTACCAATGATTATATCATTTCTACCGCATAATGTGTATGACTGCAGATTTCATATTACTACAATATTTATATGTATATAAAAGTTAGTAAATATATATTGAAGTAAAAGAGTATTTGTACCTTTGAAATATTTACTGCTTATACTTTATACACTATCCACCGAAACTGCATGGAATCTTGTTGATACTATCGAATTATAATATGCATCCCCCAATCTCCTTCACCCATTGGATATATAACTTTCACTTGATGACGAAAATATACGTTATGGAACAAAAATTTCCGGTAAGACACTTTCGAGCATTATGTGTTTGGTGTCACGAAATACTCTCGATGTAACGGGACATCATCGACGCTCGTTACCCTGGAGTAACTAAAACATAACACGCGAGTAACTTTCTCATATGCAGTAAAGATTAAAGTAGCAAAGCCTCACTTGCAAAGCACTTGTCTACTTTCATTTCCTTGCATTACGTATGCACTACTGCTGTCAACTCCCTATCGATATAGTATGGAGATTTTAACGAATTCACATATTACATTTTGCAGGAATTATATGAACCCAAGAAGAGAGAGAGTACTACATGAGTGAAATAAACGTGTACTTTGACTCACCGGTATTATCGGCCCATTATTTGCTTTCCATGTATAAACTGCTACGTACCTGCAATAAAGAAGAAGCAGAGAGGAGAGTTATTTATATTACTTTTCAGTATTTCTACACTTTCAAACAGGAATATGTTAAATAATGGTAAATCCATTAACAATAAATCGTCGATGATCGGATTATATCGCAATGAAATATATGTAATGAATCCTTTAAAATATAAAGTTCACTGAAAAAAATATTGATAGTGCGTCTGTGCGTCTTTAACAAGTGAGAAATTATGCGATAAAGATTTGATATATGATGTATACGTACGTATACATTTCTGAAATGAAATGTCAAATTCTAGTAAAAATATTTTGTCAGTTTTGTCTAGCTTTAATTTTAGAAAAATTTGACTTCGAAATGTACTATGCTAAACGAACGTCACAGTCATCAAAAATGCAAATGCCATCATGAAGTAGCTCATTTAGCGCTTCGAAGCGGGCTATCGCTTAGAGGAAGGCCTTGGAATAGATAAGAGTAGGAACCAGAATGTGGGTTCAGAAAATAATAAATATTTGCTTATGAGTCGCCGGGCGACTCATGGAAAGATGAAGACAACGAAAGAGGAGCTCCCCGGCGACTTGCTATTCGCTATGGTCAATAGGGAAAGCTTACGCTCTCTTTTGTAGTGCATAAATTAACATACCCTCTATATGCCTATGTATGAATGATATACATAACGAATATATATAGGAACTTCCAGCTCATGTCAGCATATCTCAGATCTCATGATCTGTGAGAGTGTACTCATTATTTTTGATGAAGGAACTGTTATATGTAAATATATTCGCGGATAACAAAGCCCCAAATTTTTCAAACATTTCTCGCCCATGAATCTGGAGATATGATTTTTCGATTAGTTAATTCTTTTAAATTTTATCATTTTCAAGCGTTTATATACTACGGGAGCTATCAATTCTTTTTAAAAAAGTGGCGCACTTGAAATATTCGTATTAAATTGAAGTTTCTGTAAAAAATCTTAGGAAATTATTACACTGTTCTAAAGCCACGCTATGAACAGTTAAACTCTATAGAATATTTTATTTTTGAAAACCAGTTTTATAAATTTGTTTTATTAAAATGAATTTTTACGTGGAAAAATCATATTTTTATTACGTCTCGAACGATAGGTATACAAGTTTAAAGTCGTTGTTGATATAAAATGGAACATTTCGTTAAAAAAGTACAAGAAACTGAATAAGATGCATGTATTAAGTACGCATATCGTCCCCTTAATACTACAACTAGGTAACTCGAATTTTCGGTATTCAAATTGTGCACTCATTGCATGCATATATTAGTCACTTTAGTGACTATATCTATGTCGTACTACTGGATTTCTAATCTTAAATATACGACAGAACTTATCTCGTTGTAGCACTGAAAAGAGCGTACAAAGTTGGGTACAGTGTTGGGCACAAAGTAGATAACTGAAAATACCGAAAATTTGAGTTACCTAGTTGTAGTATTAAGGGGGCGATATGGTATCAAGTAAAGAGTAATAAGCTAATAATTACTACATATAAAATGTACCTACCCCCGTAATACGTGACCGCGAGACACTGACGTGTCTCTTGATGTATATAGGGCATTCCACGCCAAATCGGACGGCGGTTGTCATCGACTCCTTTCGATTTTCTCACTGACTTTTCATTATATTTCTTGGGCTGATGTATTAATTCAGGACTGTAACTTTGCTTTAGAAGACCCAAAAATAATTATTCGTCTTAAAGTGCACTAGTTGGAAAAAGAAACAAAAAAAATAGTACACCATTTGCGTACTACGTAAATTTCGTATTGAAGTAAAAAAGTTAATTCTCGTAAAGATCGGCATTTTTAATTACATGAATAAATTTTCGAAAATTGTTGGCACAAATATGAACATTTGGAGCCATATTTGATAATGGTCAAACATTTCGTTCTATTTTTCCTTTCATTTCAAAAAAATTTAATCATGATATTTTTCGCATTAAACATTCGATGTATTATATTCTACATTCTAACTTATTACGCAATTTTTATTCAGTTTTTGTCTTACACAAATAACGTTACTCCATGATGGCATAGCGTTAATCATATCATCACTCTGAATGTGCTTTCCTTCTACAATTTATATTCGAGGAAGCTTGACGTAGGTGATATGCCGTAGTATATTTTAAACTATACGCCATTATAGTTGCTGACCAGAGACTGCGATAGGGTTGGTTCCAACGACATTCAGTGCCCGATAATAGCTTCTAAAGAAAATCCGTAAGTTTGAATCTGTGTGCAGACGTACTCCTGGTGTCACGGATTCTGTCGCTGGTGACTTATTAAAATGTCATTTTTAAACGTAGTAGCTAGTGAACAATTATTTCTTATGCTTTCATTGGCTAGGGCGGCATTTGCCTTGGCTAACGAAAACAGGAAAATTGATTAATCACTTGTTAGTACGTTTGAAATCTTCATCAAAAAATGGAGCAGGAAGCGCACAGATGAATTGATGAAGTTGGACAAAATGTCAATGAGGACTATGATGTCCATATATACAGGACACTATAGGCTTCATAGGCATATGAACATACTGGGCCAATCGGTTTAGGTGAACTGCAGGCTATGCGGAGAGGCTGAGGAAACGCCTGGGCATATTATCAGTGATTGTCCAAGGATTTGGAGGAGAAGAAGGGGAATCACTGGAAGAAACTTCCTGAGGGAAGAGGAATGTGAACAGATCAGTGTCTGGGAGATCAGGGAGGAGCTTGATTAAAGATATTGACCTCCCGTGACGGTGAGAGGTCCACTGAAGTAATACATGGGAGATAAAAAGTGCTTTAGTCTACTTGTCGTTTCCCCAGGGAGGGCCCATTGGTATAACAACAACAACAACAACAACAACAACAACAATAATAACAACAATAATAATAATATTAGTGCGTTTGAAAATGACATGTAAAAGAGTCACCAGCGACAGAATCCGTATCGCCGGGAGTACATAGATACGAATACATGGCCACGTGGGAAATATTAAACGTTGGTTATATATATATATATATATATAGGGTTATTCCGAAATTAGTACACCAGTTACCATCATGAAAATAAGACGCGTAATAGTAGTCGCCAAAAACTAAAATATTTTAACTTTTAGGATACATATTGAAACCTAATAGCTTTGTATAATTTTAACAATCAAAATGCTGCGATGCTCAACATCTCTTCCAGACGCGACGCCCGCATATTTTAAGGCTGCTAGAGGAACAGCGCTTAGGAATTTTCTATAAGAACGATTGCCAGGTACGGTACGCCAGGTAGAGTACGGTGTACTACAGAATATCGTCTACGTCAAGTTTCCTTGGATATATGCTGTAGGTACAAACTAAACTTACTTGAGAGGAAGGAAACTATAATCGCTACTAGAGTATTTACAGTAACTGCATATGTAGTAACAACTGCAGGTTTAACACATGAGTAGTACTTGGGTGATTATCACAGAGAATGGATTACAGAAATTACGAAATTGCGTGGAATCTTGTTGATATGATCGAATATCTCGTTTCATTTCTTAATTGTAATATACATCCCCCAAACTCTTTCATCCATTGAATATCTAACTTTCCCTTAACAATGAAAATATACGCTATAGAACAAGAATTACCATTAAGACATTTTCGAGCATTATCTGTTTGAAGTCACAAAATACTCTCGGTGTAACGGGGCAGTATCGGCGCTCGTTACCCTGCGAGTAACTGTAATGTATCGCGAGTAACTTTCTCATATGCAGCAAAGTTTAAAGTAGCAAAGCCTCACATGCAAAGCGCTTGTCTATTTTTATTTCCTTGCATTACGTATGCACTACTGCCGTTAACTCCCTATCGATATAGTATGGAGATTTTAACGAATTCATATTACATTTTGCAGGAACTATATGACCCCAAGAAGTACTACATGAGTGAAATAAACGTGTACTTTGGCTCACCGGTATTATCGGCCCATTATTTGCTTTCCATGTATAAACTGCTACGTACCTGCAATAAAGAAGAAGGAGAGAAGAGTTATTTATATTACTTTTCAGTATTCCTACACTTTCAAACAGGAATACGTTAAAGAATTGTAAATCCATAAACAATAAATCGTCGATGATCGCATTATATCGCAATGAAATATATGTAATAAACCCTTTAGAATATAAAGTTCACTGAAGAAAATATTGATAGTGCGTCCGTGCGTCTTTAACAAATGAGAAATTATGCGATAAAGATTTGATATACAGGGTGACATTTTGAAAAATTTCCACCCCAATATCTCAGAAAGTGACAGAGATTTTCTAAAAAACAAAAATACGGTTTCGGCAGTGGAGAGGGCGAACCAAAATGACATAATCGGAGACGCACCCACTCCAACCCCCTTAGGGGTAGCCCCCCCAACTTTGTAATCTTAAATAGCAACCCCCCATGTGTAATACAGCGTTGGGAAGCTCTTTAAAAATGTTTTACAACACCAAATTTTGATACCTTTCGATGAGTAGTTTTTGCGCAAATCGAGAAAGAAACTGCCAGAAGTAAGTTTTGTCAATTTATTTATTAAAGGTCAATTGTGTTACAATACATTTTCGAAGTGATTTCCATCATCTGATCTTACTCCCTGCGAATTCTTCTTATGGGGACATCTGAAATCTGTTGTTTTTCAAACTCAACCAGCAAGTATTAACCAACTGAAACAGAGAATTATGCAAGAATGTCGCAAAATTTCAAGAACATTTGAAAAAGTCCGAAAAACCAATGGAAATCATTTCGAAAATTTATTGTAACGTAATTGACCTTTAATAAATAAATTGACAACTTACTTCTAGCAGTCTCTTTCTCGATTTGCGCAAAAACTACTCATCGAAAGGTACCAAAATTTGGTATTGTTGTAAAGCATTTTTAAAGAGCTTTCCAACGCTGTATCACACATGGGGGGTTGCTATTTAAGATTACAAAGTTGGGGGGGCTACCTCTAAGGGGGTTGGAGGGGTGCGTCTCCGATTATGTCATTTTGGTTCCCCCTCTCCACTGCCGAAACCGTATTTCTGTTTTTTAGAAAATCTCTGTAACTTTCTGAAATATTGGGGTGCCATGTTTTCAAAATATCACCCTGTATGTATACGTACGTAGATATACATTTCTGAAATGGAATGTCAAATTCTAGTAAAAATATGTTGTCAGTTTTGCCTACCGCTAATTTTAAAAAAATTTGACATCGAAATGTACTACGCTGAACGAACGTCACAGTCGTTAGAAACGCATATTATATTAAGTATATGAAATACTTTGCGTTAGCTTATATTAAGATTGAGTGTATAGAGTTGTACAACCAACCTCCTTTCGTGGCTGTAAAGCTAAAATAAATCATTATATCTATCTATCTATCTGTCGTTAAAAATGCAAATGCCATCATGAAGGAGTTCATTTAGCGCTTCGAAGCGGGCTATCGCTTAGAGGAAGGCCTTGGAATAGATAAGAGTAGGAACCAGAATGTGGGTTCAGAAAGTAATAAATATTTGCTAATGAGTCGCTAGGCGACTCATGGAAAGATGAAGACAACGAATGAGGAGCTCCGGCGACTTGCGCTATTGTTAATAGGAAAAGCTTACGCTCTCTTTTGTAGTAGGTACATAAATTACCATACCCTCTATATGCCTATGTATGAATGATATAGGGTAAAAAATTAATTTAACTTAACTAGGTAATTATCAGGCCAAATAGCAACAATAATCACTTCACGTCTGACATTTCGGTTTCTCCTCGAACCCTCTTCATTACGTCTCTGAAGAGGGTTCGAAGAGGAACCGAAACGTCAGACGTGAAGCGATTGTTGTTGTTGTTTGACCTGATAATTACCTAGTTAAGTTAAATTAATTTTAAACTACTACAGGCAACATAAGTATTACCTTAAGGATATAGGGTAAGTCTGGGATAGTTGGACCAGAGGATTAGTTGGACCAGTACCTATAGATTCAATACAAAACATCCATATTTGGTAAAAATGCCGTCACGATATTTAGTTGGTTATGCGAAGTCACAGCGGCAACTCGCGATCATTTTTACAAAGACACAACACGTGATACTCAGAACAATATTTTTGTCTCATACCGATTTTTTTTACCGTTAAATTTGGAACGCACGTTTAGTAATCTGAAAAGGTGAGAATTTTATTTAAGTATATTAATATGTTATGAGTTTGTCGGCATACCTAAGTCGTTCATAACCTTACTTTTCGATTGATATTGTTTGTTTTCTTAACGTAGTGGTATGGTCGATCTATCCAAGAATATATATCGGGTTAGTTGGACCATTAGTTGAATCACAATTTATTTACTTATCTTTAACTTAGATTGATATATTTTTCAGGCAAATATCATGCCAACATTTTATAAACGAAAGGGCACCGTTAACAGGGCTCTTGGACGGCAGAAGCACTAAAAAATGTTATGGAAGCGGTAATTTCAGGTACATTGGGTGTAAGTTGAGCCGCTGTTGAATATAGCATTCCGCATTTATTAAAATGTTCTTTGTGTGATAAAACGAAGTTTTGTTACTTTAATTCCATGTTAACCCTCTGTCGGTCTCACCCAAATGAAGTAGTCCAACTGACCCAGCTATTAAGGGTTAGTTGAGTTAGATTATCATATTTATTAATTGTTGCAACTGCATTATGCTTATGTTTTCATTCAACTTTCTAATAAATACTTGTATAGAATTGTTCTCTTAATGGGATTTAATATTTATGAAAAAGCCTAGATTTATGGAAAAAGATACTATAAGGTAGCGGCGGTATATATGGCCCGGCTTGTGATATAGCCCATCTCGTCTATAAATTGTATATTTATCGACAAATTTTACTTTTAATAGATGGCTCTAAGAAGAGCTAAGATGTGTTCAAGGAAACTGCAGTTACTGAGAAAAGTAGAATTTATAGTCGGTAAATGTACAATTTTGTACAATTTATAGACGATGGGCCATATCAAAAGCCGGGCCATATATACCGCCGCTACCTTAGTACCTCAACAAAAAAGTGGTCCAACAATCCCGGACTTACCCTACATAACGAATATATAGGAACTTCCCCCCCATATCAACATATCCCAGATCTCATGATCTGTGAGTGATAATTATTTTTAATGAAGAACTGTTATATGTATACTCGCGGATAACAAAGCTCCAAATTTTTCAAAAATTTCTGATTCTTTGGTTCGTTAATTCTTTTAAATTCGATAATTTTCAAGCGTTTATATACTACGGGAACTATCAATTCTTAAAAAAAAAAAGGTGGCGTACTTTCATTATTACCTACACTGTTCTAAAGCCATGCTATTAACAGTTGAACTCTATAGAATATTTTTTTCGTAAGGGATCTCTTTCGTACACGACCCTAGCCATATTTTTACGGCTGTTTGAAGAATAGGGCTTAGGACTTTTCTACAGAAACACGATTGCCAAGTATTGGTAAGTCGTTAGAACCAATCATTACATCATCCTAAAATCGACAACTGATGGCATAATATGGTACTACGGCATATCGCCTACAGAGGACTTGGATCTAATTGAAGGTGCATAAGAACCTCTCTGTCGCACATTTCTCTAGACTAGTCTACTTGGATTTTGTGCGACACAGAGGTTGTCATGCACTCGCTACATGTTCTCTCTCGCACTCGCTCGTTGCTATGTTGCAGATCCAAGTCCGGATCAAATTTTGAAACGAGAGGAAAAATAGAACGAAATGTTTGATCATTATCAAATATAACTCAAAATCATTGCATTTGTGCCTACGAGTTTTGAACATTTTTTCATGAAAATTAAAAATGTCGATCTTTTTACGAGAATTAACTCGGTGAATTGTAATTCGCAAAAGCAAATGATTTTTACGAGATTCATTTTTTAAGGATTTTTGAGGTCGTTGATTTCAAATTCAAGGTCGAATTGTTTTAACTCAATAAGGCGGAGCCATTATGGTAGATAGGAATTAGTAGTGTAGCGGACTTAGCATTTCAAAAAAATCCTCAATAACAACCTTGGTAAAAATCAAACGACTTTTACGAATCAATCCCCCATATTAGGTCCACTATCATGGCTGCTAACTCCCAATTTCCTTGACTGGTCCTTCTTTTATAGTTATACACCATCTGAAAATCATATCGCGCTATTCACTCTGCCTTATTAACTTTGCTCACCTGGATGCGACATTTTTGACGTATCGATGTACCTATTATACGGTAAATATTATGTGTACAACTTTGCGTCCGCTGTTTTCCTATAAATGGATTACGAGAAAAACGGCGGAAGCAAAGTTGTAGATCTAATATTATACTAAGGTTACGAGGTAGACACATTTGATAAAAAATGTGCTTCATCGAACGTACAATATTCTTATGTAAGTATTTGATTTTATAGAATCAGTAGTGTTTAATACTTAAAAGTTAATAAACTTACTGCGACAAAATCTCAACAGACCGACGTGTTACGATTTTCTCATTGTATATCGACACGTCTCCAACCTCATCCGCTATTCATTCATTTCCTAACTAACTACGAGATGGTACCTACTCTCGATGCAATAGGCAGCGTCATAAAATAAAGCCCATGTCAATTAATATTACGATTATTCGTTTTGCCCGGTATATTCACTTTGCCCGACCTTCCCATAGTCGTTTTTTATTTTTAAAGTAGTAGAGAGAGAGACATGAGTAAGACAGATGTGTGCGCATACATATACACTGTTGGTACCATCTATTTATCTAGTTGCAATGCTCCACTATCATGGGCATACGCCTGAAAAATCGCATGTGGATATTATCGCGATAAATAAGCCGGCATTGGCCAAACAGTATTTTTGCATTGTATGCATCAATAAATAATTCCCAGTGATCCATTTATGAAGGAATGGGGCATAAATATTAAAATCGAGACCTATGTATATCCCAACTTTTACCCGCGATCTGCCAAACCAACAGGAATGAGATCATGTGGTCTTGACGGCCTTTACGTAAATAATCATTTATTTATCTGAAGTCAGACATTCGTATCACTCATAAACATGGGGAGGTAAATTCTACTACGTTCACATAATCATATAAGCACGAATAACATGGCTAAAACTCGAGAACTGGAGGAAAAATCCGCATGAATCATTTTCTATCGATTGTGTGTGTGTGTGTGGATATTGGATCTAATGCAAGATTCGACCACCATCGGTAAAAACTGCCGAAGTGGTGTTGCGCTTGTCGTGAGACATGCTGTAGCTATATAGGTAGCGTCAATGATTCTGATCGACCCGCTTTGGGTGACAGTACTTTTATCGAATCGACCGTAGTTGAAAGATTCGAGTGAATCTTAGTGTTTTGCCATTAAGGCTAAATTTGATTAATGCTTCCTGGCAAAACAAGAAGATCCGTTCCTACCGTTCAACTACGGGGGCGACTCAATTGAAGTACCGTCACCCAAAGCGGGTCGAGCAGAATCATTGACGCCAGGTGGACAACTATACCGTATGTCTGACAGCAAGCGCAACAGGAGCTGTGACCTGAAAATTTGACTTCGGCAGTGTTTGGAGGATGCTCGAGTCACTTATAAACGCTGCTCGCGCAGCGTAAGGGCGAAAAGTGTCAAAATGTCTGATTTCTCGATAGCTGTCAATTATTTCTTATTTGTGAGTGACTTGAGCACCCTCCAAACACTGCCGAAGTCAAATTTTAGGTTACAGCTCCTGTTGCGCTTGCTGTCAGACATACGGCACACGCGCGTCATTTATACTGTTGCATTAAAATTGTGAAGTTCCGTGAAACAATGGAACGAGGTTCGAGGTATGGCCGATGGATGGCACTATCGGCGTATATGCGTACATACACATACACATTTGTGGAGCTCAGTTTCAAAATGCAATTTCTCCAAAATTTCGAAAAATGGGCGATTGGTGCTAATAGATGGGATTCAACATAATTCGCGTGGCGCCATCAACCGCTCATTTTTCAAAATTTTGGAGAAATTGCGTTTTGAAACTGAGCTCCACATTTGTTTTGGCCCTCTCGCCTCTTACGTCTTCTAAAGCAAAGTTATGGGCAATTGAACATTTCGAAATTGTAAAAAAGATAAATATTGAAAAATTCATATCGCGAAAACAGAGATGAAGATCTGAAAAAAACATACTGAATGTGTACATCAGCCCCAGGAATATAATAAAAAATCAGCGAGAAAATCGAAAAAAGGCGGTGACAACTGCCGCCTAATTGGCATGGAATGCCCCATATATACGTACAAATGAAATATATCCCTCATTAAATAGACATCGCAGCTCTTTTTCATGCATCAGATCTGCATAAGTAGTTGCTGATAATAATTCATAACCTACGAGCTAACGATCGCCGTCACGTATATTAGCTACTCGCGCAGGTTATTCGCGATGATCAGTAATTTGCTAGCAGTGTGATTTTCCAGTTCTAAACTATCGTCGAAGGTTAACTGAAATGTAAATAATGTTCATTTCTCTTCTTCTCGGCATCTGATAAAATATATAAGAACAGGTATACCTTATGTTCGATTGAAAATCAGATAAGTGCATTTTCGATCTAATTGTTTACGAATTTAACTCTGGTGATGTTTGTACGGTATACTATAGTTATGATACTAAACGGCCGCACTCTCCAATAAATATTATTAATCTCACACTAAACCCTCGTTAACCTGAGCTTGGATAAGACAAATATCCCGTTAATCCAGATAAAAAATGAACCCCGGTTAACAGGAACGTTGTTTGGTTGAAACTCGCAAAATACGAACTTTGTTAACATGAACATCCAATTTCTCGGTCCCTTTGCGTTCGTATTAACAAAGGTTTACCATGTTTCTAAATAAATGCTTTATTGATAATGCTACCAGAATTTCCAGCAACTGCTCATTCCTTCACCATCGGTACTTGCATAATTAATGAAAACAAAAGTAGGAGGATATACAATTGTTTTTGAAATATTTCTAGAACCTTTTAAGATGATTTAATTGTCGCATCACATGTGATAGCAGTTTCCGTATTTAACAGTTATCGGAGAATTATTGTTGATTATGACGAACGACACAGTTTACGAAAATCTAGTGATTGGTACTTTCTTATCTGCAACACTTAGTCGTATCCTACTCTATTCTCTCTTGATATTTGTTATAACTCAGGTCCGCATAATAGTAACATGAATAGAAGCCTAAAAAACAAATTCAAGTAGAGTAGTGAGTGACGAAAAGTGTTGCGGTTAAAAAGCGTCAATTAATAGATTTTTGAAAACTGTTTCGTTTGTTCATAATTAACGATAACTCTCTGACGGCTGTTAAACATGGAGATTACTATCGCGTGATGCAACCATTAAACGATGATTTATTTAGAGAGATCTTGCCGAGCATTTATTACCAGTAGAATTTTCAGCCTTACCTTCTGCAACATCATTTAAACACCATTACTGATGTAATTCCAAGAATAATCTGATCAAATGTGTCTATTTCATTTGTTATTTTCAAACATCTGGCACAGCCGAACAAAAAAGTCTAAATAAGTTCATATCTGAGTGGATAAGCATTATTACCTATTGCACAAAATTACGTAAATATGCAACTTTATTTCAATTAATATCTGTACAAATTTGCTCCCGCAGTTTTTCCGAAATTCGAGGCTTTGTTGTAAAAACCTGGTTATACATTTATGATTCAAAGTATTATTCATCGCTGACCACTATTTTCTCCCATCTTTTGAGCAGCGTACGAATCCCGCGTTGAAAAAACTGGTCATCTTTTAAAGCGATCCACGATCGGAATATGACGGAAGTAAAATTGGAAAACTAATACGTCAAAATCCAATTAAAATTTATTTAATTCAAATAGGTATTTATAGTTGATACTAGTTTTATATGAATTATTCCTTTCAAAAATATTCTTTACTCTTACATCTCATATAGGAGCAAAAGCTCTAGTTAAAATACTATATAGATTCGAGTTCATCATTCATCAAAATAAGTGACAATTCTAGGATGCCCGGGAGAAAAAGAGTATAAGTCAAAATCGCCTACCAAAACACTTTTACAATTTTCTTCTACTTTCCTAGAGATATTTGTGTGCTACATGAATTTAACGTTCTTATGAGAAGTGTTATTTTCATTTTATACATTTTTTCAACAGTTTGTGTTTCAATATAAACAAATAAAGGTGTTTTCTGAGCAATACCATTTTTTCACTTGTACTCTTTTTCCCGAGCATCCCAGAATTCATTCTGAAATTTCATCACCCGAGAATTTATTCACTTCATTTACAAGATTTCACTGAAAAATGGCGGTCACAATCGACGGATTTGGCTTCACGGTTCTTGGAGTATTAATTGCAACGATACTGACTGTGTACATCTATATGACTTATTTTCTTTATACTTACTGGACGAGAAAAGGAGTAGCCCAAGTAAAGCCTGTTGCACCATTTGGCGTTATGTATGAAACTTTCATACACAAAACTTCTCTTGGTAAGATCTTTTTTTTTTAATACCTCTCTATATTTAACTCTTTTAACTATATATATAGTACTTACTGGTCATAGATAATATTATAAATTCAACTTCGCATAGTTGCAAGTCCTATATACGTAATTATTATATAGCGCTACTATCATTTCAATGATTAATATTGCCTACATTTAACAATAGCTTGATGTATTGTTATAAAGGTTTCTTGGACAATATTTGTCATTTAAAAAAAGTTATGTCTTAAATTATCATCACCAACAAACATGTGAAAAGGAATTAAAGCATTCATAAATAACAGTATAAGTGTAGTTCATAATTAATTAATTTAAGGAAGACTTTTGGAATACTATATATAAGTGGAGATATAATTTTCTCACTTTGAAAGTGTGCGCGCACGCGTGTCCGTGTAATTAATTTTGTGAAGTACGAAAAACAAAAAATTTCCTCTAAATACGCATGAGTTTGTGAGCGAAGGTGATTTCTTAACATTTAAATAAGGTTTAGGTACTTGTTTTAGATAACACGGAGATTTGAAAATAAATGACATTTATTTTGTACAGATGACGTTTTCATAGAACTTTACCACCGATTCAAACAATTTCGACTTTTCGGAACTTACGTGTTCTACAAACCAATTTTGGTACTTCGTGACCCTGACTTGATTCGCTTCGTCATGATTGAAAAATTTGACCACTTTAGCTATCGGGGATTATACATGAACGAAAAAGCTGACCCTTTTACGTCGAATCTGTTAGTATTGGGTGGCAATAGATGGAAAAATCTTCGAAGAAACTTATCATCGAACTTTACTTCTGGAAAGCTGAAACAATTGTTTTCCATTATGAAGGGGAACAGTCAAATATTACTGAATTACATAGGGGAGAAGGCGAAAACTCATGAAATAATCGACATTTCAGATCTTATGAGCAGGTTGGTAATTAAAATAATGATCGTTAACGGTAGCTATTAGTCTTCAGAACAAAAATCCATTAAAACATACCTGTATACATATACACATATACTCGCCATTTTTTAAAATAGATTACAAAACTAAAGTAGTAGATAAACGAAGGTACACGACGAAATTAAGATAACATTATAAATTGCACGATTTTGGCACATCCGACACGATTTTTGACATCTGCATTGTGAATTTACTGCAATACCCAAAAAATTAACAATAACACGTATTCTACAACTAACCATAAGTACACTAATAAGAATTATTAGATAAATCAAATTTAACAAAGAAACCGTTCACTAAAACTACAGTTCTCGTTTCCGCAACGATTCATAACTTGTATTTTCATGTGTGGAGAAAGTACTTACTATGAAAAAAGTACAATTATTTTAATTCGATTTGAAAAGTTCACATGTATCATACAATGTGGTATTTAGAGGATCATTCTTGTGCCATTACACATAGGTACATACGAACTTTCGAAGTCGAATCAAAATGATCATACTTATGTTATAGTCATATACAAGAGCGTTTTAGAGAATCTAGGGAAGTTCTATCTAAGTACGGAACTCGAGGAAAAAGAGAACGGTTTTTTGCTATTTTAATGATAACCCACATTTTTTAAAAACAAAAAAAATATGTTGTAAATGTGAGCGTGTTATCAAAAGAAAGAATTTAAGATGGCTATCGAGAAATTCGTTACATTAACAAAATATGATTTTAAAACATTGGGAATTTTTTAAAAAATCGTGAATTTTATTAGAAAAACATTCTTGTGTGATGCATTCTTATTAACTCTATGTGCTCCATTTTTTGTAAGAATATATTGCTCAGCGGCTGCGACAATAGCCTAACTCAAAATTGGAATTTTCCCGAGAGACGAAAGATGAATTATTATATTATTCGAGCGTTGACCATTTGCTGTCAGATTATGATAATTATCATGAAAATTTTATGATAATTATCATAATCTGACAGCAAATGGTCAACGCTCGAATAGTATAATAATTAGCCTTTTAAAGTCGTCTTGGGAAAATTTCAATTTTGAGTTAGGCCACTGTTGCAGCCGGTGAGCGATATGTAAAATGTGAGAAAGAGTCATTTAAGAAAAAACCTAATTCTTGCATTTACTGATCACCATGGATTTATTGGGATATGCAATATTGCTCAAAATATCTTTGTTTCAACCCTTCAAAAGGCACCCTAGAGGACCATTCAAGTATTACGTAACGCTGTTTTTAAACGCCCCCCCCCCCACCCCTCCTCCTGGAAGGTGAAAGGGAGTGGTAGGAGGAAAGGAGCCCCCCTTCCTCCTCCCCCTCCTTACCACCTTCGTGATAACGCTTTAGTAACATTTCTAATCCTCCTCCTTCCCCTAATTACGTAACGCTAATTCGCAAAAAAACGAAGATTCATATTTATCATCTCCGTTCTTTAGTATTGCGCTTTCTATCAAAGGAAATGAAGGTAATTCGAAATATCATCGTTGAAGACGCAATAGCTCGTAATTCACAGTTTTTGCTAAAACGAGATTTGGACGTCATAAAACTTGCGATATATTTGTTTACGTATCCATTCACGATATTCATCCTTTCTATTACGTTGCTTTAATGCATATCTGTACCTCAGAGCTAGAGTATATTGAGTCCAAGTTTTTAGTTTTGAGATATTTGAGTTTAAAATATTAATTAAATATTAATATTATTATTTAATATACAAGACCCATTTTCGGCAAAAATGGACTTAACATACTCTGGCTCTGAGGTATAGATATACATACGGGGTGTGCCAACCACAGTAGAAAGTAGCATATATCTTCCAAACTTTTGAAAAACTTCTTTAGCAAAAGTTGTACCGTTTAAAATAACGCACAACATATACCTAATAATTATCTAATATCCACTTCCGGTTTGAAAAATTGGTGTACAGCTTTCAATTTTGACCCATAATTTTTATTTATTATAATGCAAAATTTATGTAGTTATCATAACGAATACACATCATAACAAGTTACCGAAAATTCAATTTGTATACTTAGAAGTCCCAGATATTAAGGGTTTAATTTCCACCTGTTTGCGCTCGTTGCATGCAGTCCACCATACAAATGAAGAGTAACTCATGCGTTTCATTTCCTGAAAACATTCTCGTCTAGAGCGTCAAATGTTTCGCATTAAAATTCAATTCTGTGTATGTACACGGTAATCACTAGTTTCACGAGAATCATTTTTATTGAACGTTTCTAATTATATGGCCAGTTCCAGCGTTTAAATTTTTGGAATTAAGTTCATTCTCTAGAATCTAAGTATAGATTTGTGGACTCCATCGCCCTCCACTCTAAAATCTCATCGTTCTCGACCTATGCACCATAGTTTTCGATGTCCTGATCTTCTACTTCATAGTTTTCGGTGCCCCAGGTCTTCTACTCCATAATTTTCGAGAGATGTCCAGATTTTACACCCTATAGTTTTCGATATCCAGGTCTTCCGCCCCACGGTTTTCATTATCCAGATCTTCCAATCGATAGTTATCAGTGTTCAAGTCTTCCGTGCCAGTTTCCGAGATGTCCAGATCTTCCTCTCTACAGTTTCAATATCCAGGTCTTCTACTTCGTAGTTTTTGGTGTCCAGGTTTTCCGCTCCATAGTTTTCGAGATGTCCAGATCTTCCGCTCTATAGTCTTTGGTGTTCAAGTATTCCGCTTCATAGTTTTTGGTGTCCAGGATTCTTCTGCTCCATAGTTTTCCCTGTCCAAGTCTTCCACTCCATAGTTTTCGGTATTCAGGTCTTCCTCTCCATAGTTTACAATATGTATTAAGTCTCCTGCTATAGAGCGAAAGAGACCTGGACACCGAAAACTGTAGAGCGGAAAACCTGAACATCGAAAACTATGGAGCAAAAGACCTGGCCACTAAAAGCTATGGAGTGGATTACCTGGGCACCGAAGACTATGAAGCGGAATACTTCGACACCGAAATTTATAGAGTGGAAAACCTGCCCACCATAAGCTGGTTATACAGTAACTTTTGACCAGCTCCCCCTTCCCTCTTAATGCATTACATAATACTTGAACGGTTCCTAATATGCAGACACATTGACCTAAAAGGTACTTTCATATGTTTATCCCACTACACGTTTGCACGAATATTTTACCCTTCGGCTTTACAAAGGATTTTCCTACATCTCTGAATGCGAATAAACATGCAGCTTAGAAGAATTTAAACTAGATTCGAGTTATTAATACTCCATTTCGTTGGCGCTCTGCAGATTTTCGATCGACACTTACACATCATCAGCGTTCGGAATGCATACTGAATGCATCAAAAATCCCAGCCAGGAGGTGTTTCATGGAATATCTAAGGCCGGCGAATGCGGCGGAAGAATTAGAAACTTAATCGCCACTTTCATACCGGAGGTTATGTCCCCGTTCTCATTTCGACATCATGATAAATTTGTGACTCAGTCCTTTACGAATATGTTTAAGGAATTGAACGCTAACAGGAAGATAAATAATGTAAAGAGAAATGACTTTTTTGATTCGTTGATCCAGTTAAAGGAAAAAGGTTATATTCCCGTAAAGACAAAATTAGATAATGCCGTACTTCCTACAGAAACAGGAGGTAACAGAAATGATTTTTCTTTGATAATCCACGTCACGCTTTAATTTACAGTAGATTTATATTAGTATAGTTGATTGTGAGTTCAACTGATTCGCTTGTTTCGTTCGATAAGTTCATTTATTATTTTTACTATTATATTACTTTCTTTTTTAATTACGTGCAAGTTAATGTTATGAATTTTCTCTCGGCTTATGCCTGAGAGGTTTCTCGCGAGACCCCTATAAATATTGAACAAATTCTTCAATTCTATGATCTAAAAATCGATGCAAGTCTTAAAATTCTATTTATTCTGCCTTCTTTGACTCTATATAACTCATTCATACCGTATCCAATAATGATTTTGCTTCACTAATTTCAGAAGAAAAGCTGGAGAAACTCACCGAAATTGAAGTCATTGCTGAGGCATACCTCTTTTTAATAGCAGGTGTTGAAACTACTGCGACAACAATGTCGTACTGCCTATATGAGCTATCCAAACACCAAGACATTCAGGATAAACTTCGAGAAGAAATCATTGCTAGATTGAAAGAATCTGGCGAACTGACGTATGACATCCTGCATCAGATGCCTTATCTCGATAAAATTATATCAGGTTCGTAGATAATCATGTTTTATTCCTTCACTAGTTAGCTTAACAAAGTCGTCGACTAAAATCGACTAGCCAAAGCAAAACAGCAAGGTTAAAAGGAGGAATCGAAAGATAGAAGACGTACGAGGACGAGTAAGAATGTCAATTTACCTTGGTAAAGGTGTCAGAACTTTTCTGTCACTTATTTAAACTGAACGAGTTCGTGAAGGACAATGTGCATGACAAAGAAGCTCTTATGCGTTTATCGAGATTATAGAATTACATAGAACAGACTTTTGCTGTATGTTAGATAGTGACCTTGATGCAGATCATAATGCGATATTTCATAGAGACCTTGAGGATTCATCCGCCAATTGGAATCCTAAAGCGACGCTGCACGAAAGGAATCGATCTACCTGGTGTGAATCTTCGCGTTGAAAAAGGAACTGATATTGTGTTTTGTATACCTGGAATACACAACGATCCTGCATATTATCAGAATCCCACACACTTTGATCCAGAGAGGTTCAGCCAGGAGAACATAGCGAAACGGCATCCTTGTGCTTACATACCGTTTGGAGCTGGTCCAAGGTTTTGTATCGGTATGAAAAAGTTTTAGTGGTATTTAAATTCGGTTGAGAACTCTCGCCAACAAGCAATACACAGGGTGTCCCATTTTAATTTTTGCAGCAGAATATCTCGAGAAATACACATCCTATGAAAAAAGAGTGTCTTATATAAAATTTGTTAAGTACAAAGGGGACCGTAAGCTGACTGTAACAGTTTCATCACAAATGGCGCTGCAATCGGTGAATTTGGGGAAAATTGTTTTAAAAATGGAAACCCCTAGTTTTTATTGTATATTATGATTCTATGTTAAAAACGAAATAACTTTTGCCTGAAACTTTCTTAATTACCTTCGTAGATGGCGCTGAAATCTATGAAAACAGGGTAAAATTATTTTTTTTAATGAAAACACGCTTTTTATTGCACATTATGATTTTATGCTATAAGCTAAACATAACTTTTGTCCGAAACTAAAAAAGAAAATTGAAATCTAGGTGTTTAATAACACAGTCACTCAAAAAAAAAGTGGGGTATACTTTTGATGCGATATATGTTATCCGTAGTAATTTTGCCTCCAGATCACAAATCAGGTGTCAAAATTTGGCTATCACATCAATTTTTTTAATCTCAAAAAACCAGCCAGAGATCATGATTTTCAAAAAGTTAATGAACTACCAAATTCGGTGTAGGGAGTTTTTTAGATCGCTGATCACGAATCTGAAGTCAGATTTCAAAAGTTCAAGATGGCGGATCCAATATTACGGACCTTTTCGAAAATATTTAATTTTTGCAAATATAACTTCATTTTCGTAATCAACGACTGAAAAAAAAACCTGTACCAAATTTGGCATGAATTCGTCGATTTTCAAAAGTCTCGTCCGCCATATTGTATCCGCCATCTTGAATTTTTAAAATCTGACTTCAGATTCGTGACCAGCGACCCAAAAAAGCTCCCTATACCAAATTTGGCATGAATCCGTCGATTTTCGAAAATCTCGTCCGCCATATTGGATTCGCCATCTTGAATTTTTTAAATCGACTTCAGATTCATGATCGGCGACTCAAAAGACCCCCATTTTCCGAATTTTGTTTAAGTCTATTAACTTTTTGAAAATTATGATCTCTGGCTGGTTTTTTGAGATTTAAAAAAATGTGATGTGATGGCCAAATTTTGACACCGGATTCGTGTTCAGGAGGCAAAATTACTACGGATAATATGTATATATCGCATCAAAAGTATACCCCTGTTTTTTTGTGTGTGCGACTGTGCAGTTTTTTGAGGTTAGAAAAAAATTGTGATGTGATGGCCAAATTTTGACACCTGTTTCGTGATTAGGAGGGAAATTTACTACGGATAACACATCGCATCAAAAGTATACCCCACTTTTTTTTTGTGTGTGACTGTGTAATTGTTCAAAGTTACCACCGCTTTGCTGACGATAAAGTGCAATTCTTCTGTGGAAATTCGTCAAGGTTGCTTATAATGTAAACAAAAGACAAAACAAAACAAAGCCTCCCTTTTATCTTTTACTTTGCAGGCATCCAAGAAAAATAAACGATTTCTAAAACCGGCACTGAACGTTTTCAGACATGTCTGATTTGTAACGCCTAACGATATTGTTGATATTTTGATGTGCCTCAGTGAAATGCGAGGGAACTATCGTGAAGCTCTGCGTACGTTTCGAATTCGTTTTCCGGGTCGCAGATGTCCATTTGATGCTACCATCCGTTTTCTCGAACAACGTGCTCGTCAAGGTAAAATCAAACAGAAAAGAAAAAAGAAAGAATATGACAATGAAGATTATCCTGACGGGAGATTGCTTCTTGTGCTTGCATTAATTCATGTTAATTCACATGTAAGTCTTCGAGAAATTGAAAAAGAAATGGGTGTCCCTCGATCGACAGCACAGCGCATCTTACAATCGGTTCGGTATCATCCGTACCATATCATCTTGGTGCAATCTCTATCAGCCGATGACTTCGTGACAAGGCTGAATTTTTACAACTGGGCCCAACAAAAAATTCAAGAAGATCTCACTTTCTTCAACCTCGTTATGTTTTCCGATAAGGCAACGTTTCAAAATGTTGGAATGGTGAATAGATACAACAGCCATTATTGGAGCGTTGACAATCCATATTGGATGCGATTATTTAACCGTCAGAATCATTAGTGTCAATGTTTGGTGCGGAATTGTGAATTCGAAGATTATAGAGCCGTATTTTCCTGACGGCCACATAACTGGTGATTGATATTTTCGTTTCTTACAACAAGATCTTCCTGCACTTTTAGGAGAGATAAATCTTGCAGTAAGATTGACGATGTGGTTCCAGCAAGATGGCGCACCTCCTCATTACAAAAGAAGTGTGCGGAATTGTGAATTCGAAGATTATAGAGCCGTATTTTCCTGACGGCCACATAACTGGTGATTGATATTTTCGTTTCTTACAACAAGATCTTCCTGCACTTTTAGGAGAGATAAATCTTGCAGTAAGATTGACGATGTGGTTCCAGCAAGATGGCGCACCTCCTCATTACAAAAGAAGTGTGCGAAATTTTCTTGATGAAAGATTTCCAGGAAAATGGATTAGCCGCGGAGGATCAGTGAAGTGGCCACTTAGATCACCGGACTTAACGTCGCCGGACTTTTTTCTGTGGGGCTACGTTAAAAATGCTGTGTTTCGTGAGCCTCCTACAACACGCGATGATACGAAAGATTGCATAAGAAGAGCATGCGCCGCAATAACACCAACTACATTTCAAGCAATCTTGATGAACTTCCACAGAAGAATTGCACTTTGTCGTCAGCGAAACGGTCGTAACTTTGAACAATTATTGAACATCTAGATTTCAATTCTTACCTTTTTTTTTAGTTTCGGACAAAAGTTATGTTTAGTTTATACCATAAAATCATAATGTGCAATAAAAAGTTCGAGTTTTCATTTTTAGCATGCAATTAAAACTGGGGGTTCCCGTTAAAAAAATAATTTTCCCCAAATTCACCGATTGCAGCGCCATCTGTGATGAAACTGATATAGTCAACTTGTGGCCCCCTTTGTACTCAAGAAATTTTATGTGAAATACTTCTTTCCTAGGATGTGTATTTCTCGAGATATTCTGCTGCAAAGATTAAGCCGGGTCTTCACTGCGCGAAACTGTTTCGCGAAAAAGAGAATGAGTGAGAAGAGGGAGCGCGAGAAAAAGAGGGGACATGACTCGCGCAACAGTTTCGCGTAGAATTTCGCGCAGTGAGGACCCGGCTTTAGAACGGGACGGGTGATATACCGGTTGATTTTTTAATATTGCAACAAACTTCAAGGACGAGTTCCTTGGATGAAAGTAAGAAAAAAAGTTCCTATGAACACATGGGTCCGGAAACTCTGAGTTTCAGAGAAACAGGGTGTTCCTTTTTATACAAATTTTCTATACTAATAATAGGAAGTATATTTTTGCGTTCGCCAATCAATGCATCGCAAAATAGAAGCATGTATTATTGTTGACGGTAGCCACTTGGAACAACTTTTGTAACCATCTTTCGTTTTCCTATTTCGTTTGTATAAATTTCTTCCTTTTCGTTAATTTGTTCTAATAATTTATTTTCTTGCTTCACTGTGCATTTTTCTTAGTTTGGTGCATCATCTATTATTACAAATAAACACATTTATTTCTAATTAAATTAAAGAACTTTGTACTGTTTGTTGATGGAAGAGAATATTGAATATCACTAAGGCGTGTTTGGTCTCTGTAAAAACTTATCTAGAATTCTTGACCGAAATGAAATTGGGTCGGCGGAATGACTGTGGACTCAATTTGGTTAATTAAAATGCCACACATTCGCGTTTGCCGGAATTTATGTTCACGCACATATTTATATCAAGCTATGTTTTACGATATTTCAGTGAAATGTTTTCATTGAAATATTACAAATATAGGCCAATGAAATTGGACTTTTCAAAACCCTCAAAAGTATCGACAAAATGAGCAATAAATTCCAACATTTTCTCAACTTCCATCGACGCGTTTGAAAGATATTAAACTTTGAGGCAGTAATTCTCTTGCTTTATAAATACCCTGCATATTATGTATACATTCATTCTCTCTCATTTACAGGCATGAGGTTCGCCATGATGGAAACCAAAATTACCATCATCAATCTGATTTCGAAGTATCGTTTCCATTTTGAAGAAGTTACTTCCAAATCTTTAAATGCGAATGCAGATAAAATTGTCCTATCTAACCTTGGGGGATTACATGTTCGTGCCGAACTGCTATGAATTGCCCGTATTCCGATTAATTAAAATTATATTGAGCCACCTTTTCCTCAATAAACATATGTAATTCCACTTTATCTCAGGAACTTGGTCATAATTAATACTTATTAAGTACAAAAAATTAATTAAAATTTTCTTCGTATATAAGTAATTATATTTGTATCATTTCAACCCTAAAGCGTCGTGAAATTTATACAGGGAGAGGTGAAATAAAAGGGACGTTTTTGTAGAAAACATATCAAATAACTTAAAGAATTATTCTAGTTCTAGTTAATAACATTATATAGGTTGCTTATCTGACAATAACAACACGTGATAATAATAAGCTTTTCACTGTTTACTTGTCTTATTTTCAATTTTTTTTAAAAGTGCATTTTTTCCCTTTCATAAGTCGGTCGTATTGAAAGAGACAGTCTGATAAATAGTATCTTATGTCATTAGGCGTTAATCCGAGGTTTTTTCAGACTGTGTTTAAGGTAGTTCCTCCGCGACAACCTCAACCAAAAGTTACATACCATCTTTATGTTTAAAATATTGATAATTGGTTTAATTAGTAGTAAATAAAATTAAAAACTACGCAATATTAACTCGGTACTAATAGATAATACGATGGATATCATTTATTGTCGTAAAATATATTCTATATTGTGTTTTTAATCTACCATTGCCAGTAAACTTTTTGCCGGGACTGTCCGGGCTTTGCCCCAATACACGAAATAGCTTGTATATATAGACGGCGCACTCTTCTCCGGGCGTGAGAGCGACGATCGTGGCTCGCTGTTCCGATCCGTTCCCCCTCCACGCACTCGTTCGCTTGCAGGCCCCCCCTTGCAGATATAATTATGCTATACGACCAAAAAATTGTGAGGGCTTCTCATGGTTATATCTTGGAAACTAGATGGTGAATAATTCTCATTTTTTTCACATTATTCGTGATATCCTATTCTACCTTATCCTCATTTTTTATCAACTTCTTAATTTTAGTTTTGACGGTAGAATTAATGACGTACTGTTTTGCCCATCATAACGTATCTGTTACGTGTAAACCAAGCCAACTTCAAGTGTAAATATCTCAGGTTTGGGGTGGTCAAACTTATTTCAATTACACAGATGTTTGGATAATGCTTTAAAAACATATATGTATGTCAAATTTCAACCATTTCTTAATTCAACGATCTTGTGGAGGTACTACCTTAATTAGGTCGTAACACGCGAGGTGTGATGGGAGGACAAGGCTCGCCGAAGGTGGAAGGTTTGTCTCGCGATAAACGGAATTCGACACAACGGTTCATACCGTTTAATAGTATCACAGTCATAAATACAAATGCACACTGGCGCACGTGTTCTTTCGACGGACGCGTGGTCCATCCTTCCTATCGCATACTTTCTACAGAGAAGAATTTCGATGTTTCACATCTAACCATTTTTCTATAAAAACTATTTCTATGCATGGTGGGATATTTGACTCTGTATTATACCACTTAAAAAAAAGGTGCGCCATCTCTCCCGACTTTACCCTTCTTTGTATATGCTGTAAAATCTTATGTTCTCGCGTCAAAAGGGAAATGAGAGACATTCGTGTCTGACTGGTTTTTTAATCAATTTGTTCAAAAGAAGTTCGTGGACAGGCCCGGCAATACGATCACTCACGGAATCGCTAAGTGCTCCTTTATTCTCATTACCCGATGTTATAGAGCTTCCGTGGATTGCATCTACACAGGTGTTGCTATACTACGCGCGGTTATACGTTACCGTTATTAGCTTACACACGCACACACATTCGACACTCGTCAAGTCTTACGTCGATCACTATGCCTGCGCGCAGGCTACCCGCTCGCAGATCACTTATGATATATACAGGTATATCGCGGCGCATCTTACGGCAAGATGGCCCGTCGGGATATGTCGTAACAATGGCGGATTATATCCGCGTTGACATACATATGTAAACAAAGAGGGATAAGTGCAGAACTTATTGTTAGAGAAAGGCCGTCGATCTAGTCACCACTAGAACAGGTATGTCGGGCCAATGGACCAACATACCCTACCTAGGTACACCGGTAGCGTGAATATATGGAGCCACGCATTAGAAAAGCCCATGCATATCACCCGATGGAGTCGTGAGCTACTGAGACCGTAAGTAAGGGAGAGAAAGGAAGCTTATCCTCGTCACCACTAGAACAGGGATGCCAGACCAGTGGGCCAGATCGCACTGCCTAGATGCATCGGTAGCATGAACATGTCAGATCAAGCGCTAGAAAGATCCTGGTATATCATCCGATGGGTCTTCGGTTCAAAAGAGAAAAAAGTTTCGTTAGCGTACACCGATAGCGTGGATATATCGAACACAGCTTTAGAGAGGTCCTGGCATACTACCCGATGGGTACTCGAAGATAGGAAGCGATCGGATGGAGCACGAGAGGGTGACTGGAAGATTAGTGGTGACTGCTCGATTGCATCTGTTTTTATACTCCTAATTTCACCCTTTTCGTTTACCCGCTTGCCTATCATCTAGCTGCCCTGGTTACCCTTGTTTTTGCGTGATCTTACTTTCCTCCCTGTTTATCCTGTGTACCGGTTGCTATTATTATTGTGTTTGCTTTTTGTATCTGTCTTTTCTTGTACGCGTAATCGTAATTCCCGAAGTGTTTATGTTCTAGAGTACATGTCAATTACCGTTATAACTGATTTGTATATTTTCCAATTACAAACATTTACGTCATAATCATATAAAATAACCATATCAGAGAAATATTTTATAACATTTGTCCATAGCCAAAAATCATAAATGTCGAAGGGCTGTATCATTCTTATTGCCCCGACTGGTATTATCAAGTTTTATATCCTTCCCTTGCAAGTTTGTTATTTGCCGAGACTTGCTCGCAAGTAGACGAAGCGATTTTCTTGGGTTGGCAGCAACTGTCACAATTCGAATGGTTTTCGTATTGTGAGAGTTCTCGCCGCAAAAAATGGCAGGGAAGAAAGAATGGTCAAAAGGGAATGTGATTAAATTAGTTACCGTAATTTTACACAACTATGGTCTTGGACCACAAGTATGGTCCAAATACGCATTGTTACGAATAAACCTGTATTTCAGTATTACGAGGCATGGTGATGTGGCAAGGCTCGCCAAAGGCGGGCCTCGTTCCCTCACCATGCCTCGTGCTAAAAACTGAAACACAGATTTATTCGTAACAATGCGCATTTGGACCATACTTGTGGTCCAGGATCATAGTTGTGTGAAATTACGGTAGTATTTGTGAAGAGAATCCCATACTGTAGGATACAAAATGTGTAGAGTATCGTAATCGCGAAAAAAAAACAGGGAATACTGCAAGACTTTGCAGCTGAATTCCGTTGTGCTGTTGAGGAGGTGCAAAGAAAGTTGCACAATTTGAGAAATCAAGTAGGTAAACGGAGTGATCGTATATCGCGGAAAGCATAAAAGATTAATTAACATTCTAGATGTCAGAAGAAATAAAAAAAAATGAAAAAGAAGGAAAGTGGAGCCGGCACCGATGAAATTTATGTTAGCAATTGGCCTTATTTCTCAGCTCTAAAGTTTTTGTTACCGGCCTTGACAGCAAACCAATCACAATCGTCCATGTCAACGCAATCGTTTTCCCAAATAACAGAATCAGTTGAGGTGAGTGAATTGAGTAAAACATAGGTCCTGATTTAGTTTAAATTTTAATGTTCGTATTTATATACCAATACATACAATCTGTCCCTTTCAATACACGCCAGCGTAGCACATTGCATATCGGTTGGCGCTATCGGATCCAAGATGGTTCCCTAAAATTCGGTGACAATACCGACAGCCGGGACTCGAACCAAATAGCAGGGACACGAACCAAATAGATGTTTCAGTCCGAAAAACATCGGTCATATCAATAGTGGCACTTCTTCCGAGATACAGATGTCTCCTTTACTGCTCTTCATGCACCAGCAACCAGAGAAAAATGACACTGCTTCCGTTCACTATCTTGATTATTTAAAAAAAATCCAAACGATTATCAAGCTAGCTGTCAGAGCGTCTGTCACATTCACCACTATTGATATGACCGATGTTTTTCGGACTGAAACATCTATTTGGTTCGTGTCCCTGCTATTTGGTTCGAGTCCCTGCTGTTTGGTTCGAGTACCGGCTGTCAGTATTGTCGCCGAATTTTGGGGAACCATCTTGGAATTTTAGGGAACCATCTTGGAATTTTAGGGAACTATCTTGGATCCGATAGCGCCAACCGATATGCAATGTGCTACGCTGGCGTGTATTGAAAGGGATAGATTGTATACCTACGAGCTACATACCTAATTGTATATACTGGGTAGTCAAAAATGGTTTAAATAAATGGGATTTTTTTGAAGTGAAACTTCTTTGCTGAGGGTACTGAAATCGCGCGCGGCGACATGAAAAACCGTAACGAAACCCACACACTCCAGCGCTTTCGACCGTGCCTCACTCATACAGCGCTCTCGACCCTGCCCCAATACACCGCTCTCAACTCTGCCCCATTCCACCGCTATCGACCCTGCCCCATTCCACCGCTCTCTACCATATAGACTATCGCCTTTGCCAGGCAAACCATGTGTCGACTTTGCGAGGCTGGAGCGCGAGGCCGCTGTACGAGGCGTGCTTCGCGTTGCATCGCCTTGCCTCATGAAGCTACCGCTGTTCGTTTGTCTACATATTCCGAGGCAAAAATGTCTTGAGGCTACCTTGCATAGCGGCCTCGCGAGCCAGCCTTGTAAAATATGAGTTCCGTCGCGCGGGGACTTCTACGTCATTTCTTACCGCTCACTATTATCACAACCTAAGTTACGTGCTAATCTAGATCGACTCTGTACATCTGTCGCAACGGCGAGGCGGGCGGTATGTTTGGGTGAATGTGGGATGCGAATGCGTTCGCAGTCTCGCACCTTCCCCTCAAAACAATCTCGCAGTGTATCTAATTGTAAACCACGGCTATATCGCGGAATTACTGTATCTCTTTGAATCCAATATAATCACCACTAATATTGTGAGTGCAGTGTTAAATCATTTCAACTAACCGATATGGTTTAAATCTACCTCTCCACGTTTTAGGTCACTAGTCGTGTCACGCAGTAGTGCTTTCGGGATTTACGACTTCGAGGAGATCTACTATTGATCGCACATAGTTATTAACTTGAAACTGAAGAATAAATTACGCAAAAATCAATCGCTGTTTAGACTGTGCAGAGGGGGTCTGGTTTGCGTTGCTCGAGAGGGTTTCTTCGGGCGATGAAAGCTATTGTTCATATTATGAGGCGACGCAGTGTCGCACCTCCACTAAGAGGACTGTTTAGGCTCACCATAAATCTAGCGTTTAGGGCCCTTTTTTGGGCGTATCCGTAAGATGATATGAGAAGCCAGACTAAAGGGCGCAGAGTTACTTGTGAGTTGTTTGTATTTCGTTTGTCGCATTTTTAGTTTTCCGGATTTTACCGCGTCGAGTGGCCGGCCATACGGAGTTCGTGTAGTCTGCGATCGGAGTTGCGACATTTTTCGAGTAACCACCGTACATTACTGCACATACTTTCGCGCGCGCGCGCGCGCGTGTGTGTGTATTACTTTACAATTATTATTGCAAAAAAGGCCACAGAACGGTCGAAAGAGTACAGTGACAGGTAACGTGTTAAATAAACTTTCCATTTCGTAAACGTCAATGAACACTGAACATTCTATCGCGTGTGTTATATTAAAATTATTATGGCAAAAAAAACGTGTGGCCGCCACGCGCGGAAGAAGTGATACTTCGATACTAGTTCCTCTGAATTTGATTCCGGTGATATTAGTTTCAATTAGCTTTACGAAGAAGCATTATAAAAAAGACTTGTATAGAGCCAATTGAAACTAATACCACCGGAATCAAATTCAGAGAAACTGGTATCGAAGTTTCACTTCTTCCGCGTGTGGCGGCCACACGTTTTGTTTTTTTGTTTTCGACAATTTAAGACAAGTTTTTCGGTAATCAGTTGTGCATATCTGATAACCTATACAAATATTTAAATTGTGATTTTTTAACATACTGTGTTTATAAATATTATGAATATACTTATATCTGTCTATATTGCTAGGGAACATCACCAGCGCGGGGGTCATAAAATATTCTTTAAACTCGTCTAACTTCTTTTTGGGAAATTGTATAATTTTGTCGCGTGCCTCTTTGTAATGGCAATAATAAATTGATTGGCATTGCTTCGTCTCTCCAACTTCCTGGGATAAATTCGTGAGTTTCTTCAGGTTCTAAGTCAACCAGTCCTTGGTGCAAATAATTTGCTCTTGACTTATTATCTGTTAATAAATAATTATGAAGTGCACAAATTGCCAAAACAATAGCGGCCGCAAGCTTTTCCACATCCATGTTCTACAAACTTTCTCTATCGAACTCGCAACACGCACTTGCTGTGGACACGGTTTTGAGAGCACTGCTGCTATTTACTCTCAACAAGCTGTCTCGTGGAGCTACTGGGAATACAAATTTAGAAAAGTACTCTCACATGGACGAGCATCTGAGATTAGCTGTGTTGAGAGGAACTCTCGAGAGTAACTCTCAAATGGACTCTTTTATGTACCATAACACTCTTTCTTACATGATTCGTGAAAAGCTCAATCGATGAAGACGCTAAACTACTCAGATATCGACAGCAAAGGAGACCAAGTGCCTTCCGGAATACCTACGATAGGAAAACTGCGGAACAGCAGATTCCAGAGAAGTCTGTTCCATTCATCTCTCTTCCCCAATACCGCTTCGCATTACCGCCTCCTCCTCACACGCACACGCCAACAGGTCAATCGGCGAAAACTACTCGAATATCGAAAGCGAGGAAGACGAAATCGCCTTTAGAACGAGACGAACAAGCGCGAGCGCCAGATCGGAGAAGAATTGCAGCTTCTCGACGCAATCCTCACCGTGCTTACATCATACTCGATTCGCTACGTACAGATTTCGCGCCCCTCCTGTCTCTCTGTCTTTATCGTGCTTCAACTACTGGCTTGTCAGAAAGCATTGTTGCACCACCTCTATACGCGCCTCGCAATATTGGCTGTATATCACGATTATATCCCGGAAGGTTGCTCGATACATCGTCGTTCTGCGGTAGTACGTATCGTTTGCGACGGTTTTATGCACGCCGTTAGCAGAGCAATGGCCCATTTTGCCAAACAGAGTACCGTTTCTTATCTCCACGATGCACCGCCGGCACCGGACACACTGGCGCGGGCGCGACTACACGTCCGATTTTGATTCATGCTCGCACCGCCACGGTCGCCCCCGTTAAACTCGGCCGTGCGCCGCGTCTGCCTTGGTTCTCTATTGTACGTGAGTATCTCTAATGTGGAAGCTCTCTCTCTCTCCCCCCCCTCACCCCTCCGCCCTCTCTAAATATTCGCTACCTATTCGGCGAACAAATACTCGATAAACTCGAAATCCCCGAAAATTCTGGTACCTCAGCGTTCTGCTTCGCGAACGCGCGAGTTATAATTTGCAGCTATTCGAGTATCTATATACAAGCCGCGGGCCTTTGCGAACGTGTCGCCAGTAAGATATTCATCATTCAGACGTGTTGCGGATATGTTGCAACTTTATTCCTCCTGCACTAGTGACGGACTTCATTTTGGACACTTTTATATTTCAAATGATTTACGTCCATCATATATTTATGTAGTATTTGTATAAATGTGATGTGGGTAGGTATTGTGGTCTCAAGTTTAATTTTATTGTAGTCTCGTCTACACACTTCAATAGAATAACGTTGACTGCACAAAAGAGACTGATTTAGCGCTGAAAATATTAAGTATAAACATTTATTCAATGCAAAATATGTCATTGGGTAAAAATAGAGTCATAATATAGTATATTGTGCTACTAGTTTGGAAAATGAGCGATTTCCGACTTGTGTGGAAATGAAATTTGTGTAATCACACGAATTAGGATACGCTTATTTTCCAAACGAGTGATAATAGTATCTTATGTCATTAGGCGGAAATCCGAGGTTTTTTCAGACTGTGTTTAATTAGGTCCTAAATACAGTCTTAAAAATCCGAGGATTTCAGCCGAATGACATATACTATTTTTTTCTCATGAATACCCATTTCTCAAAACAAAATAAACATAAGTCTACACGGCTCATTTCACGTTGCGTTTATCAGTTTGGAAAAAGGACCCACTTCAGACTAAGCAATCCTTTAACAGCCTGCGGACTCCCGGTCAATGTCGCGCGGGAAAAACGCCATCTTACGGTCTAAAAATAGGCTGGAAAAGGCCTCGAAATGGGCACGAGTGAGGAAAATGCTATTTTTTTAACATCTGCCTGCAAAAGTTTGACTTGAGAAGGCAAACAATCTCAATTACATCTCAAGATGCCAATCAGCGGCGAGTAAAGTACGGTTGCACTAGTGTTTAAAGTAATTCATTGATAAGCACACAGATAATTACTTTGCGCACACTCTTCTGAAAAGGGGTACTTCAAGTACAACACACACATGCTTCGAAAGTCGAACCTTATTGGCAGACGTTATAGACCGTCAGATAGTGACAGATTCTGGTGCCCCATTTTCGTATACAAGCCTCGAAGAGGGTTGAAAAGTACTTCGATGTTGAGTAGAATAAAGTGAAATTTACGAATGGCCCCTGGGGATAACATATGGAAAAATCGATTTTTCTTAACATAAATAAAAGGTGTTTTTTTTCTCATTTTCTCACGCAAGCCTTGTTCACTAAATGATTAATTAATAAAACCTGGCTTCGGAAAACCAAAGGCTTGAGTGTTGCATGGGGATAAAGGGTTGAAATAATGGCATAATCTTGTAAGAAAAAATCGAGATTTTGACCGATTTTCCCACACAAGCCTATTGCAAGTATGGAAACGTACATCGTCACTAGCCCGAAAATAATAATGGCTTGAGTGGCGCGAATAGATAAGTACATTTTAGGGTCGTTAAATTTAACGGAAATTTTTGTCGATTTTTCAGTTATTTTTTAATTCAAGCCTTTGAAACTATAGATTATTTTTGATGTGTTAGACATTGTTATAAAATTGGCATGACTATCGGATGTGGACGGAAGGAAGGCTTGCGTCGGAAAGTTGTAGGAAAATTGTATGCAAATTGCCGCCATTTTCCCACGCAAGCCGTTTGACATGTGCTTAGAAAAAGTGATTTTAAGTGTATATAACAAAAGGCTTGAGTGTCGGACGTGGTCTTCATATTAATTATACGTAATGTATTTAAGAAAGAGCTGACAGAAAAATTCTAGACATTTCCATCATTTTCCACCCTGTACATTTAGAACAAAACTGTCGATGCAGATAATGTTGTTAGTGATCTATAAATATATAACAAAATTGTTAAAAAAGTTTTGTTGATAACAGAGAGAGAGAGAGAGAGAGAATTCTGATTTTTGTCCACTATTCCCTCTTAAGCAATGCACTGTGGGTCGGCGTCGGCCTCTGAAATTTGAGCACGCGCGGTCGAGGGGCTCTTCGCTTGCGACTCGAGGAACCTGGCGCCTGTCGCTATCGCTAGACTGGCTTGCTCTATTTAGTCGGTCAGCAGCACACGTTTGTCAGAACAACCTGAATAAATGTATATCACAGTACTTATACCAATTATTTCATTTGAAGACAAATAACTCAGTAAATACATGCACTGCTTTATTACATCTTCACAAGAGGCTATCCACATGCGTTATGAAAGCGCGTTAAATATGGGCTCAGTTGCTCACGGTGGCAGCAAGGTTACTAGATCTTGCAAATGAAAAAGCGGGACACGTGAATCTGTGACACGTGTTTAAGATGATATTTTATAGTGTTAAAAAATGTTTCTCTATTTCAAGGATAAACCGAAATCCGAAATAAAAATGTCTAAATTGTCGCGCAAAAAAAATTCAAAAAATATGTCAACTTTTTCCTCACGTGTATTTCTGTTGTAAGTAAATGAAAATTAAAGAAAAAAACTAATAAACGAAAACTATAAAGAATGTGTACATAGATTTTTAATACAAATAAAAGAGATGTTTATTTACCATTAAATAATAGGGTTACATGTACCACATAATTATTATTAGGTATTTAATTGCATTTTTCACACGCTGCAACTTTTTCAAGAATTTCTTTTCCATAACAGGACGTGAGGCGCGAGGACAGAGTTCCTGACTATTATAATGGCGTAAGGCCGGAAATAAATCCTATATATGTAATAATAATAATAATAACCCTGCATAAACATTTCTAGATTTTTTGTCAGCTCTTCCTTAGATATATAATATGCTCCATGTCCGATACTCAAGCCTTTTGTTGTATCGTTTTAGAATCGAAATTTATAGACTTTTTGTCAGCTCTTTTATACATAAATAATATGCTCCATGTCCGACACTCAAGCCTTTTGTTACAATAGTCTTAGAATCATTTTTTGTAAGCATATGCCAAACGGCTTGTGTGGGAAAATGGTGGAAATTTCTAGAATTTTTCTGTCAGCTCTTTCTTAAATACATTATGTATAATTAATATGAAGACCACGTCCGACACTCAAGCCTTTTGTTATACAGTCTTAGAATCACTTTTTCTAAGCACATGTCAAACGGCTTGCGTGGGAAAATGGCGGCAATTTGCAAGCCATTACTTTTTTACGGACTTTTAAATTCATAAGTTTGTATTGCAATTAATTTCGTTCATGGAAAAATAACTGAAAAATCGACAAAAATTTCCGTTAAATTTTACGACCCTAAAATGTACTTATCCATTCGCGCCACTCAAGCCAATATTATTTTCGGGCTAGTGACGATGTACGTTTCCATACTTCCAATAGGCTTGTGTGGAAAAATCGGTCAAAATCTCGATTTTTTCTTACAAGATTACGCCATTATTTCAACCCTTTATCCCCATGCAACACTCAAGCCTTTGGTTTTCCGAAGCCAGGTTTTATTAATTAATCATTTAGTGAACAAGGCTTGCGTGAGAAAATGAGAAAAAACACCTTTTATTTATGTTAACAAAAATCGATTTTTCCATATGTTATCCCCAGGGGCCATTCGTAAATTTCATTTTATTCTACTCAACATCGAAGTACTTTTCAACCCTCTTCGAGGCTTGTATGCGAAAATGGGGCACCAGAATCTGTCACTATCTGACGGTCTATTACAAAAAGAAGGATCTACTTGGCTCAATTTTAGTCCATTAGAATATACGAATGGACTGCGAGCCTACCGTGTGATTTCGAGGCTGATCATAGGTGAGTGCGAGTGAGAATATCCCGTGTGGAAATGTTCATTGGGCCCCAATTGGGGCCCAATTGGGCTGCCCAATTACTAGTTGGGCGCCAATTGGGCAGCCCAATCAGTGCCCAATTGGGCTTTCGTTGGGCTTGTAACGCTCCGCCCAACCTATGCCCAATTTGGGCCGCCCAATTGGGCCCCAATTGGCAACCCTATTTATGCCCAATTAATCTGAAATGTTACTTTTAATGAATAATAAGATTAATAATGAATAATAAGATTAATAATAATTAATAAGATTTTATATTTTCTCATAAAATGTACAAAAGTAAAATATAAACGTATTCAAGTGGAACAATGATTGATACAAATCATACGCGCGGGTTTCCTTAGTTTTTCATAGTTTCCTTAGTTATTCCATTGCATCTCCTATTTTTCTGCCACGGCTTGTTGATGGAGAAGAAAAACCATTGACTCGTCCCGTGCTCACATGACGCTGAAAACAAAAAATAGAATATCCACAAAGATATATGTCCTTCATAGGTAATTAAAGTGAGGTTAGAATGGTCAGATAGAAAGTAACTTATCTGATGGCAATTCTTCTGAGATGCTGCCGTCTTCTTTCCTGCTCTTTATGTACAGGCATCCAGAGAAAAGTAGCACTGCATCCGTTCACTATCACGATTCACGATTATTAAAAAAAAATACAAACGATTAGCAAACTACACGGAGCGTCTGTCACATTCACCACTATTCGCCAGGGCCGTCCCGAAAAAAGGGGACGTTTTCAGCCTCTCTCCAGGGCCGTACTCTTTTCCCGGGACGGTCCTTGCGAATTTCTAAACACAAAAATAGCCGTAGCGCCTAAACTAAAATAGCTAGAAAAAAAAGTCATAAAGCAAAGATTAGAATGTTATTATCTACAACTTTTATTCAGGTCATTTTGTCGAAAAAAAAATAATAATAATAAAATAAAAAAGGCTTTTCACACTAAAAAATCACACTACCCTCGTCGATTTGTTTGCGGCATAGGTAAAAATGGATAAGTGCCTTGGAATAAGTGATTAGGTACCAACTAAACGCTAATACTATATCGTATCACCTGACCCAAATTTCAGTCACTAAAAGTTCGGAATAGATTCCAATTTTATTTATTCTGTAATAGAATCCCGTGTGGAAATGTTCATTGGGCCCCAATTGGGGCCCAATTGGGCTGCCCAATTACTATTTGGGCGCCAATTGGGCAGCCCAATCAGTGCCCAATTGGGCTTTCGTTGGGCTTGTAACGCTCCGCCCAACCTATGCCCAATTTGGGCCGCCCAATTGGGCCCCAATTGGGCAACCCTATTTATGCCCAATCAACCTGAAATGTTACTTTTAATGAATAATAAGATTAATAATGAATAATAAGATTAATAATAATTAATAAGATTTTATATTTTCTCATAAAATGTACAAAAGTAAAATATAAACGTATTCCAGCGGAACAATGATTGATACAAATCATACGCGCGGGTTTCCTTAGTTTTTCATAAGTACAATTAAGAATTTTCTATTTTCATATTTTATAGATTTATATGCAAGAGGGATTAGGGTGCGATTAATAATGTAAAAGGCCAAGGCCATACAGTAAGAAATAATAATAATATAAACGTATTCTTCAGTTTTTAGGGCTCTATCATACACTATATACACTACACTACATACACTATATTTATTTAAATATACAGGGTGTTACTTAATGATAGGCCGTAATTGCAAGGGCACATTACTGAATCTATTTCCAGTAGAAAAGTTCATATTAACATGTGTCCTAAAATGTCTGATTTTCAAGATACAGGTCAAAATTTTAAAAAATCGGTTTTTTAATAATATCTCAAAGATCCTTGTGCCGATTTTGTTGATATTTGGCACTGTTGTTTATTATAATAAGATGCTAAGTTAACACTAACTAGAAGATAATTATGAGTTCCAGTGGCGTCCCGGGGGACAGTCTCACGAATAATATATTTTTTCCTCAAAAACGAAGTGAGGTACGAAATAATGTGAAGAGACAAAAAAGTTGTATTTTTAGCTGCTTAATCTGAAAAAAATAAAATTTTTTTAAAAGTCAGTGGTGTACACTTTTTTTGTCAATATTATTCGTGAGATTGTCCCCCGGGACGCCACTGGAACTCATAATTATCTTCTAGTTAGTGGTAACTTAGCGTCTTATTACAATAAACAACAGTGCCAAATGTCAACAAAATCGGCACGAGGATTGTTGAGATATTATTAAAGTACCGATTTTTTTAAAAACTGACGTCCTGTATCTTGAAAACCAGACATTTTAGGACACATGTTAATATGAACTTTTCTACTGAAAATTGATTCAGTAATGTGCCCTTGCAATTACGGCCTATCATTAAGTAACACCCTGTATATACACTATGCAAAAAAAAACAAGCTCGAAGTCGTGAGCAGACCGGGCAAGCTAAAAATGGCGCGTTGCCACGAGTCGACTCAAGTCGAATGATTTGGTAGTTCGACCGTAGTCGACTTAAAATTTCTTTGTTATTAGTCGAATCGCATGAAGTCGCAAGACGAGCTACTTCGTTCGATTCGACTAATAACAAAGAAATTTTACGTCGACTACGGTCGAACTACCAAGTCATTCGACTTGAGTCGACTCGTGGCAACGCGCTTTAAAAGACTAAAAACTACTCGCTGCAGCTACTCGTTCTCGCGCCGTCGTCTGTCGTATTCTCGCCCCCGGCGTTGCCACCTCGGCTTCACGGATGCCACGCTCCGCGTTGGACTTCCCTGCCTTCTCATCGTCCTCCGTCCCAGTCCCTTGCGTAAGCCAAAGGCGATACAATGGCCTCGATGGGTGCCTTCTCTGAAGAAGGGGCTTCCTTGCTGCTCCTTCGAGTTACGGCATCTGACAAAAAACATTACAAAATGATGTATCGCAATCATTACTTTGAAAGGTTTTTTTACTTTGTGAATATATTTCAAAAACAATAATTTACATGAAAAAATATTAATTACTCTCACCTATTATACACCGATGGAGCCTGAACTCTTTAAGGAGAAACTTGCTAGACTAAAATTTGTAATATATGGACGTGCGTCACTTTAAATGGATGAAAATTTTCATCCTTCAACATCCTCCCAACCGTGGACTTGCTGATTCTAACTTCTGTTGCCATAGCTCGAATACTCATTCGAGGGTTATTCCTTATTCTTTCTAGCACAGCATCGATATTTTGCTGCACCTGTATTCTTCTGGGACTTCCTAAAATAATTATAAAAACAATATATAATTCAGCCTTGACAAATACAATCTTATCGAGCTGTACCTTATCGAGGCGATCTTTCGACATAATGATTCCAAAACGTTTTTATCGAGAAATATATATTTCTAACATATATACGGTAGTGTTCACGAATATTGTAAAATATCGCAGGAATGTTACAGAAAAGTTACTTGCAAAAACGTGCTTTGTAGGGTGTAAATGATGATATTTTATAATATAATTTCCATCGTTACACCAGAAGCGAAGAAGATTTGAAATAAAAGTGAGGTACATATACACTTCACGTTTGACAGGTCGGTATATAAATTGGAACTTGTGTGTGTGATAGTATAATACGAAAGAGGAAATATATCGATAAAGAAAAAATAATAAAATAGTTACTCCATTATTGTAATCCAATTCCATTGTATCCCTTATTTTTCTGCCACGACTTTGATTGTTGATAGTGAAGAAAAATCAAATTTATTGGTTGATCCATCCACTATCAACAATCAAAGTCGTGGCAGAAAAGTAAGGGATCCAATGGAATTAGATTACAATAATGGAGTAATTATTTTATTATTTTTTCTTTATCGATATATTTCTTCTTTCGTATTATACTATCACACAAGTTCCAATTTATATACCGACCTGTCAAACGTGAAGAGTATATGTACCTCACTTTTATTTCAAATCTTCTTCGCTTCTGGTGTAACGATGGAAATTATATTATAAAATATCATCATTTTTACACCCTACAAAGCACGTTTTTGCAAGTAACTTTTCTGTAATATTCCTCCGATATTTTACAATATTCATGAACACTACCGTATATATATATGTTAGAAATATATATTTCTCGATAAAAACGTTTTGGAATCATTATGTCGAAAGATCGCCTCGATAAGGTACAGCTCGATAAGATTGTATTTGTCAAGGCTGAATTATATATTGTTTTTATAATTATTTTAGGAAGTCCCAGAAGAATACAGGTGCAGCAAAATATCGAGGCTGTGCTAGAAAGAATAAGGAATAGCCCTCGAATGAATATTCGGGCTATGGCAACAGAGGTTAGAATCAGCAAGTCTACGGTTGGAAGGATATTGAAGGATGAAAATTTTCATCCATTCAAAGTGACGCACGTCCATGCACACGAGGCAGCAGATCCAGCTCGCCAAATGAACTAATCCAACTGGTTCTTGGAACAACAAGTGGATCATCCCTCGTTCGAAAGAAATCCCCTCGGGTTCGCATTCGATTTAGAGTCCTGGATAGAATTGAGCAGCATTATTTCTGTAACAAATTATAAATAACACAATTATATCCAGCATTTCACTATTTAAAATATACCGAACTTACTCTACATAGAAATTAAGAAACTATATTAATCTGAGTTAACCTTTCTATAGATAATAACGACAGAATTATTAAAAATGATATATCTCCTCTTTCGTATTATACTATCACAAGTTTCAATGTATATACCGACCTGTCAAACGTGAAGTGTACATGTACCTCACTTCTATTTCATCTCTTCTTCGCCTCGGATGTAAAGATGGAAATTATAAAATATCATCATTTACACCTCAAGAAGTACGTTTTTGCAAGTAACTTTTCTGTAACATTCCTGCAATATTTTACAATATTCGCGAACACTACCGTATATATATTAGAAATATATATTTCTCGATAAAAACGTTTCGGAATCATTATGTCGAAAGATCTCGATAAGATACAGCTCGATAAGATTGTACTTGCTCGGGCTGAGTTATATGGTGTTTTTATAATTATTTTAGGAAGTCACAGAAGAATACAGGTGCAGCAAAATATCGATGCTGTGATAGAAAGAATAAGGAATAACCCTCGAACCCTAATCGGTATCAGTGATTCCCAATTGACCGTCGTTACACCGGAGACGAAGAAGAGATGAAATAGAAGTGAGGTACGTGTACACTTTAGGTTTGACAGGTCGTGTATAAATTGGAACTTGGGTGTGATAGTACGAAAGAGGAAATATATCGATAGAGAAAAAATAATGATAAAGTAATTACTTGATTATTGTGATCCAATTCCAATGCATCTCCTATTTTTCTGCCACGGCTTGTTGATGGAGAAGAAAAACCATTGATTTGTCCCGTGCTCGCATGACGCTGAAAACAAGAAATAGAATATTCACAAAGATATATGTCCTTCACATAGGCAATCAAAGTGAGGTTAGAATGGTCAGATAGAAAGTAACTTATCTGACGGCAATTCTTCTGAGATGCTGCCGTCTCCTTTCCTGCTCTGTATGCACAGGCATCCAGAGAAAAGTAGCACTGCATCCGTTCACTATCACGATTCACAATTATTAAAAAAAAAATACAAACGATTTGCAAATTACACGGAGCGCCTGTTACATTCACCACTATTCGCCAGGGCCGTCCCGAGAAAAGGGGACGTTTTCAGCCTCTCTCCAGGGCCGTACTCTTTTCCCGGGACGGCCCTGGCGAATTTCTAAACACAAAAATAGCCGTAGTGCCTAAACTAAAATAGCTAGAAAAAAAATCATAAAGCAAAGATTAGAATGTTATTATCTACAACTTTTATTAAGGTTATTTTGTCGAAAAAAAAAATAATAAAATAATAAAAAAGCCTTTTGGTTCGGTACTCTGGAGACTACCCTTAAACTGCCCTGAAAAAATCACCCTACCCTCGTCGATTTTTTTGCGGCATAGGTAAAAATAGATAAGTGCCTTGGACTAAGTGATTAGGTACCTCAGTTGGGGCCAGATTGGGGTACCCAATGTAGCCCCAACTAAACGCTAATACTATATCGTATCACCTGACCCAAATTTCAGTCACTAAAAGTTCGGAATAGATTTCAATTTTATTTATTCTGTAATAGAAATGGCCAATTTATCATTATATGTATCTTACTCCACTCAATTTGAAAAATGCTGTAAAGATTATTAAAAGTGCAATTATCAAAGAATGAAATATATTATATATTTATTACCAATGGCATCATAATAAAGTTAGTAAAGTTTTTGAGGCGATGCTATCAACATTAAAACATAAAAATTATACAATATTTCTTGCTAGGGTAGTGATTAGGTACCTTAGTTGGGGCCAGATTGGGGTGCCCAACGTAGGCCCAACTAGTACCTTAGTTGGGGCCTGATTGGGCTGCCCAACGTAGGCCCAACTAAACGCTAATACTACATCGTATTACCTGACTCAAATTCCAGTCACTAAAAGTTCGGAATAAGTTCTAAATGTCCAGATTTATTTTTACTTCCGGTACATAAATAAAACAAATAATTGTATCTATTCGATTTATTATATTTTATTCAAATTGGGCTGCCCAATTGGGGCCTAATTGGCGCCCAATTACTGATTGGGCCAACTTGGGCAGATTTCCACACGGGTAGTTGGATACTTATATCTACTGTGTCCCCTTTTTAGTTAAAATTAAAAACAAAAAGACATTATCGGGATGACAATTTATTACTCTATGGCATTTCAAAAACAAATATAGTTGACAATTACTTCAATTACTTTCACCTAAATTTCAAACGAAATTTTTAACAGTGAATGTCTGTTTCATAAAACATCACTGATGGTACGATTTTAGTGGTGGTACAATATAAGCGATTTTCCATTACTCACTGGAAATAGTAAGGACGATCCAACTCTAGCAAAATGTTATTGGTTTACGTGAACTGATATAGGCCTCATAACGCAACGAATTGGACCAGAGCAATTCAGCTTGGATTTTGTACATATACAGGTCCGATAATGGGCCTGAGTTTCACCCCAATGGTTATTGAATACCAGAATTAAGAAAAGGCTATTCAAGCACATTTTTATAGTTTGAAATAAACGCGCTTCTTTGCTGCAGTATAAAATAAAAAAAGGATCTTGCACGAGCTGTGTAACTTTTAGTTATAACTTAGGTCGTTTATCTCACGGTAATGACCAGTTTAGTAATACCTAATATTTCCCATTCTGCTAATTAGCAACTCCGAGTTTCAGATATTCCAACCAAAGTAGCTATCACAAATGTCAAATCCACCGTGAGTCTGGTAATATGGGTGCGCTAATGTTTCTGACATTTGAAATAACATACGTATGTTGATATCTATATACATATCACCACTTTAGCGACCTTAACAGGTGCAGTTAAAGCGAGGAAAGAAATTATTTACTTTAAACCTGCAGTGAAGAAAGAGCTTTAAATTGTCTCCACCAATAGCTTTTTTTATAATTCATAGTAAGTAATTGGTTTGAAAAATTTAGCTAAAATTTATATTGAACATAATTCAATCTCATTTCCGTAAAAAATCTTTATATTATGAAATCTTTATATTATTATTATGAAAATATAAGCTTTACAAACCACTGTAGTCGAATTAATTAAAATAAAATTCTCGAGAAAGTTAACAAATACGTGGATCAGTTGAAAAGTTTCCGGCCTTTTTAGGAAAAACACATATTTCAATGTAAACAAATTTATTTCTCAACATAGTCTCCTCGTAATTTAACACATTTATAGGGCCGGTTTTACCAACATGGTATAAACGCGGTATAGCGCTATACTGAGAATAACCAGCAATAAGCCTTATATTTATTCTCAGTATAGCGCTATACCGCGTTTATACCGTGTTGGTAAAACCGGCCCTCAATCCATCGTTTCTCCCAACCCTTCAAGCCGTCAGAAAAAAATTATTTTTATCTCCCTGAAAAATACCTGTTTAAGTACAGCATTTTCCACCTCGGCATTTGTCCTAAATTTTTCCCCCCAAGAAATTTTAGATCTAAGTTTCATCGACAGTTACCGAACGTTGCACAAATTCAGCTGGATTTGTTTTTGTACAGCTTAAAACAATATATTAAGCCGTCCGCGCTTTTCAACAAACGCAGCACACAGCGCGCGAATAATTTTCTCATACCCAAATCCTCGTGCAAAATCTTGTGCACCCGTTCATCTGATATCTTACAAGCCTCGGCAATCTCCTTCACGGTCAATCGACGATCTCTGTTACAGTTTCATGCACTAAGTCCACAATTTCGTCAGTTGAAAACATTTATCATCAAAAATGCTGATATGACCACGTTTGTACTCAGCCACCCAATGTTTGACGGTTGTGTATGAAGGGAACACTTCACCGTATATTGAGTCTAACTCGTCTTTTATTTCCTGAGATTTTTTCCTTTCAAATAAAGGAACTTGATTACTGCGCGATAATCGATTTTCTCCATTGTCGACAAAAAACATGTGTCAACTTTATAAAATTGTCATGAGCAAAGTACTGATCGGAATGACTTGAAATTTGTATGGGATACGTGCTCAACGTCATCTATCAGACGATAGCAAAAATTAAATTCTATCATGACTGCTTGTCAATAAGGCCGGAAACTTTTCAAATGACCTACGTATTCAGGCCTAATACTATACCGGCCTAACGCTAGTTTGATGATAAAACGTTTCCTGTGTAATTTAGCTCTATTAAAAAAAAAATAAAAAATGAGTAGAAAAGAGAGCAAACCCTCCTTCCACCTTCTAAATCCCCTTTTCTAACACAAACGATTCTCTTCTTCAATTTTCTAACCGACTTCATATTTGCCTACTTCGACTTGAGGACATTACCTTAAAAATAAAAACAATTGAAATATAGAATCAAAGTAACCCCACCGTTATCTAATCTACATTGCATTACAAGAGACAAATGTGGTAATAGGGGAAAAGAAGGTATAAAATTCCTCCCACAATCCACGCACCAAGGAGGAATCCTCACCGGGATTCTCGTGTCTGTGCGAGGTGAAGACAAACCGTAGCTATAAGTAACGCGCAGGATGCGAATGGCAATGACGAGGATCGTTGGCTACGAAATACCAAGTCGTCGAGGATAGTCAACCGTCGGGGGGCATACCCCCCGAACGGAGCTTAACAACGGATATTTTTATGCTGTCATAACCTCGGATAACAAGTTCTCAGTTTTGTCCAGGCCGGTAGTATAATTCAGTGTCGGACCGCAGCGGGGACCCTTCTCCAGGGGCTCTATATCAAGCCGCTAGACAGCCTACCCCCTCGGTTCGGTCCGACCCGAGCCTCATACATACGTAAGACGCGAACGCAACTGAGATTATGACATTTTTTTTATTTATTACGCGATGCAGTTCCGGATAACGGGGCGGGGAGAGGGGTGACGAGACGATCGCCCGCTAATAGTCGAATATAACGATAGGGAACGATAAGGGTTACCAACAAAGCGAAAAACGAGCACCATCCAGATATAACGAGACGCGCACATTGAAACGATCGATCGCTGCGCCTTTATCCCTGCAGTGGATACGTTCGCTTCGCTCTGACATATTGTAGAATTTATTGATTGGGGTGACACCCTATGTCATTTCAATGCTGCTGCGCGTGATGCGAATATAGGTATACGCGTGCCTATTAGTTACGTGACGTGCTATACCCATTTTTGTATAGAAAACCCCCCACAAAAACAGATTCTCTGTAAAAAAAGGCGGAATGTTCATTCAGTGCCAACAAAAATTGATACGTAAAATACTCTCCAAAAAAGATTTGAAATCAATTAAGATCGCCATGTTCAAGATTTATGTATAAAAAGTAAAAGGCATCATTTGAAAGGAAAATTATTGTAAATCAGGTTACTGAAAAATTCGACTAAAAAAATTTATAAAAAAATTTTAATAAAAAAGAACTTGCCGCGTTTAAGTTTTCATATTTTGTCCACTATACCGAATATTGGCAGTGCTTGGACTGTCCTAGAGTGATTCATAAATTGCACTGTCGAAGTCAAATTCAGAGAAATCCAGAAGGTCCCCGCCTGATCGGTTTCCCATGCGACGTTCGGCATACTGGTGGTATCATATAAGTGTATGAATTTATTTAAAATCATAAGTGCATAAACATCGAATATAATTCTCTGTCTGAATTTTTTATTTTGAAGGAAAAAACGCGGCAAGTTTTTTTTTTATTAAAATTTTTTTATAAATTTTTTTAGTCGAATTTTTTCGTAACCTGATTTACAATAATTTTCCTTTCAAATGATGCCTTTTACTTTTTATACATAAATCTTGAACATGGCGATCTTAATTGATTTCAAATCTTTTTTGGAGAGTATTTTACGTATCAATTTTTGTTGGCACTGAATGAACATGCCGCCTTTTTTTTACAGAGAATCTGTTTTTGTGGGGGGATTTCATTACTTTTTGGAATTTATTCATGAGGAGAATACGTACCTGTACATGTAGGAGAATAGCTTTTTATTACCACCAAATTAAAATCTCACATTTTATACCGATACGAGCTAATTAATTATAACCACGTTACTTTTGATTTATTCTCGTGATATTTTGAAATGGATTTATAAACTAGAGTGTGCCCTTATATTTTTCACTTTGCTTTAGTATTTTGGAGAAATAAAACATATCGCTTTCGAATTTACAGGCCATCGGATTTTTCTTATATCTTGGTCGTCTTCAGAAATCCATGTAGACATTTTACCTTTAACTCTCTAACAATAAGTATACTCTGCCAATAACCGTGACGAATTGTTTCATCACATGTAAAGATACTACTTATGACAGTATCTATGTTGTTACATATTAACTCGAGACGTTGGAATAGTTTTAAGAAATCCTTTTGCATGCACCGCTCAAATTTTGCCCCCTTACTCGTAAATAAATTTGTCAAGTCACTCGCAAAGTTACGTATACGCATCTATGCGAATAGACCAATCAGGATCAAGTATTCCGTTGTGGTGGGGGTCCTGATTGATCTACTCGCTAAGATGCGTATACGTTCCCTGATTCGGAATACTTGATCCTGATTGGTCTATTCGCTAAGATGCGTGCACGCAAAGATACGAGCGAGTTCGAGAAAGGGGCCTCTGATCTGCCGGTAGCTGTCGATCTGCCGGTAGCCGGGAGATCGAAGTCTCTAACTTCGAAATTGTTAATTTGTAAATAATACTGAATAATGTGTAGAAGTGATAAATAATTATTCGGGTTTCTTCGATGAGTTTCCCCAAGTGTTTAAAAATCGGTGTCCATAACTGTGGCTTCAACTTCCAGCGATTAAGTAAGTAATTACTGCAGAACGAGTAGGTTACAAGATTTTCATGAAGTTTTTGACGGTTTTCTTGCATGTCCCCTTTCATAAGGTGCAAACAAAGAGGATGTAACTTCTGTCCTATCCTGAAGAAAATGAGTCGATCAACATCAGACATTGTCGAACTTATTACCGAGCGCCTTTCACCCACGGTATTTTCATTGCAATATGCGCTTTTCATTTCAACTATTCCTGCTTTAAATAACTTTCACTTCTTTCAAAGTATTTACCTTGTACGAATTGTTGATCGTAGGGCGCAGCAATCAATGATTGTGACTAATCGTAGACAAATTATTCCTGCGATGATGTTCCAGTTGCGAAGCATACACTAGCAAGTCAGCTTACAGCGTCCGATGTTTAGTATCAACTTTACCTCTTTTGGAATACCCATCACCCGAGCATAATCACGATTATGTTAACGTTAATCGCAGAATAGACCGTGAGCTTGGGCACATTATCACTGTAGTAGTTCGGCACACTTGTCTACGACGAGTCGCTATTCTTGATCGCTGCCTCCTACCACGAACAGTTCATAAAAGGTTATTAGCTTGAAAGAAGTAAAAGTTATTTAACGCTGGAATAGTTGAAACGAGAAGCGCGTATTGCAATTAATGTACCGTGGGTAATAGGCGCTCGGTGACAAGTCTGACATTCTCCAATGTCCATCGAGTCATCTTTTTACGGACAGGACACGAGTTAGATCTGCTTCAGTTGCACCTGTACGAGATGACATATCAGACAATCATGAGTCTTCATGAAAATCTTCTAACCTACTCGTTCTGCAGTAATACTTAATAATATCACTGGAATTTGAAGCAAGTTATTGGCAAAAATCGGACACCGGTTTTTAAACACTTGGGGAATATCATCGAAGAAACCCGAATGATTATTTCTTACCACTTCTACATATTAGTAATCATTATTTACAAATTAACGATTTCGATCTCCCGAATTGACAGGTACCGGGAGATCAGACTTTTGACACTTTTCGCTCAGCTCGTAAGACCGCAGCGCACTCTCCCGAAGCCAACTCTTAAAGCGCCGAGCCAACCACTTCCAGCCAAATGTCAGGGAAATCCAAAATCAGGAGTTTTTTTGCCAGAGGACATTCGCTGTATGTTGTTACATACAGAAAAGTTATGATTTGTAAATTTCCATCGTTACACTAGAAGCGAAGAAGAGATGAAATAGAAGTGAGGTACACGTACACTTCACGTTTGACAGGTCGGTATATAAATTGGAACTTGTGTGATAGTATAATACAAAAGAGGAAATGTATCAATAAAGAAAAAATAATAATAAAGTAGTTACTCCATTATTGTAATCCAATAACATTGTATTACTTATTTTTCTGCCACGACTTTAATTGCTGATAGTGAAGAAAAATCAAATTTATTGGTTGATCCATCCACTATCAACAATCAAAGTCGTGGCAGAAAAATAATGAATACGATGGAATTGGATTACAATAATGGAGTAATTACTTTATTATTATTTTTTCTTTGTCGATATATTTCCTTTTTCGTATTATACTATCACAAGTTCCAATTTATATACCGACCTGTCAAACGTGAAGTGTACATGTACCTCACTTCTATTTCATCTCTTCTTCGCCTCTGGTGTAACGACGGTTAATGTGGAACCGAATGTACTACTGGTTCTTCGAATAACAAGTGCACGATCCCTCGTTGGAAAGAAACCTCCTCGGGTTTGCAAACGATCTGTAAAAAATTGTAAATTACACAATTATATGCAGCATTTCACTTTTAAAATATACCGAACTTACTCAGCGTAAAAATTAAGAACCAATTTATATACCGACCTGTCAAATGCAATGAATGCAACTAAGCAACTGGTTCTTGTTGGAACAACAAGTAGATGATCCCTCGTTCAAAAAAAACCTCCTCGGGTTTGCATACGATCTGTAACAAATTGTAAATTACATAATCATATGCAGCACATTTCACTATTTAAAATATACCGAACTTACTCGAGCGTAGAAATTAAAAAACTATATCTGAGTTAATCAATTCTATTCTAATAATGACAGAATTATTAAAAATGATATATTTCCTGTCTCGTATTATACTACGTTATTCAGCACTTATCTGCCTAATCGGTATCAGTAATTCCTCATTGACCGTCATTACACCGGAGACGAAGAAGAGATGAAATAGAAGTGCGGTACGTGTACACTTCAGGTTTGACAGGTCGGTGTGTATAAATTGGAATTTGTAATAGTACGAAAGAGGAAATATATCGATAGAGAAAAATAGTGATAAAGTAATTACTTGATTATTGTGATCCAATTCCATTTCATCTCCTATTCTGCCACGGCTTGTATTGATGATTGATTTTCTTCGATTTTTCCCGTGCTGGCATGACCCTGAAAACAAAAAATAGAACGAACACAAAGATATTGTCCTTCCATTGTGTGTGAAAGTGAGGTTAAAGCTGTCAAATGGCAATTAAACTTATCTGATGGCATTTCTTCCGAGACCGTCTCCTTTCCTGCTCCTTTCTTGATGCACAAGCATTGGAGAGAAGAATACCACTGCATCCGTTCACTATCTCGATATTCGAAAAAAATACAAACGATTATTAAACTATACGAAGCGTCTGTCACATTCACCACTATTGAGATTCACTACTCCGATTACACTGAATTTTTACTTTTTATTAACAAGCGCGTCCGAGGATCGAAAAAATGCGAGGGAAATCGTTTCGCGAATGGAAATATTTTATTAATTTTGAAAAATAACTAAACATTCAAGGAATATATTCTCTCACACACTCTTACATACATTTTTGATGGCGTATGCGTGTGGCCGCATCTGTGTACACATTTCCGACCATGGCCGAATACCGCCGAAGACAGGCGGAATTTTTGTGAGATTTTGACATATATATATCGCCCGAGAAATCGGATTCTCGACTTTTGAGGCGCGAGGGGCGTGGCTTCGCGTTGCTAAGGAAAAATCTCTGTTAATATGTAACTTACAACATTTACTCTGGTCTCTATCGATAGAGAATAGTCGATTTATATGGCGTAATTAAGCATAGTTTTGGTTATAACCGTATATTTATTGAGAAAATTCGATGTTAAAATTGAGGGGTGAAGGGGGCAGACATTTTTTCTGTAAAGATACACGGGTGCTCGCGGCGACAGCGCTGGCGGCGTCGTTTTGACGACTTGAATGAACATGCCGCGAGACACTACCGTGTCTCTTGATAATTGTCAAATGAACGTAAGATAGGAGAGGGATAGTGTACGTGCAAGATCACGCGTTTTGTACATGGCCACCACGAAACGTATTTACTATAAAGTATACGAGTAAAACGCACCATCCTTTATGCATTCGTAATTTTATAGATGAGTGATTGTGAGGTTTCTTTATTCTTAGGAAACTACTCCCAATGTCATGAATTCTTTCCCTAGTAACTTTTTGAAATGTCATCTTTAAACGTACTAATCAATGAACAATCAATTCTCTTGCATTGATTATCCAAGACAAGCGCCTCCGAAGTTATAGTGAGAACATAAGAATTATTTGTTCATTGGTTACTACGTTTAAAACTAACTTTTTAAAAAGTTACCAAAGATAGAATCCGTAACACTGGAAGTAAACCTAGCGTCAATGATTCTGATCAACCAGCTGTGGTCGACGGTACTTTAATCGAGTCGATCGTAGTTGAACGATACAAGCGGATCTTCTTATTTTGCCATGAAGCACTAATCAAATTTATTTTTCGTGACAAAATACTAAGATTTTTGAAATCTTATTTTTAAACATACTAACCAATGATCAATCAATTCTCGAGCTTTCATTAATCAGGGTAAACGCCGCCGTGCTAACGAAAGCAAGATAATTAATTGTTCATCGGCCAGTATGTTTAAAAATGTCATTTCAAAAAGTCACCAGCGACAGAATTCGTGACGCTGGAAGTACCTACTACACAGCAGAAATAGTGGTGATATATACTTGCACATAAGCAAAATAACCATTTATACATACAGTGTGGTCATGAAACGTCGAAGACATGTATATGTATAGCTATTGGAAACCTAAAGTTCCTGCATGTTGACAAGTTGGTTATGTAATAACGTACTTAACAGATGAAAACACAAGATCGCTTACCCAATTATGTACCACCGGGAGTTCAACATTTCCCGGGAATGCTCTTCGCTCGACCTTTGTCGAACTTTCGTTTTGCACCGTTGATAGAATGTGTACCTACTTAGTTACGCTGTACAGAAATGTATATACATCGAGGCAACGACTATGACGAATTTGAATACCTCGCGAGTTAACCCATTTGCCCTGTGATATATAAACAGAGTGATTCCGAGGATGGTTGTCATAGAACGATGTTATACAGAGGGTTCGGAATTGGATCTGGGGTATAACAAATATAACGTATACGATTACGAAACTCTAGACTGTGAGCATCATCATTGATAAGTCATGGTAGGTAGAAGAGATTAAGGGCCCTCTGTCAGTTCTAGGGATTTTGGAAATCCGCAGAAGAAACTTTTGGCACGACATTTGAGAATTATCTAATTGTCAGTTTAATAGTGAAGCTCATTGGAATAGTATTGCTGAAGAGTATATCATTCCTGGATATTATGGTTATTCAAATCCGAGAAAAAATAGATCATTAAGTCTGTTATGACCACCGTTCCATGAAGGTACCGTTATCACGGACAGGCTGGTATTCCCCACGATCGGACAAATGAGCGAACCCCCTTTAATCCTTATTTGTAGTACCGTAACCAAGGTACCTACGACGATTCCATGATCCGTAGAGGGTTTTACGAGGGTTGTCCCAAAAGTAATGCACAGCGCGCTCTAGCGGACGTTGTAGGCAACGTAGATAGCTGATCGAAGCATCAGTGTGTAGATTGAAGTCTTAAGAACACGATGGTACAGGGTCTTCATAAATTATTACAGACCCCCGTGACCTACGCGCACCACGTGACCTACGCGCATATCCAACCAACATTGCATAATTGGTACTAGTCCGAGCTCTCAACCAATAGCATATGCGCGTAGGTCACGTGGCTTGTCACGTGGTCTGTAATCATTTATGAAGACTCTGTATCATATGGTAGTGGGATTCGTTTAAAGGGAAAATGCCAAAAATTCGAAAAGACAACGAGAACAATCCATCGATTCGGATTTCAGCAATAGAGCAACGTGTGTATATTCGCACGATAATGCGTGCCCGCACATCAGTCCAGTGATCATCGAACTTCTCCAAAAACTCGGCTGGAAACAGCTCCGCCACCTGGCTTGTAGTCCTGATCTGAGCCTACCTGACTTCGATCTCTTCCCTAATCTGAAGGAACCCTTTCGGGGGGTGCATTTTCCAACGCTGAAAGAGCTCAGAAGAGAAGTGACCCGACAGATTCGGACGCTCAATAAGAACGGGATGCTGAACAGAATCCAAGCACTTCGGCGCTGCTGGCAAGCATGCATCGGCCTTCACTTGCTAGAGCAAACTGTCCTCTTATTCAGTCTTTTAGTTTATATCAAGTGGCAGTTGTCTAAATCAATTGTTCAATTAATCAACGCAATGGAAATTTCTGACAAGAAGCCTAGAGAGGATAAGGTAAGTATAATTTTCAGTGCGTCGAGCGTACGTCAGTACGTATTTTCACCTACCTGTCAGGTAAGAAGAAAAATTGAAGGCTATCTTGCGTAAATCATTTTCATTTCATACGTTTCAATCGATACCATGTAGCTTGATGGTATTCCATATATCGTCCACTATTAGGAAGAATATCTACTACCAAAAGCAGACTCTAGTAATAACTGTTGATTCGATACACTGTCAATACACGTTGATAAATGAAAACACGACGATGAGATTAGCACACTGACACGACCGTACACGACTATTACGATATCTCAAATGAGTGCCTTTTCAAATGCGCTAGCACAGGAAGTCATGCACTGGGTACGCGTGACCATTCAAATGATTTTGTCGCGCGCAGATCGGATTAATCAAAAAATGATTACTCGAGCCTATCAAAAAACACATCTCCACAATTTTTATATGTTGTTTATTATACCATGAGGTAACTCTATTTAAATTTTGAGTATAAACAGTCTCCTCGGTCGTGTTATAAAATATGATTTTCTTCTTTTTGTTAATTTTTATGGGTAATCAAGTTCTTTGTCAAACGGAAAATTGAATCAGTGGAAGGCGATCTCTATGACAACAAGAAGCACTTATAAATACTTCTTCCATCTGTAGCAGGGTTCAAGATATATTTTATTCAGTAATACTAGAATTTAAATTAAAAAATCTAATGTTACTCAAATTTATTATAATATACTTCTGGATTTCTTCATGGAAGAAACCGAAATCCGAAAGGATTTCAAAATTGAAGACCTCAAGCCAAAAGTGTGCCCGCTTGACATGGAACGTCCTGTATTCATTCTGCCAAACGACGATACATTGCAAAACAATTAACTAAAAAAAATTAACCTCAAAAATTAATTTATTATGAATTTTTCGGAACGTTTTTGATAAGAGAATAAACAGGGTGTAAATTTACCAAGAGCCACATCCATTTTTTTCGTTATTTGCCATTTTACGAAAAAAATCTTTCAAATTAATGTTTTTGGTGTCGAGAGGGATGTATAATACATGTAAGTGATTTTTAAAAACAAGCCTTATTTTGAGACACGAAGGTCACTTTTATTTTTTAAAATGGAGCAACATTTTCGTTCGTATAAAAATAAAAGTTGTAGAACTCGTCGAGATGAACAAAAAAGGTATAAGGTGGAAGGTCCATTCGTTGAATCGTTTGTAAGATATTGCAGCTCAAATTCTCTCTACAAGAGTAAGTTCGCCGGACTTACTCTCTCTTACTCTAAATTACTCTTGCACTTTAAATGCCAATATCCCATAAACTGTCTTAATTTTCATCTGTGATGACATGTCCAAACACACCGTAAAAAATTATGCGATGCGGACCTATATGGACCACTTTTTGGTGTTAGATAACAATGGCATAAAGCTGAATAACACCAGATATGGTACATATAGGTCTACACCAGTTAAACGGTGTTAAAAATCAACACCACTTTTTTACTGTGCATGAATAATATTTGTTGCAAAAATAAAAATGTTGAAACGATTAACGTTAAACGCATAAACATTGCGAGGTGTCTCCTACAGCCCATGCGACTATTGGCGTCTCAGATATTGAAACGCCTATCGAAGGATGAAGAACTTACTAAATGTTGCCTATTACATTGTATATAGTTCTTTAGTTAGCGAAAGCACCAAGCAAGTCTCTACATACATACACTGAGAACAAAATTTACTTGATCGAAATAGACGTGCCTTTGGATAGTCCCAAGAGCGTATTTATTCGATTTAAATAAATATCGATTTGATTCAAATAACATCTAATTAATTCAATAATATAATATTTGCGTCCAACCGATATTCGTTTAAATCGAATAAATACGCTCTCGGGACTATCCAAAGGCACGTTTATTTCGATCAAGTAAATTTTTTTCTCAGTGTAGTGATAATAACTATCGCCCTCGGAATCGCTCGGTATAGTCAAAACAAGGACACCGGTATCTTATCAAACTTGAATATAATTTTAGTCCGTTCTAATATTTAAAGGAATTTGGTCAATATCGAAAAGTAACATCGCGTCAATACTTGGACCCAATATCAAGCCAATTTCTAAAGTTAACATCGTGCTATGCTTAATTAACAGCCAACATCTCCTCTGATTACTACACTGGAGAGTAAAATTAATACATGTGTGTTTCTTCAATAAATCACATCAAAACTGTCTTATTTTTGTCCAAAGTATTTCCTTTTGACTACATATCACCCAACCTACAGGAAGAAAGTTTCACTTCTTCCGCGTGTGGCGGCCACACGTTTTGTTTGGTTTTTTTCTTATTTTCATCCAAGGAACCTATCCTTGAAATTTGTCGCAATATTAAAGAATCACCCAGTATATTTACTTACTTGGTCTAACAAAATATGTTTTCCGCCATAATCAAGTATACACTTATTAATTGGAAATAAACTCTTTTCTCAGTATACGAAGTAACTTTGATCGAACGAATGAAGTATTCACTAAACCTGCTGATAAATTTCTAGAAAATCATAAACGGAATGAAGGAATTTTACTTCCAAATTTGACAGTGATAAAACATTAATCGCTGTTTCTTAGAATTCCACATACATTACAAATTCTATTATAGTGCACATTATAGTGCACGCAGTTCGGGTGGTACGTTTCGGCAAACGAGGACTGCTTATGTATTCGCAGTCCTGCACCTTTCCCGGAAGGCTAATTACCGAACGAATTGTAATGAACCACTTCTCGCAGGTACCGCTATATTTCGAATGCATTCGAAATGCATTCAGCTTTGTAAAGGAGAGAAATGACGATTTCAATAGATAACCGAATATTTTGGCAAAGGTTCATTCCGGTTCGTCCAGTAATTAACCCTTTCAGGAAAGGTGCGGGACTGCGAACTCATTAGCAGCCTGGATTCGCCGAAATATACTGCTTCGCTGATGGCGAGATGAACCCTAGTTTGACGAAGTATTTATGATCGCGACGTTATTGGGTTGGAAAATAAGTTCATAGCGTTTTCTTTTATTTTCTTTCATTTTACAACGATTTGGTTGCTTTCCCGCAAAGTGTTTATATTCATTCGAAAGAGCTTTTTCTGCTCTACAAAATTGTTATAATTATTTATTCGAATAATAATTTTGAAGTGAAACTTCTTTGCTGAGGGGACTAAAAGCGCGGTATGCAACGAAAATTCTTCAAAAATCGTAACGAAACCCACACACTCCAGCGCTACCGTACGTGCCTCACTCATACACCGATCTCGACCCTGCCTCATTCCACTTAGGCCACACAACGCTACGCAGGTATCCGATACTCGACGAGTGTACACACACCACGCGTCGCACAATTATGTTTCCTTTTATTTTACAACGATCTGTTTTGTTGTTTGGCAATATGTTTATATGTACTCGAAAGAGCTCTTTCTGCTCTACAAAACTGTTATAATTGTTATTTCGAATAATCAAATTTTTTATTATTTTTCTGGCTTAGAAATGGAATATCCAGGGGGCAAAAATCAGCAGTTTCGACATCTGCTTTTCTTTGCTTTTCATCGAGGTCAAAAAACTGCCGTATACGGAGAAGGTGTTATAGGCGAGTCTTTGATAAAAAAAGATGTCGAAAATTCTGATTTTTTCCTCCTGGATATTCCATTTCTAAGCCTGAAAAATAATAAAAAATTGTTAATCGAATAAACAATTATAACAGTTTTGTAGAGCAGAAAGAGCTCTTTCGAATGAATATAAACACTTTGCGGGACAGCAAACAAATCGTTGTAAAATGAAAGAAAATAAAAGAAGACGCTACGAACTTATTTTCCAACCCAATAGCATCGCAATCATAAATACTTCGTCAAACTAGGATTCATTTCGCCATCAGCGAAGCAGTACATTTCGGCGAATCCAGGCTGCTAATGAGTTCGCAGTCCCGCACCTTTCCTGAAAGGGTTAATTACTGGACGAATCGGAATGAACCTTTGCCGAAATATTCGGTTATCTATTGAAATCGTCATTTCTCTCCTTTACAAAGCTGAATGCATTTCGAATGCATTCGAAATATAGCGGTATCTGCGAGAAGTGGTTCATTACAATTCGTTCGGTAATTAGCCTTCCGGGAAAGGTGCAGGACTGCGAATACATGAGCAGTCCTCGTTTGCCGAAACGTACCACCCGAACTGCGTGCATTATAATGTGCACTATAATAGAATTTGTAATGTATGTGAAATTCTGAGAAACAGCGATTAATGTTTTATCACTGTCAAATATTGGGAAGTAAAATTCCTTGATTTCGTTTATGATTTTCTAGAAATTTGTCAGTTTAGTGAATACTTCGTTCGTTCGATCAAAGTTACTTCGTATACTGAGAAAAGAGTTTATTTCCAATTAATAAGTGTATACTTGATTATGGCGGAAAAAATATTTTGTTAGACCAAGTAACTAAATATACTGGATGATTCTTTAATATTGCGACAAAAACAAACAAAACGTATGGCCGCCACACGCGGAAGAAGTGAAACTTCGATACCAGTTTCTCTGAATTTGATTCCGGTGGTATTAGTTTCAATTGGCTCTACGAAGAAGCATTGTAGAAGACTTGTATAGAGCCAATTGAAATTAATACCATCGGAATAAAATTCAGAGAAACTGGTATCGAAGTTTCACTTCTTCCGCGTGTGGCGGCTACACGTTTTGTTTTTTTATCATTTTTCAGGCTTAGAAATGGAATATCCAGGAGGAAAAAATCAGAATTTTCGACATCTTTTTTATCAAAGACTCGCCTATAACACCTGCTCCGTATACGGCAGTTTTTTGACCTCGATGAAAAGCAAAGAAAAGCAGATGTCGAAACTGCTGATTTTTGCCCCCTGGATATTCCATTTCTAAGCCAGAAAAATAATTAAAAAATTAATTATTCGAAATAACAATTATAACAGTTTTGTAGAGCAGAAAGAGCTCTTTCGAGTACATATAAACATATTGCCAAACAACAAAATAGATCGTTGTAAAATAAAAGAAAACATAATTGTGCGACGGAACAGTCTCGGCCATGCGAGTATCGGCCACTTGAGCATGCCGGTCGCGGGAGTATAATAGGTTTGTTCCAACCGAGCTGAGAACCGTACATGAACGGTACACGTCATGCGCAGTAGAGAAACGGTCATGCGCAGTAGTGAACATTCGTTCCATCTTCCTACTGCGAATGACGTGTACCG